>ML220131.1:0-57143 GCA_004786065.1 Ascodesmis nigricans
CCGGAATACGATCTTGTCTTGTGGGCGCTGCCCTTCTGAACCCGTTGTCCTCACCTCGCCTTGCCCCTTGTCCGCCGAAGCTTGTAGAAGCTGCCGGCCTCCTGAATACCAGTACTTCGTCACCCTCTCGTCCTCCCGCCTGCCCGACCGCTGTGTCCCTGGCCTTCTCCCTGAACCCTCAGCCCTTGCCCGTTACATATATAAGGGCCTATACTTTTCCTTTGTTGTGGTTTCCTTTCTCTCTTTCTTCTTTACCTTGACCTCTTATTATCTACCTGGAATACTATCTTGTCTTGTGGACTTGGCCCTTCGGAACCCCTTGCCTCTTGCCTCTTGCCTCTTGACTGTTATCCTTGTCCTGCCTCCGTTGGTCGGAGCTTGAATCGCTGTCGGCCTCCTCAGTTATCTGCCTCCAGACTGTACCCTCGACCTTGTCCTCCCTGTCCGTTGTGCCCCTGGCCCCAGCCCGTCCTCCAGAAGTCCTGCCTGTTACAAGGTTAAGGTTCATAACAGTCAGCCCCTCTCAGTCAGCTACCTCCAAACCGCGCCATCGACCTCACCCTGTCTGTCCGTTGTGCCCCTGGCCTCCGCCAGTCTCCCTGAAGTCCTGCCCATTACACAAGACACAACACTACATTATACTCCAAAGTCCACGCCGTGACAAATGTCACATATAACATCACCTGTATGTCTACCTTGTTTTCACCAATCATAATGTCGTCATCATTGACCCTCATTCTTTGTTTTTACTGCTATGTCATCATAGCAATATATCGTGTATATAAGGAGCGGGATTAGCCCCTTCTTTCCTTTCTCTCTTCAGCCCGTTTTCACCCACTCTTCGACACCAACACGTAGTCGAGAAGCAGGATCGTGACACTTCTTCGAATACATTGAGTTGACCAGTGAATCATTTCTCTTGATTCAGCTGTGACCAGTTTCTTCATATTCAGCAGCGCCACCACTGCAAAGAAACATGATCTCTAGTTGATTTGACCGTATTCCCTCGGTCGGTCGCTATAGCTTCACGTTTCAACCAGCAGCATCGCCGATATCTATGACAATATGGTCGTCAACTAGATATCATGTCTCTTAGCTGTGGTGGCGTTGAATATGGAGTAACTGGTCACAGCGAAATCAAGAAAAACGATTCACTGGTCAACTCAATGTATTCGAAGAGGTGTCACGATCCTGCTTCTCGGCTACGTTTTGGTGTCGAAGAGTGGGTGGAAACGGGCTCCCCCTCCTTATACAAAACTGAAATATAACCACTTCTATCTCTATACAATCACATCGTTGAATGATATAATATGGTACGTATCTGCAGTAATAACAAACTTAAAACTTACGGCTATACGTAGCGCTGACACTTTGTCCCCGTTACTTATCTCTGCAACCACTCACTGAATCCAACTTCTCTTGCGTCCTGCTCGTCACATCTTATCCTCATATCCCTTTTCATCACTTTTTCACCCTTACGCAACCTCACTGCCGCTACTTCTTCTTCTCCTTCAGTTTTTCCTCTCCCAACATCAACCCCGCGACCGTCAACTTAAACGCATCGGCCCTATCACGCCCGTCAGCAAGCCCACCATCTCTCTCCCCTCCAGGTCTCAATCCGCACCTTCCATAATGCCCACCGCGTCCGACATCAAAATCCAGCCTACTGCCGACAATCCTCCTCTCCCACTCCCCCTCCTCAAACGTCACACTTAGGACTCCCTCCTCCCCCCACAGGGGGCCAGCCATACACTCTCCCAGCGGGCCAAAGATGACGCTTCCACCTGGGGTTCCTTTGATCTTCGCGTACGCGTCCTCCGGCGCTCCCTCCTCTTCCTCTTCAGCGGGGTTCTCGTCTTCCGGGGGCGGGATAAATTGGTTACAGCTTAGGACGACGCAGCGGCCCTCCATTGCGATGTGTTGGACGGTTGATTGCCATTGCGGGCGGGCGTCGGCGGTTGGCGCGATGTAGAGGTCGACGCCTTGCTGGTAGAGGGCAGCGCGGATGAGGGGGTGGTAGTTTTCCCAGCAGATGACGGATGCCATTGTGATGGGTTGGGAAGCGAGGGAGATATCGGTGGCTTTGAGGGTGGCGGGGGAGCCGACGGACCAGATTACTCTTTCGGCGGCTGTCTGTATGTTGTGAATCCCCGGGTTTCATCAGTATCTTCCTCCTCGTTCAATCGGCGGGAGAGGAAGGGGAAACAGACTGGCATAACCTTCCTCCTCTTCCCGACAATCCCCTTCTTCGGATCCACATAGATAACCGCACAATACAGACTCCCCGAGCCCTTCACCTTCTCTACCAGCCCGACGACCAAGAACACTCCCGTCTCCCTCGCAATCTTCTCCAGCTCCAATCCCGTGCCATCCCCAGGATGCGTGTACGTTCCCAATCCCTCCGGATGCGTATCCCCGAGATCAACCGCATTCTTCCAGTAAGCATAGTACTCGTCTCGGCCCTCTGAGGTGCGCGAGCCGATGATGCTCCCGAAGGTCTGTCCACGGGGGTAGCCGCCGAGGAAAGCTTCGGGGAAGACGAGGAGATTGGTGCCGGTGCCGGCGGCGTCGATGGTGACGGTGTGCAGGAGGTCGAGGGTCTCGCGGAGGGTCGGGCGGGTGCCGTATTGTGCGACGGTGAGGGTGAGGGGGGCCATGGTGCTGATAGTGGGGTGTTCAAGTCAGGGTCGTTATTGAGGAGAGGACGGAGGAGCGGCGGACAAAATGGGGGAGGCGGATAGTTATGGAGGAACCTGAGCGGCCACGGATCGTGACAGCGGGGTCACAACGGCCATGTCCGGAGCGGCGGTGTTCTCGGCGGTGTCGTGGAGGATCTAGCTAGAGCTTCGTCGGAGCTCGAAGCGGAAAGTGCGGGGGTATGTCGACCGAGTGATGCGGGCAGACGCGTGGAGGATTACGCCATGGATTGCGTGTATTAAGATGAATTTCCGATTAACCAGCATGCCGAAAACACCAGGAACGAATCTATGCATACAATACTGAGCTCTAGATGACATGGGCCGGTCTCTATTAACACGAATCGGATCTCCTAGCTCTTCATCTCCATTTCCTCGCAGCTCTCTGTGTTCTCCCCGTCTCCACTCTCGTTCACCTTCCTTTGCATCGCCCACTCCACCGCTTCCCCCCATCTTTCCCCACAAGTCACCAACACCTCCGCACCCACCCCCAAAAACCACCGATCCCCTCGTCCCCCCCTCCCCTTCCCCTCCAACGCCATCCTCGCAGCCCTCGTCTTCCTCTTCCCCCCGGCACTCATCAACCCCGCCTTCCTCCTCCTCCTCTCGTCCGCAACATCATGTCTCAAAATCCCACGAATCATCGGCGCCGCTTCCTCCACCAACGCTGTCGTCCCGGGGTATACACACGAGTGGACGAGCTGCGGGGTGAACGCGAATTTCGGGTGGAAGAGCGAGAAGGGATGGAATAGCGCTTGGTAGTGGATTGGTGAGAATAATGGTTCATCGGTGATGGTTGGTGTTGGCGGAAGATGGCGGTTGGTGACGGCGGTGAGGATGGTGGTGGAATTTGGAGTGGGGGGGTAGGGGGTGTGTTGTTTCGTTGCCACAGAGAAGAAGGACCAGGCAAGGTGGTGGGCGGCGATGGTGACAGCCCGGTCGGTCGTCGAGGGATGGAGGGGCGTAGAGAGAGTCGGATATCCAACTTGATCATCTAGGATCGTAGCTGAAGTGCGTTCAGGATGGGTGGCATCGATTTGAGGCTATAATTGTAAGCAATAAACTCAACTTCGTAGAGTGAATAATCATACCTGATGGGAAGCCGACATGGCACCACGAGAAACCGCATCCGCAACACTCCTCGCCTCCAAAAATTCCACCGTCAACCCGAGCGCCTCCTTCCTCCCCATCCCATTCCCGTCAGTGATAGCACGAACACAACTCTCCAACCCGGCATCCTGCGTCGCCACATCAACGCCAAACTGATCCCACACATGTTCCCACCTCTCCTCCTCTCGAGCACTCGGTGCAAAATCCAACCAACCCATCCCCTCCCGATACGTATCGACACTAACCACCCTCATAACCTCGCCACTGTCAGCCACATCGCATCCGTGCGGAAAGCGTATAATCTGCCAGTTCAAACTCCCCGTCCTATCTCCGACACCGATGCGACAATGAAACTGGAGTTCCATGATACATCTCCTCAAGTCGCGGTAATTCGCGTGGACGAGATCCCGGACACACTGCGTCTGCAGTAGATGGCCCTCATTCGCAGCCATTAGTATTAGGTAATCCACTATCAGATCCACGGGCGGTCTCGAGAACCGCAGTATCGCGTGCAGCGACAGCGTATCGAGCGGTATCACCTCCTCATCGTTACACGTCATTATAATTGGTCTTTTCGATTTCGCCATCAGCGTGACGACGGACGACCAGAACGTCTTATCCTCCTCAAACAAGATATCGACCTCCTCGAGCAGAATCAGGGACTGTTGCGGGCGTCCCGCGTCCTCGGATGTGACTGATTGCGGGGTTGTCTCCCTCCCCGCGGCTGCCCTCGCTCTCGAAAACGGGTTCGTCGATTCCGCGGCCGCCTTAGCCTGGTGCACGAGATGATTCCTACTCATATCCCCCACGAGATCCAACAGATCCTTCCCATTCCTTCTCGATCCCGGGGAGACCTCAAAGACCGTATACCCGAGCTGTTTCGCGACTGCATAGACCGCGGCGGACTTCCCGCAACCAGTGGGCCCGCTAATCAATACGGCATTCGTCTTCTTCGCATCCGTCGCATCATCACCAAGGTCCTGGAATAAATCCTTATCCCCAGATCGGATCGTCGATTTCTTGCTTTTCGCGGTGGCAACAGTCCAATCTCCTTCCTCTTCATCCGGGTCCGTGAGCTCGTCCATGTAGTTCATTTCCTCCTCACTCGTGACCACAAAGCCGTTGAGATCATCGCCGCCCTTTTTCCGCTTTTTCTTCACGACGCCCTTGGGCGCGGTTTTCCGCGGTTTCCGTTTTCGTGGGTCCGGGACGTCGAAGAGCTCAGTCCGCAGACCGATGAGCCATGTTTCAAGGACTTCCATTTCCTTTGTCGGTTGGAGAACATCGCAGCCTCTTTGCGGCGCGTACTTGACTTCCCAGGGGTGAGTGTCGAAGGTGTTGGTATCAAAGGCGGTGAGCTCGTGCCCAAGCCGGATGTAGAGGTTCATTAACGCTGGGTGAACTTTTCCACCTGGGCCCAAGGCCATGTCGGATTCCGAGTCTGAATCGGCCGCGATCTTATGGGCTAGGGCTTTCGGATGTAGGAGGCGGGCTTGGGTTCTTGGGCGGACCATGTCTTGAAGCTGGCTGGAAGTGGTGACGAGGCGTTTGGGGAGACGGACTTCGGGGGGGATGGTAAGGTATGAGTGTGTGCGGTAGTCGGGGTGTTTGACCGTGGTTTCGACCTCACGGAGATTCACATCGTGACAGATCTTGGTTAGGATGTTCTCGGCTGGAGCAATGGTGACTTGATGTGATTTGAGTTTCTTGGTGCGGGAGAAGGGGCAGTCGCGGTCCACGGAATCGGGGGGGTCTAATCCACGGACATGGGTTGTGCCTTTCGCTGGCCATGCGGGTTCTAGCATGCCTGGTGTTTTCTGGACGTGTTTTGAGAATCCTGTGGGTCGGAAAGATACCCCGGGTACGACGATTCTAGGTTTCTGCTCTGAAGCCCTGGAATTCGACTCAATCTGTGATTCCTTTGTTTCTTCTGGAAGTGCTTCTAGCGCGGGCGGAGGGGCGGACTGGGCCAGCTTCTTCCTCCCAGCAGCGGAAAAGAATGGATGAGTAGATGTCGGTGGCGCTGGTTTTGGTGGTTGAGGATCTGGGTTCGCGGTCGGCGGATCTCGTGCTGGTGAAGAGCTTTGCAGATCGATTGTTTTAACTTCTGGCTTCTCTCCATGGTCCAATTTCTCTGAAACCGTGGTAATATCAGTCGGTGACCTCTTCTTTGTCCTGGCTGACGTCCGTTTCTTCGGCTTCTCATCATCTGTATCTGTTATGACATCTGGTGCTGGCTTCTCCACCGGCTTCTTCTTTCCCAATAACGCAAACGCGTTTCTCAAAGCGGGCTTTTTTGTAGTTTCTTCCACGGGTATCTTCGCTGCTTCATCGCTCACTGATGGAGGATCTTCCAGCGGCGGACTGCTCTTAAGAATCAACAAATGCCTTCCCGAGTCGCGGACACACTCCGCGCGCCAATGCATCCTTTGCTTCAACTTCTCCGGGTCGAAATCCACTGTCTCCGGTAGCGAAGGGATCTGGGATCTTTCAGGCGCGAAACCCGGTTTCGTCACATCTTCAGCAGATTGAACACTTTCCGCCGGGCTCGAACTCCGCAAAAGCATTCCCGTCTCCGTGTCGACCTTGAAAGTAACCACGGTCCTCGGCGAAGTCCTCCGTCTCTTGCGTGTGCTCTGATTCGGGTCGACCTCAAAATCCGGCGCCGCATGAGGCTCATCCACCATCACCGGTGTTACATCATCTCCAGCATGCGGCAGCGGCAACGAAGGAGCTGGGGAAAATGGCGCAGCAGCAGCAGTAACGGGATCGATATCACTCTTCATTGACTGGAGAAGAAGGTTCGGGGGGGGACTCGTCGGTAGTTTATCTGCGGACGCTACTTCTGTCGATTTCTCAATTGCTGGTCTGACATGCTTTGGTCTACTGACGGACTCGGTTTTCGTTTTCTTTCGCTGGCGCTTTGCTTTCGGGGGAACGTATTCGGTGGATTCATGATCGGACAAAGAGGCGGGCGTGGGATCTCGGACTGGTCGGCTTGCTTCTAGTTCTCGTGCCTGTCGTCTTTCCGCGACTGTTGGTGTCAGCGGGGTCTTTACAGGGAACGGAAAACAATAGCGCACTGGAGCATACTCTTTTCAGACGTCTTTTTGAAGAAGGGGTGAGGAGTTCGAGTTGTAGCCATGTCCGGAGGTGCGGGCTGGCGTTGAGAGGCTAGAGTCTCAGGAGAGGAATCCACACTGATGACTTGTACGCCGCCGTGGGCGTCATGGGCGGTCATCGAAGATGGCGAAAGGGAGACTTCATCGATTGTGGAGGCGGTGGTGCCGGCGACGGAGTAGGGCGCCGTGGTCGCGTCCGCGGATTGACAGTGGTGGACGCGTAAAGAGCGAGTGATGTGACGGATCAGGGAAATTGGATAGAAGAGGGTCCTTGGATGTCCGTAAAAGTTGAGGTATAGGTTTTGGAAGGTTATTAAGTGTCTTAGAGGGGAGAGAGCGTAGCAGGAGTCGTCGTGGTTGTGGGTAGCGTCTGTGGTCTGAAGGATTCAATGCTGGACACGAAAGAACGTGTTCAGGTGGTTGCGGCTCCGCCAACGCTCATCACCTCGAGAGATGCCAGCAACCATGACACCACCCGATTATATGAAATAATGAACCCGTTTCACTTGATATAGGGAATTATTTGTCACTAAGAATATTCTAGATTATGAAAAGATACATTCATTACAAGATACACATTCTTTAACTATCACACTTCGCGACAACTCCAAAACACAACTCCAAACTCCACCACTCTTCCACAACTCCGAATTCATGAACCAGCACAACGGTCCTGCTCTCATCTATCTATATATCATCTTTTAAGGCCTCCTGGGCCCTCTTGTCAGAACAAAAGCCAAAAGCAACAAACTCCCCTAACTCAAAACACAAAACTCGTGCATCTCAATCCCAACCCCAAACGAACGACCACCGAGATCCCCAATCTCCGTAACAGCTTCATAACGAGTGCGTAGTCGCCGACAGCCCCTCATATCTCGAATTGCCAGTAGTTGTGACGCCACCCGGCGCTCACTAGCAACACACATTCGCAACACACATATCCCCGCCACAAAAATCTCTATCGACCTTCGACTCGATCCGAGCCTTCGGGCATGACTTGCTTTCGTCCTCATCTAGATCCCAATCTCATCGTCAGCCATAATACCCGATATCACTCGTGATACTCACAGGACGGACACTTATCCTCCACGACCCACTTCTGGCAGTTACAAGCCGTGTACGTGACGACGACGATCTTGCACATTTCTTCTTGATATAAACGGATGACTTCTTCACCTTCTCTCTCTGTCGCTGGACTCAGACGTATCGAACAAAAGCAACCTCGGCGTCGGCGGCGGTATTGAACCGTGAAGAACGAAACTCTTCGGTCTTTATATCTTCAATCTCCCACCGATTAACCTCAATAATCTCGTCAATAATAGCATCTATTAGAACCGTTCTCACTCCAATTCTCGTCAATCTTGCTGTTCCATCATCTAGGTGCTGGGTGGTGTCGAACTCAGGACGAACGGGAGTGCTGGTTCGAGGTATTTAGCACGATTAACGTGGACCCGAGAAGTCGGTCTCGCCGAAGTGGATCGCAAAAACCATGGTAATATCTCTACCTAGCTTCGGTAATGAAATAATGAATGAATGCGTGGGTCGTGGGTTTCTATTGCCAGCCTGGGGTTCTCCGGTGTTGAGTGTGCTAATGATTCCACATCGTCGGAATCGAACGACTCATTGCCACAGGTCCGGTGTTCGTTACCCTCGTCTCCGGGGCGGTGTTGTCTTCCTTTCTTCTTCCCGTTGTTCTCCTCGCACTCTAGCAACTCGTTTTCCTCCAGTCATCGAGATGCTACCCCTCCCAGTGGTAACATTCGCATGTACATCATTCCGCATGTATGCAATTATGCGTATTAAGTTGACTCGCCTCCAATTCCACCGTGTTCGTTACTTGGGCCAATCGATCTCTCCAGCACCAGCATCAACAGACCCATCACCGACACCCGCAATGGGACTCGGGCCCTATGGTGGATTGGTGACACACAGCTCTGGGGCGTTCTTGGCGGGGCCGCGGATCCCCCGAGGAACCGTGGGTCAGAGTATGGGTTAGTGTTGACGCCGGTGGGATGGAGTTGGACGCCTTCTCGGTAGGTGTTTTTGGAGAAGTACCGGTGCTAGAAGGTAGTTAGGTAGCTTGATTCTCGCTTTGCGCTGAGGAAGGTGAGCACCGGATTTTGTCTGTGCGCGGGACTGACGAAAACGCTGTGTCAACTTCTTCAATCCACGAAGACCTGACTACTCATGCACTCTCAGTCTCGTCGATATGCCCCAGAACTCTTCGAAGACCACATCCAAATCTACACACACCTCAACCTCCCTCAACCTCCACCGCCCCAGTCTCCTCTCCAAAATCATACGATCTTCCACCCCCAAAGCGGAGCCCCATCCCGCCCAAGTTTTGCTAGGGGCGCTAGCATCGCTACCAGCTCCACCAGCGCCAACGATACGCACAGACACTGAGCCCTAGTACTATAGAGCACCTAAATGAGCAATTCCGTTAGTTGTTCCATTTTTTCTAACAGCGAGAGTTGTGCAAGAGATGAAAGCCAACAGGTTTGTGGGATGTGGTCTCAGACATTGACTAAACCTCTGCGGTATCAGAAGCGCGTAGAGTGATGGGTGGTGAGTGGGTGATGCGGTTCGAAGAGAGTTAGGTATGGATTCAGTTCTCTGAACCCAGATCCGCACTACATTCATTCACTCAAGAATGACACTGGCGACGGATGCAAGGAGGGAAATATCATATCCATAAGATACTAATCGTAGTCATGATTTGTTTTCTACAGCCGCGAATCAAGAATAAACCCTCATCCGATCGGACTCCAACTCCTCCTCCAGCCCCAACCTCTCTCTTCTCCTCCGCTCCGTATCAACCACTGAGCCTAAACACACACACCGCCGCAACATTTCCTTCACTTCCACTCCCTCAGGATGTTGGTTCCTGCGTCGACTCCGTCCCCAAGGTTGTTATTGCTGTTGTCGGTTCCAAGAACACGGTGATGGAACCTATAGTGCCATGAGTGCGATATTATGGGGGCGCGAGTTGCGAGTTTAGTATTGAACGGGAATGTGTGGTGCTAGGAGTTGATGAGCGGTTGTGGTGGGAGTTTGGGGGGCTTGGGATGGTCTAATCATCTGGAGGTGAGAGGACAGAAGAAGGAGGAGGAGCGGTCACTCCGATACAGAGGACGAAGTCGGTAGAGCTGCCGACTCAGCGCTGAAAATGATATGTCAACTGACACCAGCTTCAATCAGCTTAATCACTCGCTCGGTATTCAATCCGCAACCTCGTGGTTGTTGTGGACCAAGTTCTCTTATCTTTCAGTGATCCGTAGATATCAATTCTCCCCTCAGTCGATTCCGGCCCTCACACGTCTCCATCCCGCATCCGACTCTCCGGCTCCCGCTCCCTCCCTCCCTTACGCCCGGTATCCTATACAGTCCCACCCACAAGTCACAACCCCCCAAGCGATCCGCACCCTCGGTCATCGTCGTCGTCTTCCATTGCCGCGCGCCAACAGCCAGCCAGGCCACAACACCCCGTAGGCGACGCTACGTTCGCTAGCTGCGTTAGCAGCGGTATGTGCGGTACCTGCGTTACAGCTTCGGAATTACAACCGGCGAGTTAGGGCTGAGGTGAGGTGGGCCGACGGGGTTGATACCGAGACTGGGGCTGCGGAATGGATGGCAGGGTGTTGGGGAAGGGGATGGTGAGGGGAACGGGTTTGAGGGAGTTAAGTGGTAGAGGTGATTGGTTGTTTGGGTTCATTGTTGGCTTGCAGTCGAGTTGGACTTGGATTCTTGCGTCTTTCAAAACGTTATGTGTTGAAAACATGAGAAACGTGATTATGAAAGTTTCAATGGCCGTTAAGACTGTTTCGGGAAGTATTGGTATCATTCTTCAATTTGCTTTATCCTGTGAAAGGGAACTTGCGGTTTAAGAGCAACAGGCCCTTGGGCGCTCGGAGTCAAATAACGATGACTGTTGGGAAGCAAAATCGTCGTTCATTGGTGATATCATCCGTAATTACCCAGAACTTTGTATCCACAAGATGCAAGATCAACGGATTCTGTGGACTAGGGGCATTTTTTGAGCGTCTCGATGCGTGAGGCCGCCGGGTGACTTCTCGCGATGTGATTACGGAATGAATATTTTCATCTCAGTTCACATTTTCTCAGTGTATTATAGCCCGTGTAGCTCTGAAACATGTAAAAAATACTCGATTCATTCATATCGATACAGCATCATCATGACATTTAGCTCCCGATATTGACTGTGAGCAGCTCTACAATCACTTCCCAGCTCATCGTTGCCCTGGCTCATTGACATAGCCACTGTTTTGGCCATCCACGTTCTTTGGCCGTTACGTTGCCCCTTCGATCGACATCACCACCTTCTGCTCACGACACCTCGCCATCACCCAAACCCCGCGACCACGAACACCCAACCACCACTCCCCGACACTCTCCCACCCCTCGCCGTCCCCGCCAGCACCCTCACGGCACCGCTACACCGCATATCCCCGTTTCCCAGCACCCACAGCCCCCCGACCCCGAAGCGCCGACGTCAACAGCACCACCACACGTCGTCAGGGGCCCCCTCCACACCCGCATCGACATCGACATCAACACTAACCTCCCCCTCTCCCCCACCAACCCCCTTCCACCGTGGATACCCCGATCTCGCCGTCAAAGACATCCGCCCGCCTCTCTCGGCCCTACATCGAGCACTCACCAGTCTGGGAGTTTGACAGCGACGAGGCCGCGAGTGAGCCGCCGACCCCGTCGTCATCAGCCAGCGGAGGCGGTGGACTGTGCAGTATCGCCGAGCTCGAGGGAACGAGTGCGGATCGTAGAGACATGATGCCGAGCCCGGATGTTGCGGGGACCATGAGGAGTCCAAGGATGGTTGAGGAGGCCGACCAGCAGCAGAGGACGCCGCCGCTGTGGCGTCGGGATGCAGATGGGGTGCCGGAGGGCGTGATAACAGAGTGGAGTGCGACGGCGGTGGGGGATTGGATTACGAGTTTGGGGCTGGGACAGTATAGCGAGGCACTGGTTGGTGGGTGTTCTGACCCTCGTGGAGTGAGTGGTGCTGACTGGGGCCAGAGAATGAAATAACTGGAGACGCTCTGATACGATTGACGCACCAGGATCTGAAGGATATGGAGATTATAAGTGTGGGGCATCGATTAACAATTTTAAAAGCAATCTACAATGTCAAGGTGGCCCACAACGTGCCGTTCGAGACTGAGGACTATGTACCAGTGTGTAAGTGAATGTATTGGGATTAGAGGATCTGTCTAACAAACCAGCTGCCGAAATCGACGACTCGAAAACGGCCACGCAATCAGACATTCACCGATTAATCTCCATCATCCGACAGCGAGACCAGCGGATACTCGAGCACGAAAACAAGCTTCTCAAAATGTCCGAAACCCTCGAAAAACTGCGGCAAGACATGCTCCCGTACGTCAAAATGATGAAAGACAAGAGCCCGCTCCCCCCCGTCGCCAACCCGTATCCCTACCAACGACCAACGGAGGAAGAAACGAAAGACTCCCCACAAGTCCAGGACACCGCCAGCATCCCGCCGCCCTACAGCTCCACCCTCTTCCCGCCGCAAGAGAAAAAAGGCCTCTCCCGCAAATTCTCCATGAAGAAGCTCATCCTGGGGACACCCAAAAGCCAGCCGTCCCCTACCTTCAACGATAACACTTCCGGGCCTCTCTACAACGACTACGGCACGACCCCCACCGCACCAACCCACCCCTCCACGCTCACCAACCCCTCTACCTCCTCCCTTCCCCCGCAAATCCCCCCGTTCACAAGCTTCGACCACCCCTCCCCCACCTCCCCCGCCAACCCCCTCTCCCACAGCATCTACGACCCCCACACCTCGATCCCAGCCCCCTCCCCAAAACCCCTCCCCCGCGACCGCGACCGCGACCGCAACACCCCCACCCCCATGACGACCCGCAGTGTCCGCACCCCGGGGCCCTCCTTCCACGACGACCCCCCCTCCGACGCAGACCGCTCCGACTCCCGTCTTGGGCGGCGCGGAAAACCTCCCACCACTACCACCTCCAGCTCCACCGAACCCACCACCTCCAGCAGCAGCAGCCAAGTCGAAATCTTCAAGTCCTTTCGCGTGAGCATGGAGGACCCGTGCTACAAGGTATTACCGGCCGCACTAAAGCGCTACCAGATCCACTCGGACTGGAGGAATTACGCGTTGTATATTGTGTATGGCGACCAGGAGAGGTGTCTGGGAATGTATGAGAAGCCGTTGATCCTGTTTAAGCAGCTTGATAAGGAGGGGAGGAAGCCAATGTTCATGTTGCGGAAGAATGCGGGTGCTGGGGCAGGGGGGGAGGGCGTGGAGGGAATGGGGTTGCAGGTGCCGGGGGGCGTGTTGTAGATGGGGGGTGGGGGCGGTGAGGTTGGGCTGGGACTGAGTTGTGGGGTTGTCGGTGTATTGTAGTTGTCCATGATTGTTGGATCGGGATTGGGGAGCGTTTGGTCCGTCGGTGGTTGATTGATTGGTTCCGTTGACGAGGTTGAGGTTGACGACACTGTGGTTGATCGGTTGGTTGATGGGATTGGTTGGTACAGCGATATCTCTGATTCGGTTTGGCTTTGGATTTGTATGGATTGGGGGTGTTGAGTTCTGTCATCTGTGGCACTCACCCGGGTACCAGTAAAATGCGCTCAGCTTTTGATACCTTCTACCTTCTATCTTCTACCTTTTCCGCTTCCTCCTCCTCCTCCACTTCCTTCACTTCGTCTTGTTGTTTTCCTCGGCTGAGAAAGGCTGAAGACGTAACGCAAGGCTGTCAACCCTGTCACCATGCGCACGCGCATAAATCACATGCCAAGATGGTCTAGGATCCGGGATTCTCCAAACGTCAACGCGACCACCGTGACACCTGACACCTGAAGAGAGCTCGACGCTGCTGCTGGAGCTTTACGGCTACGACGACGACGAAAGAGGACGACGACGAAAGAGGACAACGGCGTACCCTGACGACAACTTCAGTGAAGGAGAGGATTGCGAACACGACTGCGACGAGAAGTAGACCACGAAGAAGAGGACGACGAAGACGACGACAAGGGCAAAGACAGTTGTCGACGGTTGCTGACGACGAGGACGGGAAGGTGACGAAGGCAAGGACACGGCGAGAATACGGCGACAGTGACGCCCACTGCCCTCGAGTACGAGATAACGACGAGACCGGCGAGAACGAGGAAGACGGGCAAGAAGACGACTACACTGACAGGCATTGGTGAATAAGACGACGAACGACTGCAACGGGAATACACTGGATTTGAGAGGATTCAAAGGCGATACGGCGGTGGTAGTCATTTGTGGGCTGGGTTGAGAGACAGAAACAGGGCTATATCGCGAGAGGGAGAAAGAAACACAGAGGCGAAGAGAGAGAGTTAGGCTATCACTTTGGTAATAACTCCTCCCCGTCTTCAGTTCTATTCCTCTTTCTCCCTCTGAGCTTTCTCGACATACTGGCTCCCTAGCTAACCCCTATACCATCCCGTAGCCTTCTCCACGTCTCAACTACAACTCCAACTCCACCTCGATCAGGTCTACCCTCACCTCACCACCTCACAACTCAAGAACTTAGAACATCAAACTTCCACACAATCCCCACGCTCGCCCTTGAACCCCCCGAACGGAGACCCTACCCAGGGCGCCCAGCCAAGCGAGAACCCAAATCACCGATCTGATACCTCATCCCCAACACCACCATGACGTCCCGCGCTGACGCGCTCCCGCTCAAAGACGAGCTCCACCGGCGGCTCCTCGAGTCGGGCGAGCTTGACAAGTATGCGCCCTCCCAGCCCCCTCCATTCCCCCCCCCCACCCCGAGAAATCAAATCCGGGCGGAGCAACAGGAAAGCTTGGCCACTAACCCCCTCCGCCCACAGACTCGAATCCCACCTCCTGCACCTTCTTCAATCCACGGGCTGGACCGAGCGTCTCCGGTGCCTCTGTGAGCAACGCCTAAAATCCGGTGAAGCTTCGGGATACGATGAGCTACTTGCGAGTGTGGCGGGGGAGGCGGAGGGGATGGTGGGGGAAGAGGTGAGGAGTGAAGTGTTGGCGGAGATTAGGAGGGTCCTGGAAGGGTGGGTTGGGGAGGGGAGATAACGCCCGGGGGTAGGGAGAGTTTTTATTTTTTTGATATGTTTCTGGTTTCTGGTCACGTTTCGGGGTTTTGTTTTGGGTGTTTCGTATCTTTTCTTTTTTTCATTTTTTTTTTCACAAACTATACTATAGTATACATACCCAGCCGTATCTCTCGGATTTCGAATTTCGGGTATTTTTTACGGTGCGACTTGGTCAACTTGACTTCCAATTCCAATTCCCTAACTTCTCTTCATTGTCCTCCTCCACCTCCTTCCACTCCCACCTCCACTCCCACCTACCCACTTTACACCGCACACCGCACACCGCACACCGCACATAGCGCCCCCCCACCTCCGACACCATCACCACCACCTTCAACACAAGCGGAGTCTGAGACTGCCATATACTGATTGGCAGCGGTGCCACCACAACTTAGTATACTACTATATCTCTGCGTACATACTATAGTATACGCACACGCCCCGCCGAGCTCATCACCAAGTTCCTGATCCAAATTTGAGTCTACAGGCTGACCACATCCATCGTCCTCTTTAGGGAGGTTTTGAGAGCGATGAGATAGTGAGTCAGCCTTGCCATTTTTTTTTTTTTTCCTTGGTGATAGATAGTGACAAAGTGGTATTTCGCAAGTTCCTGGGCCCAACGAGTCTGGCCGCGTGACAAGCGCATTTTATCCGTAATGGTCTGAAGATTGCTATAATTTGGGCAGATGGTTATGGGTTCCCTAGTTGCTTCCAGGTAGAGAGGATCATCAAAAGCCTGCAGGGGCCGAACGATAGGGTGAATCCTTCCTTCAGGGAGATGTGATGGTCGCAAGGGTGGTGCGGGGGCCAATGGTCAGATGCTTTTTTGGAGAATAGTGGTATGAACTGGTGATACATCTCTATGGCAAACATTCAGAAATCCATGGGTGCCTTCGGGTTTGGTAGTACTTGGTTGTTATTGGTATTTAGACTATCCTCCTCTTCCAAGCACTTGATGACATGTTCTACTACCTACAGAGAGCAGGCAAAAATGTGATTACCCACCTTGTGTCTTCTCATGAGGCTATTCATCGATGCATATCCTATTGTGCAAATTGAAACTGGTTTCTAGAAGGGGGTACAGGACAGAAGGAGGGGAGAGGGAGTCAAGGGCACAACAGCAGGATGGGAGAACAGAAGGCAGGCAAGAGTATAGGCTGGGAGGCGTCCAGAAGGTAGAACTGAATCTCTGTGGCCACAAGTGATCACAACTTTGGCAAGCAGACTGGCAGACAACAAAAGACAAGAGCAAGAGTTAAAGAATGGCGATGCCCATAAGAGGTGTCACGGCGTGGATCAAGCATGTTTCTTTTGTCTTATTTCCTTTATGTTGAGGCTGTATTGAGGCTGTGTGACGGTGACGAGGGTAAAACCGACGTCGCTTTCTATTTGGCCCAGGTATCAGTAGGAAGGGCAGCACTGCCGCGATATGGTTTTACAGTAGCAGCGTCCGCATGCGCTCCCATAATCAAGAGTCAGTGATAAGCCTCTGTCGTAAAATGGAGGCTTCGTGAGGTTGCCCATAACCTCTTAACTGTATAAACCGACCGTATATTCGTTTCGTACAGGCTGATGTGTAGATTCCTAGCCCACGACAACGGTTTACTCACAACTTCATTCTTAACCCTTGACTTCTTCTTGCCTCTTGACCCCTTCCTCTTCACCTTGTCCTTGCCTTTTGGCTTCTCGATTCCTCTTGTCCTTGAGATAACCTAATCACCCTCCTGTGTCTCTGGACTTCCTGCCCTCCTTGGAGCGTCCTGCCTTCCCGTCCTTGTCTCCAGATCCCGCTGTAGAACAGCTCCATTACACCCGTCACACTGCCTACTCTCTGTTCTCCCGCCCTGTGTTGTGCTCCTGGCCCTCTCCACCCTCCTTCTGTCCTGTACCTCATCACACTCTGGCCCACATGAAGCCATAGGACGCAGGACATTCATAGAGAACTAGGTCTGGAAGCTCCTGGGGAGGATGCCAGAAAGGGTTCATAACTCTGCGGAACTAGGAATAGAGGACGAGGGGTTTAGTGTTTGGCACAGAGGAAGGCAATGAGCTTGACGGAAACCGGAGCCAAACAGGACGGTATTCTTTTGCCAATTGATAACAGGATTGTGGAGATGCAGTCAGGGTTTTCCGAGAATGAGCCTGTGGTCTCGAAGAAAATCACCATAACTGCGCGCCTGGAAATCTTGCTTCTCAGATGCCCGCGCGGCTACCAATCTCCCTGCAAGATTTCCTACGCAAGCGAGGGGCCCCTGGGGACCTGTGCTGGTCACACAGAAGCCCGGGACGAGTTGTGGCTTAAGCTCACTCCCGGGGTGACAATAATTGGGAAATATGACGATTATTGCCATATTATCAAATGGAGCCTCTTATTGTCACATTGTCACATTGTCAAAGGGGCTTTCCCCGATGTAATGGGATGGGCTCGAGATGTATCATGATGTGTGATGAGAACAGCAGTGCGGTGGAGAAATGGTGTGGCAGATATCGGATGATGGGTGAGATGTAGTAGCGCGGTGGGGATGGTAGGTAACGGCAGGAGTATGGTCGGAGTAATGAGGAAGACAGGAATATCGACAAGCAACGTGACAACGACAAATACAACAGCAAGAACAATAACAACAGCAAACGACGGTAAACGCAGCAAACAGCAGCAGCGCCAAAAAATACCTACACCAAACTCAAGAAAGTTAAAAACACACACACGCCTGAGAAGCAAAAGTATACTGGAGGAAAGAAGGGAAAACGGAAGAATGGAGACATAACACATGAAAAACATAAAGACGAGACATAACCACGACCTCCCCCCAGCACCCCCCATGTTACGATCATTACCACCCCCACTACTCTACCGCCATCCCCTCCACCTCCCTCTGCAGCCCCCTCCACCCCTCCGCCACCATCTCCGCATACTTCACCCTCTCCCCCGCATACTCCGCCCACAGCCTGCCAACCCTATACTGGCCATACTGCGCGACCCACAGTTCCTGCCTCACAACCTCCCTACTCCACACCTCCTTCCTCCTCCACTCCTCGACACTCTCCCTATCCCTTTTGACCGCCTCCCGCAGTTTCGCTGCATCGTCATCCTTCATCGCGGACCCGGCGGCGGTGAGTTTCTTCTCATTCGCGGTGATGCGTTTCGTGAGGGAAGCAATACTCGAAGTAGCGGAGGATCGGAAGCGGTCGATACGGTCGAACAGCTCACGCAAGGCGATGAGGGCGTCACGGTGACGTTTTAGGTCTTCGAGAACACCGGAAGTGGTGGCGTGTGCTTCGTCGGTGAGGAGAGTTTTGACTGCATCATGAGCATGCGCGATGGCGAGGAGGCCGGAGTCGAGTGCGGGGATGTCGCTGGTGTCGAGAGCGTAGGTGGCGAGGGAGGTGTCGGTGAGTGAGCGTGCGGTCGTGGCCACTTTCTCCATGTCGAGCGCAAGGCCGAGGGAGCGTTGGTGCAGGCGGGAGAAGAGAGTGACGAGGGTGATGTAGTGGTCCGCTGAGCGGCGGAGGCCGGAGCGAACAGTGTCGAAGAGGTCGGTGTCGGGTGGGGAGGATGTCGGGAGGAGGGTGGGCGGGAGAGAGTGGAATTCGTCGGTGATGGAGATGGAGGCTTGTTTTCGCCAGACTGAGAGCTCGGTGGGAACGGTGAGGAACATGATGACGAGGTGGTCTTGCGAGAGGATCGGGTGCTGGACGAGGGAGTTGGTGAAGCGTGTGAGGCCGCGTTGCCGGCGTATGAGGAAGGTCGAGTCCGCTGAGAGGTAGTGGCCGTTAACTGTGCGTGTTCTGGATTAGCCCCAGTTAGATGGGGCCTGGGGAGGGAGCTTACCTGCGATGCGTTTTGGGGGGAGGAGGGGGAGCGTGCGGAATGGGTAGCGTTTGTGGAGGCAGTCAAGCAGCCAGACAAAGTCGCTGTAGCGGCGAACTACACGTGAATTTCGGCGAGAGGAGGCCACAGTGTAGTTGCGGTGCTGGAACATGAACATGCCTTCTTTCTCGGGGAGGATCGTGATGGTGACGGTTTCCTCTGGGCCCGTCATGTGTGCTTTTATCCGTTCGATGGCTGTGGGACCGAGAGGAACGCCGGGGGGAATGTTGCTGCCATTCGGGCTGGCGGCAGTGGGCGAGTTTCCTCCCAGGCCACCATAAGACCCAATTCGGCCTCCCAGAGGAGGTGGTGCCCCAAACCCATTGCCCATCCCGTTCAGGCCATCCGCCCATGTATCAGACCGCGTTGCGCGTAACGCAGCATGAATATCGTCCGGCTCATCGTGCACCGGGGCAGGCGACTGCTGGCCACTCCACGGGTCCTCAGCATTCATAAACTCTGACGTCTGCGAGCGGACTGGTTTCGGTGCAATCACAGCCTGCTGCTGTGGAGGCGACGGAGCTCTCTCAGCCGCCAATGTCCTCATCGCCGGAACAGGAAGATTGTGTCGGTGTTCCGTAAGATTGTGGTAATCCTCACCACGCTGTGCGAGAGCGCAGATGGCGAGAAGTGAGTACACGTCCTCCCGCGTGAGCTGGGCCTTGTTTTGGAGGAGAGCGCTGCCAAACAGGCTGTTACGGATGGCTGGGGAGAGGTCCGCGTCGTCAAAGAGGAGGCTCGCGACACGCAGCGCCGGTTCTTGGGGGAGGTTCGAAAAGATCACGTCGTATTCGGCGGGGATCGAGGCGCTGTCGTGGGAGAGGACAAAGGAGGAGGTTCGCGTGGTGCTGGCGGGAGGGGTCTGGGGGCCGCTGCCCCAGGTGTTGTGCGCGGACCCGTCAGAGGCATCGTCGTCGAAGAGGGCGGATTCGCGGCCGGAGAAGGAGGGTGAGAAGAGGCCGCGCGTGGAGGGCGGGGGGGAGTCGCCAAAGAGCGACATGGTGGTGGGGAGAACGGTGTCGGGTGGAGTGAGGAGGAGGTTGGAGGTTGGAGCTATGACGCGCCGAGCTCGTGATGAGATGCCGTGACTCGTGTTGACGAGTTGGATCAGAAATGTATGAAAAAGCGGTTTAACTGTTTTTTAGTGACCCAAAACTACATCTCAACTAATCTCTATCATCCCACTGCAATTACTCGATAACTCGTTTCGACAATTCGCTGCACAAACAATCACCCCATCTACCGAGTGACCATCCATGTCCGCCTCCTCCTTTATCCATTCTCCCCTGTCACCTCACCTATAGCACTCCATCTCCATCTCCGACTCGTCAGATTTCACTCCCGGTGACGTGATATCCCATGAACTGTATTCCACGCTGAAACTCCGACTCCGACTGCGACTCCAAGCTCATCGCATGTTTAAGTTGCGGGATTTGAAAGTTTCGTAGAAAATACGTGGCCAGCCAGCAGTCGCTCAGGACTCGGATTCCGGGACATGATGACGGGATGGCGGGATAGAACAACTTATCGAACGGGTGGAATGCACTGCAGGCGCCGGTAGTTATGGATGTGCAGTGTATATGGATGTGGCTGTGGAATAGGCAGATAGGGCTGATGGTGTCAAACGGCATCTATACATCTTCGTCGGACGCAATCATCTTCCGAGTCTTCTCCTCCGACCGCAAGGCTCATCGACGGAGGTTATCAATCCCGCGGAGCTGGAATCATACCATCACTCTCCCTGTTCCGAGTCAATTAGGATGGGTTCAAGGTCGAGCGTATAGTACGATACTCAGGCACTATGGTTAGTAATAGTAAGTACGCTTTATGTACTATACTATTCGGTGGATTCGACTCGGAATATGCACCTGTGGAAGATGAAGTGATTCATGTCGATATACTAGTCGTACCGGTGGTGGCTGTCATAAGATCATATCATGGTATTTATAACAATTATGCTATATATATCTGTAATCATTGTGGTCACCGTCGCCGTCTCAATCCTTACGCACCGTCTGGGAGGGAGGAATGTGATATCCATGTAGAGTAGAGTGTGTAGAGTATGCACGTAATATACTCTACATGAAGTACATACGTATGTCATGCGTTTCCCCGAAGGCTCGTGAAACATCAAAACACCCTGGCCTGGGAAACAGGGGGCCAGGGGGAAACGGAGCATGATGGGGACACGTAGGGCCCTGTTCGACGCCAACTCAGCAGCCTGGGTATATGATGGAAGTGATGAAAGAGCGGGCGCGGCGGAGAGACGGAGAAGAGAGCGGAGAAGCGGATGAAGGCGGAGGAGGGTGACGGGAAATGAGAGAGAATGAGAGAACAGAACTATCCATGATGTTGGCGAGCGGAATCCCGACTCGACATCACCTCCGCAGCACGGGTTCTCAGTCCCCTCCCCTCCATCGGTGTTCATCCATCATCCATCCATCATCCATCCATCATCCATCCATCATCCATCCATCCAGCCCGCTCCCATCTCCATCTCGATCACCATCACCATCATATCCCGAACTCAATCCGAGCCCCAAGCCCAATCGCCAATGACACAGCCATAACTACAGGTATAGTACAGCCGTACCGTATCTCATCGCTCAACCCAACCCACCCCACCCGTTCGCGATGCTGATGCTGGTAGCGGAGCACTGTGCAACATCAGCGCCAGAGAGCTGACATAAAGTGCTGTAGGTTGTAATCGATAACAGCCGCGTGTCTACACCGGTGTACGAGTAGAGCACATAGATACCGGGAGGGGCGAGTATCGATTATCGAGTCGGTATCTGCTGGATTTGCTGCACAGTGCGGATAGACCGGTAGAGCGTTAGACGGATAATTCCACACCCAGATATCTACACAGCTTACAGGAGCAAGAGCAAGAGCAAGATCTTGAAGACTCGGATGGCCTGCCAGTGGGTGTAGTACTCTACGCCGTCGACTCCTCTCATCTTCAGCGCGGCGATAAAACCCCAACGGTGCACAGACCGTTACGTATTCTACAAAATCAATGATCGCCGCTGCGTCTGCACCACGGGAGTCGGTGCTTGGAGCGTTGAGGTGTCAGGGTCCCTCCCTTCCCTCCCATCAATCCAAGGGCCACTCCAGGGACGAGGGAAGAAGCAACTTCACCACTGACCCCTCCTCCGAGTGATGAACCCAGAGAGTCGACGAACTCCCCCACAGAACAAAGCGAGCACAGCGAGCACAGCCACAACGCATCGGGCAGACTCGGCTCCGCGTGATGTCATCTCGCAGTTGCTGAGGTTGAGGTTGAGGTTTGGTTTGGGTTTGATGTTCTCGTTGCTCATCTTCTTGATACACTTCCACTGGCGACGAATTGGGTTGCGAGGAGTCGAACGTGTGCGGGAGCTGGTTTTCATCGTCGTTGTGATCATCGGCGGAAGAAACAGAATGGCATTGGTGATGGCGCGAAGAATTGGGATGTAAGAGGGAGCGTGGATTGGGCGACATTTCAGGACGGTGGTTATGTCACCACGGCGGTTGGGGGCAGCCATGTGACCACCGGTGGTTGTTGCAGCTTGTGTGACAGAGTCGAGGCGCTGGGAGGGAGCAAAGAAACAGAAACAATGCGAGTCGCGGAGCCGGACATCTCCAGTGTTGATGGAGTGGATAACTAACTAGTACCATTTCACCATCACTAGCAGCTGGAGATGGACTCAGCGGCGACGGGCCGCGCGGGAGCGCTACGAGGTACCCGTACTCTACCTATCTCTCCACCTCCACCTCCATCTCCATCTACTGGAGCAGAGAAGACGCGATGAGAAGCCTTACACCAACCCCCAATCCCCAACTCCAGCTCAGCCAGCGACATGCCTGTCGATTCCAGCGGAGGCAGCTTTGAGTATCGTGGACGGTGAATATGCGACCTGGTACACACACCGATATCCAGCCGGTAGATGCGTTTATCGGTTTTATCAGTGTACATCAGTGTGTAATCAATCTGCAAGGCAGGAGTTTTCGTATCCGCATGCATCAGCGAGTGTGGTCTGGACCATGGCACTCTCACCATTTCGCCAGGAGTGATGGAGCACCGTGACGCTGGGAGAGACGTCGGTGACGGTGCGCGACGTTGGGTTGTGTGCGGAAGGTGGGCGGGAGGTTGAAGGTGGGGAGGTGGAGAGTCGACTGCTGTGACGGTGGAGAGTCGACTGTGACGGTGGAGAGTCGACTGTGACGGTGGAGAGTCGACTGTGACGGTGGAGAGTCGACTGTGACGGTGGCTGTGAGGACGAGAGAGCGACGGACGCGAGACATGGTAGAGAAACGGAGTGTAGGATCGAGCGACGCAGCGACGGAGGGAGGTCGTGACGATACGCTCCTATCGAGTGAACTGAAGCTTGTTGTCTTGTCTTCTTGTCGTCTTGTAGTATTCCGCTCCCACCAGCTGTTTCGCCCGCTGCTTTCAGCTCTCGCCCGCTGCTTTCAGCTCTCGCACGCTCTTGCTCTTGTTCTTCACCATCAGCCTTCATCACCAGCCTCCTACACTTACCTGCAGTACGCCGCACCAACACCAACCTCGCACCGCGTGCGCAGCCGTCTTCAGCCCTCTCGAGCCGCAGGTGTTACCTCTCCCTCCTCTCCCTCCTCTCCCGCGACAACCAGCGACCTGCTTCATCATCATCATCATCCCCATCCCACTCGCCGTCTCCCTCCCACTCGCCGTCTCCCTCCCTCTCTCCTCTCCCATCAGCCCCCAACGTCCCGCCGTACGAGCCGCGAGCCGCGAGCCGCGAGCGGGTGAACGAGTGATAGCGGAGGAAGAAGCAGCAACAACCACGTGCGCCCTGGCTGGTCAAGCTTCAGCGTGATGTCGTCATCTCCGTCGCAACTCAACACACAAGACGCCAGGTGGCCTGTGCTGAGTGCGAGGTGCGCATGTTGTGGGCTGTCTTCACCCGCGCTGGAAGTCATGAACTTGAAGAGTGGCACTCGTCGCGGCTCAACTCAGGCTCAGACTCAGGCAGACTCCCAAGTTCCCGTCCTCATCACGAGAAACAAACCAGCCCATCCAGAAACCCCCAGAACGCAGTAGCGATCACCGCCGCGCCCGCCGCACCGCGCAAGGGCAACACCGCCGCCCACCTGCGCTGCACTGCACATCAAACAAAAACAAAACCCAACGCGCAACAGCGCAGCCAGAGAGTTTCCTGCAGGTTCCGCTGGGGAGAGGTTAGCGCGGCTTCCACGACTATATACCGTATGGTATCGATTATTAGACTACTCTACATACCGCCGTCAGCTCCAGTGTCGCGACATGGTGAGTTATGCCGTCAATTCATAGGGTAGTCTGCCTATCAGCAAGGTCAATTGGATCCCCCCATCTCCTCCCAGTCCCCCATTCTCGTCTCTTTGAGTCATCCCCCCCATCTCCTCCCAGTCCCCCATTCTCGTCTCTTTGAGTCATCCTCCCCATTCTCCTCTCCTCTACTTTTGCGCAGAGCGACGACGAGGACAACGACGAGGACAACGACGATGACGATGGCCCAAAACGACGCTATGCAGCAGCTGGACCTCGCAACATAGCCGACCATATGAGGCTGGGGGCTGGGCTGGTCTGCTGACCCCGCGGACCGCGAGTTTCGAACGGTGGCCGCGCTTGCCATGGTGATGTGAGTGATGCGGTGGACACGGCGGAGGGAGATGATAGTGATTGGAGATACAGTAGTATCACCATGTTGTGGGCGAAATTATCATGGAGGTTGGTGCGGGATTGATGGGCGATTGATGATGGATGGACCGCAAGAATCGGTATATCACAAAGCCGAAGCTGAGTTGAGTTCAATGCGGTGCTCCAGGCGTGCGGCTTCTTGGCGGTTGCTGCTTCAGCCTAGCAAGCCAGGCGACCATGATCACGACCAACGGCTTGAGAGCTCAACAGATACGGCGGCTGCTTTTTCTGCTACTGCTGATGATGGTGATGGTGATGGTGATGATGGTGATGATGAGATGGGATGTGAACAGCTCACTTTTTTTTTTTTTTTTTTTCCCGTGAAGAATTTTCGCAGACACGCGTTATCATATCCTCACGAGAGAGAGGACTGGACACCCCGTCCGTCGTACGAGAAGGTGGAAGATGCTGGTTGGTGGGCTAGTTGGTGGAACGAAATCACACACACACACACACACACACACACACACACACCACAGACGCTCAAACACAACACGCGTGATGTGATTTCTGGTGGTGGATCGGAAGGAACCGATATCAGGAGTGTGGGAGGCTCCTGACGTAGGTGGCCCCGAAGAAGAGACTGTGCGGTGGTGCTTGAGTTTGGGCTGAGCGAGACGAAACCTTCACGCAACGGCGACGACGACGACGACGAGGAGTTCGTCTACTCGTTGATGCGGATGCAGAGATACTGTAGCTCGAATGTCAGCAAGATTCGGCGTCTCAACAGATGAGGCCGCCTGGAATCGAGCTGCCTGCCCCTCCAGAAGAGTCAGCCCGCCAGCCAGTCTCGTAGTAGAATAGCCAGCCAGCCAGTGGTGACACGGCCTGGGGCCAGCAGCTGCCCGCAATCATTTACATGAGCTCTCTGCCCACCCCCCTCCCCGCTCCTCCTGCTCTCAGCCCTCCTCTCCCCTCCAACGCACCCAAAAAATCTTCAACTCCGTCATCACCACAGGCTGTCTTCAGCCTGCTCCCGCTCCTCCTCCTCCTCCTCCTCCTCCTCCTCCTCCTCCTCCGCCTCCTCATCTTCCATCACCACTCGTCCTTCTTCATCTCCTTCATCCCCCGAACCTCCAGTACCCTTCTCCCCGCCGGCTGCCGCTCGCCAGTGCTCGTCTCCCGCTGCTGCTCGCTCGTCTGCACCCAACGATCGCCGCTTGCTTGCTCCCTGTTGCCCGATAAAGCACAAGCGCTCTCTCAAGTCCCACGTCCAATTCGCCCCACCAGCCCTCCAAGACTGTGTTGCCCGCAAGCCCACCAGCGAGATTGCCCGTCCAAGTCACATCCCGCACCATCTCGTCTCGTAAACGCCCGCGAACAACTACTGCTTCCTGGCCTTGTGTTCTCCACCACAACCTTCCCGCCCTCAACACCCCACAGACCAGCCTGTTCACACACCAGCTCTCTTCTGCAAGCCACGCATCCAATCCCACCCAACCCCCAAGGCTCCCTGCAACGCCCGCCTCCAACCGCGTCCCTGCGCCCTCGCTGCCTTGCCACGAAAAGCCCAGAGTCGATCATCGGCGGATCCTCCCTCTCCTGGCCCGCTGCTCTCGTCTCACCTCCAGCTTTTAGGGGATTGCCATCCATCCATCAAGAGTCGAACGCCAGCCGCTCTCCCGTTCGCAAAACCAGCATCCTCCTCCTCCTCCTCCTCCAACTCACTCCCCCCGAGATACCCAGCGTGCGGAATAGTAAGGCTACAGACTTGCTGCTTCGCTGCTTCTTGTATTGTACGTTGTCATGTCTCCCCGTCCGCGCCCCGTGCTTTGCCATGCCCGCCGGTGCCAGATGGTGCTCATCTGACAGCTGCTTTCGGCACCAACAGGCGTAACGACATTTATCACGAAACTCATCCCTTAACAGCCGCTGCAACGATTTGCTGTAATTCCTAGTGTCTGCTGTAAACGTCACTGTTCATTTCATCGCTACGATCCGACGCCAGATTTTTTTGCTTCGCTCGCTTACGAACGCGAGATTGATCCTACGAGAAGGCCTCTAGCTACCGGTTACTTTGACTTGGACCACGGGGATCAGCCTGCGCCCTTTTAGCCCACCAGTGCCAAAAACTTCAAACAATGCCGACTGAACCAGTCATTGAGGCCGAGCTGCAAAGCTCTAGTAACATTTCTTCCGCCAGCTACAGCCCTACTGGCGTTGGTACGTTGACACCCTCTCCCCACAACACGTCCCGTCGCCACACCATGAACCACCACGATATGGCCTACTGGGCCTATTTTTTGCCCCAATGGGAGCCGAAGTTGGAACCGCAAGCTTACTTGGCTCGGTTTTCAGGCGCTCAGTCTCCGACGCTCAACGCTCGAAACCAGGCCCCGAAAACCGACAAACCCAGGCCCCACGTCTGCGGAACTTGCGCCCGATCGTTCGCCCGACTCGAGCACCTCAAGCGGCATGAACGCTCGCACACCAAAGAGAAGCCTTTCGAGTGTCCAGAGTGCACCAGGTGCTTTGCCCGACGAGATTTGCTGCTGCGTCATCAGCAGAAGTTACACCTCACGCAGACCCCGAGCAGTCGCCCGCGAGCTGGTCCTCGACGGGAGAGCACCAGCTCGGTCGCGTCCGGCGCGGGGCGAGTTCGCAAGGGCTCCATTTCTGGCCCAGCGCCCACACCTGTGAGCAACGGAGATGGTGGTGCTTCCACCATGCGAGCACGGCCGCGTGCTAACACAATTGCTCACATTGACTCAAACACGTTGGGCTTGATCGCGAGCGGCAGCGCAGGGATGACGGCACCGATGGGCCGGGTGGCGCCGATGAACGTCAATAACGGGGCTGGGGGCATGGCCGTTGCCAACATGGGCATTGGAGGTTATCTGGGTCATCAAGACGGCAATAAGTATGTTTCCTGATGTTCAAATGTTTTCTTAGCGCCGGTAGCTGATTCCTCACCAAATCAGCCGGCACAATATAGCCAAGATTGACACTTCTCTTTCAAACCTTGATCTTGGGGGCATGATGCCTCGTTCTGCGGGCATTCTGTCTAGTGCCGATGACTTGGAGGGCTTTCTCTACGGCAATACCATCAACCCTGCAGCCTTGCACTTCAACATGTCTCCATTGCAAGCCCCGATCCGATCTCCTTCCTCTCCATTCGGTCCATCCTACTCCGGGGTGGATTCCACGTATTACTCGGTGGACGATAATGAGGAGGACTTGGAATGGTTAATGCTTGAGGCAGCTATGATTGAGCCTGTGGACCAGTCTTCGCCGAGCGCATTCAGTCAGACTTCCGCCAGCGGGCTGAGTGAGGTGGTTATCGATGGACCAATGTGGCAGACGGGTGGAGTGAATGCCCCGAACAGCGCCATGGCATTTTCCGCGGCCGATTTCAGGACACCGAACTATGATGATACCCCTACCTCTGGTACTGTCCCACATTATCATTAGATTTCTTTTGTAGATATCTGATGACGAATCCTTCATGCAGATGCTCTTTCCGTTGATCCTCCTGCGATGAACCACCAGCATCAATTTTCTTCTCATCTCTTTGCCAATACTCCCACTAAAGATTCTTCTTCTTCGCACTTCTTAGATGAAGGATCTCGCTCCTCGCTCTCTCCCGCAGCAGAATCAGTTACCGATTCGACCAGAACTGCGTTGGCGACCACATTTGTGCAGAACTCGGGCTATGGTGTGGGGGCGCATGGCCATCAGAGACGAGCATCTCTCTCTGCGCAGGCGATGAATCCGAACTTTTCCAAGCAAGCGTCCATCAATCTCCCGCTAACCAAGGACCTCCAGCGTTATGTCGACGCATATATCAAGTACTTCCACCCGCATCTCCCGTTCCTGCATCTTCCTACTCTTCGCTTTGATCCTTCTTCCGGGTACAATGGACAGGGGTCTCATGGACGTGAATACCTTGTGCTGTCAATGGCTGCTGTCGGTGCGCTCTACGAGTATGAGCAGCAGGCCGCCGGAGAATTGTTTGAGGCCGCCAAGAAGCTTGTTGACATCTTCATTGAAGAGCGACGCAAGGCGGCCATCTCCGCGCGGAGCATGAACGGAAGTGACTATGTCCACTGCGAGGGAGAAACGCAGATCTGGCTCGTCCAGGCGATGCTGCTGAATTGTATCTTTGGCTTGCAGTGCGGAGACCATCTTGCATGCGATATCGCCCGGAATCAAATCTCCACGCTTGTGCAGCTTGCGAGAAGTGCAGGATTGACGCGACCGACTTCTATGCCAACCGGAGACTCGTACAGTCACCATACCGATCAGGATATTCACATGTCGGACATGGAGCTTTCGCCGTTTGGAGGGAGCTTAGGGAGCGATGGATGGAGCGGTCTGGGGATCAAGGTTGATGCCGACGAGCAGGTTGCATGGCTCAACTGGGTCAATGCCGAGGAACGGAAACGGACGTTGTACGGAGTCCACTACATCTCGAGTCTCCTTGTCGCCGCCCATAACCAGGACCCGAGGCTCGGAAACAACGAGATTCAATTGGATCTGCCCTGTAATGAGAACTTTTGGATGGCGGAAACTGCCCCGTCGTGGAGTGAAAAGGGCGGGATGATGGCGGCTGCGCAGAGTTCACCGAGCTTTTCGCTGGCGCTTAGTGGGTTGCTTTCGGCGGGACAACAGCAGTATGGGCTTAATAGCTCGTTCCATCATTACTCGGGCGGCCAACAGGGGAGTGGGATCCCGCCGTATCCGCCGTCGGGGATCATCCCGAGTACGTTTGGATGCTTGATTCTTATCTGTGCTCTCCACGTGTACATTTGGGAGAAGCGTCAGAACCATAACGGACGGCATCTTTCGGCGGACGAGGTCCAGGCGATGCAAGCGCATATTGAGCCAGGATTGAAGGCGTGGCAGTCGGCGTGGTATCTTACGCCCCATCACAGCATTGAACGTCCGAATCCTTTTGGAATGGGCCCGCTTTCGGCTGATAGCATCCCGCTGCTCGATCTTGCCTACATCCGCCTGTATGTCGATCTCGGACGTGCAAAGGAGTTTTTCTGGGCCCGCGACTTTGAGGGTATGGCGGAAGAGCTCGCGCGTGGATGGGCTCAGTCAAATCTTCACATCACCCCTCCTTCATCAGCGTCCAGTGTCTCTGGTCGGTCGGAGTCCAGCTTCTCGAACGCCATTTCTCCCGCCTCTTCACCCGGCTCCGGTTCCCCATCACCAAATCTCCGCCCAATCAAGCTTGAACTCACGCCGACACCGCGTTACGCTTCTCTCCACGCCATGCAGCCCTCTCCGAACCACCTCATCGGCAACAGCATCTCCCCCCGCGAGCACAACCTCCGGCAAGCAGCTTTCTGCGCCGCCGACTCTCTCGCCATGTCTGACACGCTCTCGGCCACGAAAACGACCACCTTCTCCTCATGCCAATCCGTGTTTCGCGAGCTCCCGATCCAGTCCGCACTGTGCACCTTTGAATGCGCGCAAGTTCTCGCCGAGTGGATCGCGACGGTGCAAGACCGCATCGCACCGTTCATGGGCATCATGACTCTCGACCAATGCAATCTCGACACGCTCGAGGCGCTGATGACACTGGAAGCCGAGGACCGAAAGCTGCTGGGCAAGGTCAGGGATATGTTGAAGACGGCTGAGACTAAGATGGTGTTGGAGCAGCCGAGAACGGATTATCCGATTGTGTTTTCGAGTGGACTCGGGGCGACGGTGCTGAGGGTTGCAGCTTATATGCTCGAACAGGCGATTGTGTGGCCTGGTAAGTTGAATCCGCGAGGGGGGGGAGGGTCTAGTGTGATGGAGTTGGAGCTAATTTGGTGATAGCGACGAGGTTGATGTCCGAAGCGCTGAGAGCACAGGCGGAACATATGGATCTCCGGACAAGACGCGCGGTGCCACATCTGGTGTGAACGCATCGGAGCAGGACGCCCTTCCGGAGAGAGGAGTCGTTTGCGGGTGTCGTGGGTGGTTGTTTCCCGCGACCGCTGCGGGATATCTAGACTACGACCCGCTTCGTTCTTCGCTGCTATCGAACATTCACCGTCACCATGCTTCCTTCTTAAGGCTTACTCCGCATCCTCCGCATCATCTGCCGCTGCTTCATCCCTACCTCCCCGCCGCCGCCCGCTCCGCAGTCGCAGGTAGCCCCCAGTTGACCTCCGATATATGATCATACCCTCCCCCGCCCTCGTCACGAGTAAGGACTTCAACAGTTCTGTTTTGTCTGCCTCTGAAATCGCAGAAACGCTGCCGTCAGCATCATTAGCATCAATCGCATTAGCATTGTTTATTGTTCATTCATCATCAATAGCGTCAACGTCGTCAACGTCGTCGTCGTCTTCCGCGTCCTCCGCCCGATCATCTTTTGCATTCCGTATCATCACCATCACCATCACCGTCGCATCATGGAAACCGCGTTCAACCACACACCAAAGTTCAAAATTCATAGCACTGCCTATTCTATCCTCTATCATATCATATCATATCCCGCCATCTAGTCTGTCCATTGTATGTTGTGTTTCCGGTCTGTCTGTCTGTCTATATATCGATCTCTCGATCTATGTATCTGTTTGGTTCGGCGTCGGGGGTTTGGGGCGTCGGGGTTCGAGGTATAAGCGTTTGGGGGAGAAGGGCGTTGGAGATATCCAGTCGTGTAGTTGTTGCGTTGTGTTTTTTGTGTCGTTTGTCGTTTATTGGTTATCGTCGGTTATGATTTATGATGTATTATGTATTGAGTCGATGCGAGTTGAGTCGTTGACCATGTCCGGTACTAGTAGCTTGTATTCTTGATCATATGATGCCCTGTATCGTGTACCACGTTTTTAAATTTTTTTTATTTTTTTTATTTTTGGTTTTTTCTTCCCCTGTTCCCTTAAGGTGGGTAGGGCGGCGGGTTAGATATGTGAATAAACTTGAATCAACTCTACGTCATAATCATACTACGCTGTTTTACTCGTACTTGTACTATCGTCCACCATACCCTACCCGCTGCCATGTATGCCATGCCTGCGTTTTGCAGTGTGCCACCAGTGCGTCGATACTCAGGCTCAACTACACGGTATGGTATGTATTCTCTGATCGGGCCAGGGAGCAGTCGATGATGATGATTTCTCGTTTATTCAAACGGTGGGATAGGCCAGTGTAGACATCCGGGCCGGGCCTGCGCTATAATAGGTAGGTATAGGTATGGTGCAGCCGAGAATAAAAAGGGAAAAAGGAAAAAAGAAAGCCGAGTTTTCCATGTAGGCTACCCGGGCTTCATGCTGTACCGGTACCGTGACGGCGCACACAGATACAAACAAACATGAACACAGCGTAACCACCGGCCCCTATGGAGCTGCAGTGACTCGGAGTGTTGAACTTGAACTACCCATGGCATGGCACATGGCACAACCGTACTGTGCCGGATGTGATGCAACAAACTTCAGGAAACGAGAACTTGAACAACATCTGCCACGGTCTACCCAATGATCATATTGCGTCTTCGGTCCTATTCGCTCAGTAGCCAGACCTATGGTACTCGTCCCCTCCTCCACCGCTGGAGTCTCGCACACTGGCATAAAGTACTGTGGTCCTAAATTAAGTCTCGGGCAACAACCCGCCATAGGTACCAACCCCGGCCGCCCTGCTGACCAGAGCGGGAGAGCTGAGTGTCCGAGTCTATGGCGAAATCGAGACCGTATCTGCTGCCATGATGCTATAGTATTGCACTCGGGCTGTTGGGGGTGGGGGGTGGAGAGATTGATGGCTGTGACATGAGTAGTATGATAGTACTATACTCGAGAAGATCGACGGCGAGAGAGAGCCTGAGGGAGCTGAGACTGGAGTTCCCTGGTGGTGAGTAACATGAGCGGTAATTGAAGTTGGTGTGGAGGGGATGGAGAGGGAGATGGGGAAGTTGGGCGTGAGGCAGGGGGGACTTGGGGAAAGGTATGAGGTGAAGGTTGAACTAGGTTGGACTAAATACATGGCATTAAATACAGTGCGTTGATCACATTAAACCCTGAAACACCATAACTCCCCTACTAGCACTGCAACTCAAATTCCTCGCATCATGATGATCCCATTGCAAACCTGAACCTCCGGCTCCCCCCACAAACGCTCTCTCTCTCTCAATTCCACAAACCCATCCTCCCGCTCAAATGATGTCATCAAACCTGACCTTCAACGACGTCGGAAACGGCCACACAGCACTCCAATCCTCCCTCATATACACCTTAAACCCTCCCGGTTTCGGCAGCGTCTTCATCACCCCTTGTCCCCCGGGCGCTCTCCGGAGCCCCTTTAACCGTCCAAACATCATCAGCATCGTCGTCAATGACACGATATTCGCCGCCTTGCCGAGACATGTATGCGGGCCGACGCCATACTGGATGTAACTATCCTCTGGGCGGTCGAGTTTGATTTCCATGGGGTCCGGGAAGGTATCGGGGTCGCGGGAGGCGGAAATGAAGGACACGAAGACCATGTCGCCTTTGCGGAGATTCAGATCCCCGTAAGAGCCGTCGGAGAGGTGGAGGGAGTCGCGTTCGACGCGGCGGTAGAGGCCGAATGTGCCGGCGAGGCGTGCGCCCTCGAGTGCGTATTTCTTGATGAGCTCAAAGTTGTCGACACCCGTTTCTTGCGCCAATCTCTGGATCTCGGCGAGGTGGACAGCGTTCTCGGGTTGAAGGTAGAAGTCCAGTACCTGGGCGAAGATCTGGCCTTGGTTTGGTGCGGAGGCGCCGGCGGTAGGGATGATGTATTTCCAGGTGACGTCGCTGGGGGATTCGCCGGTTTCGAGGAGGCGTCGGATCATGTGGTGGCCGTAGTCGGCGAGCGCGGATTGGTTGCGGGAGAGCACGTTCATGGGGTCCCAGAGTTTGAGGAGCCAGGAACGGGATTTGAGGGCTTTGACTTGGAGCTCAACGATGGAGCCGAGTTGGCGGGTGGCGGCGTAGGCGGCCCGGCGGAGGGGATAGGATTTCGACACGTCCATGTCGAAGAAGATGGCGGTGAACATGGCGCAAAGGATCATGTAGAGTTCTTGCTCCGTGTAGATGCCTTTCGGGTTGGTGGCGGTTTTGAGGGGGAGGTTAAAGATGGTGGCGGCGAAGTGGGTTTGCGCCATGTTGCCGATGCTGGGAGAGAAAGAGTTAGTATCATAGTGATTCTATTGCAATGATGGTGGGGAGAACATACTCTCGAACAGCATCAACTTGGTAGCACCCAGTCCCGTGGATTCGGTACGCCTTGTTCCTAATCATCTGCGTTGTGAGATCCTCATAAAACTCGCGAATCTGTCTCTTCCAGTCCACGCCCTCGGTATAAAAACAGCCTTGGACGTGTTCCCGGATATTGCTGTATGGCGGGCCGTCACCACTCAGCATAAACGGGGCCTCCATGATAAAATCGAACCCGGGTTTCCACTGGATTGAAAAGTCCTGCGGATTCTTCAGGATGTGGGTTACGGCGGCATACGACTGGACTGTGATACGGCCTGGCTCACGACGGGGCGGGTCCCAGCTGAACTCATGCGATGTTCCGAGCGCGTCGTAGATTTTCTTGTTTTCAGACGGGATCGTCATCGGATAGAGGGCGTAGATGGAGTTGTATTTGAAGTGGTTCGGGAAGGCCTTGAGGAAGAGTTTATACGCCACACAGCCGTGCAGGATATCTGGGTTCGAGGACGCCTCTTCGATACCCCAGTTCGTGAGAGCGCCCGCAGTATAGTCGACAGTGTAGAACCGATCAGAACGGACGAGGGTGACAGCGTCACTCAGGATCGCGCGGGAGATGGTGTAGGTCGGCCCGATTCCGACACCGGGGACCATGGGCTTCTTATCTGCCTCTGCCACGAGACCGGGATACAACTCGACATACTCGGGGGAATCATACAGCTGTCTCAGAGTATTCGCGATCTCGGGGTCCGGGTTGATGTCTTCAAACGTTGCATGTTTCTTGAGCCCAAAGAACTCACGGAACTCGTTCAGCGAGGCAACCTTCCATTTTCGTGTCTGCTCGATTCCCATGACTTCGACGAGCTTGAGAACGTGCGGGACGTTGCGGGCTCCGAAGCAGCCGGCGGGGTCTTCGATGCTTTCTTTCAGGAGCCCGACGAGATCGTCGTCGTTGAAATGGCCCGTCTTGGTGCGCTGGAAATTCTCGATAGTCCGCTCGGCGGGATCCTCGGGGATCGTGGCTTCCCATTTCTTCACCCCCATGACAAACTCCATCAACGTCAATTGGTCCGGGTCCTTATCAGGGAACAGGCCCTTATAAAACTCCTGAGTCCACGCGTCGTCGCGCTTCGAGATGCACGAGTGCCAGCGGTAGACGAGGTTGAACTCCACGGACACCATGTTACCGATTCCCGCGGGCGTGCCATCGGGATTGTAAACCTTCGAAGCCTCGAAACGGGGGTCAAGCGTCCACGTCGTGTCGACACGGTTGAGGTTGACGATCACACGGAGGTAGTCGTTGAGGATGTAGTTGATGTAGAGACCACAGGTGACGAGACGGGCGGTTTGGAAGAGATCTTCGTCTTGCTTCTTGATTGCTTTGGGGCGCCAGGTGGCTTCGTCTTCGCCAATCCATGCGTGATCGAATTTGATGCCGAAGCGGTTGTTCTCGTTGATGAGTTTGAGACTACGTCGTCAGTCAGTGTTTGCGTAGCCATCACTGAAAATCCAGAACGACTTACTTCTCGGCGACGTGGTTGTGGAAACGGTTAAACATGATCAGAAACACTGACACACCAGGCGGGAACGCCAGCAGCCGCTTCTCCGCAAAGCAATCCGGCTTGAGCTTCCCGTCCTTGAACGTCCGCACGGTATTCTGCATCTCCTGGTTGTGCCCGTACAACGGCGATAAATCCAGATACGAGGAAGTGTCGGAGATGTTCCAGTCCTGGCGATTCGTGCGGAACAGATCTGTCTCATCGTCAGTTACACACACTCTCTCCAATACCCCAACCGGGACTTCAGTAACACCGGAAATCGTCAAGACATACCATGGATGATAATACTCGCGGTATAAAACAGCATACTACTGATATTATTATCACTCTCCCTGTAATGCTCTCCGTTCTTCCCGCGGCTAAAAATCGAGTCAAACAGCGTTTCCGCATCCGGCGGCGCCCCAGGCATCTTCGTCATCGGCTTCACTGTCCTAGCATACGGGCTCCCCGCGGCACCCAAATGCGGCTCCTGGATATTGTTGTAGCTGCCATCGGCCTGGCGGTAGGTGAACTTGTCGCCGCAGTAGGAGAGGGGTGGGTGTTGCAGCGAGTTCCAGAGCTGGCCGACTTGCTTGGTGGTGAGGCTGACACGGAGTTTGGAGGTTGGGGGGAGTCGCGCGGAGAGCTGGATCATCCGTTCCATCTGGAGGCGTAGGCATGTTAACTCAGCTTCACCATCACAATCATAATCAAGCATGACAGAAACTCACAATCATAGTCTTGTCATCCACAGGCCCGCCCTTCCTCGCATGCGACATGTGCATCCACAGTGTCTTCAATGTCTCCCCAAGATATCCGCCCTTCTTCAACACCTTCATGTCATTCCAAACGCCCGTCTGCTGCTCCTCCGTCGCATCGTGGTCCCGTCCATCACCATACCGGTTCGGGATCGGACGGTTGGACGCCTGGATTAGCCCCGCGAACTTGCTGAAGACGTCGTCGACTTCTTTGCGGGTTGGGTTTTTGGTTACTGGCCCGCCTTTGGAGGGAGTGCTGTTTTTCTGTGTCATGGAGTTTGAGGTGAGGAGAGAGTGCTGGGAGGATGCTTGGGTGCGTGCGCTGTGGTCGACGGGACATTTTGCGGCTTGTGCTGGTGCTGCTACGGCGGTGCTACTGTTGCCGTTGTGTGTGTCCATGATGGGAGGATGAAGGATATGAAAAACGTAAAGTAGGATATAAACAAACAACAAGCGGACTCGGATCAAAAAGCAGAAGAATCCGAGAAATCAAGAGGGGGAGGGGGCAACTCAAATCCGCATGCGTAGGATCAGACCCTCCCAAGTGGCTGGAGCAAGGAGATATTTAAGTTTCCCGAACGAACGACGGACTCACCAGTAGAATTCCCCCTCCCCGCCTCCCACACAAAGAAAATAGCTCGAGACACAACATCATCATCAGCATTACCATCATCGTCTCTAGCCCGACTAGAATCTTGCCACCAGCCTCTCCAGCGAAATCCCCCAGCTCCTAATGGCCAGCCCTTGTCTCACCCATGTCTCTCGCTCCCTCTGCATGTCTGTGTATGTATCCAGCCGCACCTCATCGAGTCCCATCGGAGCTGAAGTCGACTCGAACTAGCATCACAACACTCTCCCTACACCCTGCAGAGTATCATAGATTAGGGCAACATGCCGTGGTGGTGTCGTCCCGCCACTGCAGGCTGCGTATGTATGTTAAACATACATGTACTGCATTGTCGCCGGCACTGCACACCCAATTTATGTTCGGTGCTCGCCAATCTCGGAGGTTTCTTGAAGGGGCCGCCAATCGTAATCGGGAGAGGGAGAGTCGTTGGGGGGATCTCGATCTGGTGGTATGTTGGTTGGTTCGCTCAGTGGTAGTTAGTAGCGCGAACAACAACAACGACAACTCGGACTCGGACTATCGACGGACCCTGGAGACGATTCAATCTAGTCCAAGCCCAACGACGAACTACTAGTTATAGTCAGCACGCGTACTTGAGAAAATAGTAGTTAACCGACCTACATACCTACGTGTGCACTGTACTGTACTCTTACGTGTGTGTCGCCATCAACAGCTGGTGTACCATAGTGTCGTATGGTAAACGCAAGCTGGTTTAGCATTCATCCGCCATGGCATCTCACGGCATTACTGTATCGCGACTTCACGTTCGCCATCCATCTATCCACCCATCTCGAATTGAACACCGACGAACGCGTGAAAAACCTGCACGCTGTTAACGACCTAACCTGAACGACCGACCCAAGTTGGATGAAAAGGAAGGCGATACAAGGAAGGCGATACAAGGAAGACGATACAACCCCCGCAAGCCAGACCATCACGCCGAGCCATTATCATCACCTGTATGCTGCGGTGGTTGACTGAATTGAAGAACGAAACATGTCTCACTCACCCAGCGCCCAGCACTGTATGGTTGTCATATAGATAACCTCCGAGCCGACTCAAGGACTCGAGTCATCTCCCAACCCCATCCCTTAACGTCGACTCGACTCCCTACGCCTAAGTTCGCCCCGGAGGTTCAATTGTACTTGTAAGCGCCCGCTGTCTCTACAGTCTTTCCGTGGAATTATCTAAATAGGTGCTGGTGATCTTTGCGAGTTGAATCACAAACATGTCTCACCGCTTCGCGCGAATCGATTGATTAGTGTTCCAACTTCCCCCCACCCACCAATCGTTGATCGGTAATCGTTAATCGCGTCGCTAATCACCAATCGTGTGTAGGTAACCCGCGAATCGCAAATCGCAAGTCAGCTCGATACCGCTGTAGATAGACTCCACGTGACGGTCTGCGCCGGAAGAGAGGTTGGATCTTCGGCGGGTCGTGGGTGGTGAGGGTGCTGAAGACACTGAAGATGCTGGAGATGCTGTTGAATTGACCAGGTTGTAGAATTGATGATATGATGGTGGACGATGGATCGAACACTGATCAGTGCGCCACCACAGTCGATGCACCTCCGTGGCCGCCGTAGAGGCGAACCACGAACGCAATCAACTCGCGAATTGACCTAGTTATTCCATTGACCCGCTGCTGAATCTGCGCATATCCATGTGACCAGCAATCTCTTTCTCTTCTAATCCTCGCTGATTGGGATGGGAATCCCACCGCATAAGAACCGAAACCAAACACCTCACGTGAGAGCAAGCGAACGATGTACTGGTATAGCGGGAGTTACGTTATCGGCTACACCGCAGCATATGCCATGTATACGCCACCAATGAAGCGAATTGAAGCGAGCAGCAGCAGGTAGGTAGAGTTCAGCTGGTTCTGGCTCAGCTCGTTGAGTCCAACGTAGACTGAAGCACCACAGTGACCGCACGCCCTCCAAGTCGAAGATGAGGACCACGCCGGCGCCAATTCCGGCTCTCTCGGCGGTGTAGGCGTAGGTACTGTAAAAGGAAAAGGAAAAACACCCAGATTCGAGATGGGAAAAACTCGAATGCAGGAAAAGGCTTGTCGACCAGTCTCGAACAGTGCTGTGCAGTGTTGTAGAGTAGAGTACACGTAATGCCGTCAGCCACTATTGTAGACTCCAATATGTAGTAACATGGATATCGTCAGATGTAGCTTCCCAAGCGTTGTGGCAAAAGTTTTATGGTGTGTCATGGATCCATATGATGAATGGCCAAACATATTTTCACAGCCTGCGACTCGAAATCCCGGTGTCGATTCGTTGCTCGTGACGCCTCATCGTTTAAACCATCTCGAGTTGAACTTGGAACTTGGAACTTGGCACTATCACAATCAACTTCGAGTCCATCTCAGCATCACCAATCCATTGCTTTTACCCCCTGAATACCCAGTGGTTGGGTCGATTTACCGTATCAATGGTATCATCACTACCATAGTCCTCATCCGACTCCTAGGATCCTCATCATCAGCAACCGGAACGACACTTTCGCAATGGCAGCTAATCATGCCAACAGAACCCAATTGCAATTTCCCGCTATCGACCCTAGAGAACAGTTTCGTGCAGGCTCCGAACCGACCACAGTTGCGGTTCCACCTGGAGTTTAAGTTTTCGATGTGGCGTGACGAAACTGTTGTTTAACGGGGCCGAAATTCCGAGAGATGGCAGGAAGGTCGCAGGAACCTTGGTAGGCAATGATGGGGCGATGGGTATAAGTTGGGGGTTGTATGGAGGGGAGATGTGGTCGCGATATCGGGCAGGATGGGTGGATGGAAGTGATATCCCGTGTTTGCAAGTTTGGGGGCAAGTGAAATACTGCGATAGTGATAAGCCGTGACCCCAAGCTAGCACAAAACACGCAACATCCATAGCATTTTTATCATTCCTCATTCTGCTCAGTGACCCGCTTCAAAAACTCCAACACGACAGATAAATACAAGCACATCTCAAGACGATAAATATGATACAAAACACCTAATGAAACCCTACCGCCTGACGCATTGGCATCTCTGGACTCTCAGGCATATCTATCGTTGATTCTGACGTTTTAGGGGTGGAGCGAGGAGCTTATTTGATGGGCCTGGGGCACTGTTAGTATATTTTTCGACATGTAATGTGTTCATACCCACCTGTTGACATCGACAGTTCCCTTCGACTTTGCAGTCTCGTGCATGGTGCCCTCTCCCTTCATCTTGATTGCCTGACCACGCTCAGTGTGCAAAAGCGCGTGCTGAGTGTCGTCATTGCTCAAACCACGCTGCTTCCCGCTGATGGTGCCAGCACCGCCAACATCCTTCGCACCAGCAATGTAACCGGGATCCTTGGAGGCCGGGTTCTCAGTAGCAGCCTCAGCATCATAGGCTTTCTTCTGAGAAGTCTCTCCTCCCTTGGTCGTAGTGGCGGCCTCCGAAACCTTCTCCTTGGCAGCCTCTACAACTTCAGACGCCTTCTCCTTCACCGACTCGACGGCGCCAGAAGCTTTCTCCGTCGCAGCGGCCTGTGCAGTTTCCGCAGCCTCAGAGGTCTTCTCCTTGGCAGTGTCGATGGCCTTCTCGGAGGTGGACTTGGCGGGAGTCAATTCGGTGGCCTTCTCTTTGGCGGTCTCGACAGCAGCAGCGGCCTTCTCCTTTGCTGCAGTGGCCTTCTCCTTCGCAGCAGCGGCAGCAGCAGACGCCTGCTCCTTCACAGACGTGGCAGCAGCCTTTGTCTCCTCGTGGACGCCGTGGGCGCCGTGGCCGGTGGCATGATGACCCTTCTTCTCGACGGGGCTAGAGGACAGCAGGTAGTAAGCCTAAAATTCGTGGCACCCGAGGTTAGCACGTCTTCTCACTGCAGAATCGAGAACGTCGCTGGCTGAGCAACATCAATTGAGGAACGTACAGCGGAGACAGTGACGCCGGCTGAGCCAATAATCCAAGGGAGGTCAGAGGACTGCGAGGAGCCAGAGGGACCAGACGAGGAGCTGGCGTTGCGGCGAGCGGTGCGGATCAAGGTGGGGCTACGACGGGCCAGAAGACCACGGAGGACGGTTCGGGGAATCATTGCAAGCGTGAGGAGTGGGAGGAGTGGCGGAGTGGAGATGGGAAGCGATTTACTTTGGGGATGGAGGGGAAGGAGGTTTGAAGGAGCGGAGTGGCCGTGGAGACAGGACTGAGAGGCTTTTGGGGAGCCCGTATGAGCCTGTGACGCAATGATGCCATAGCCTCATCGGCTAGCACTCGTGAACAAACTGGCGAGAGCGGCCCGACAAGCGAGCGAGCCGCTGTAGGCGCCAATAGACGTGGGGGACGCAGATTGATTCTCCTTAAGGGAGACGTGGGCATTGTGGTGCAATGGTAGTGTCTGTGGTGGGTGAGTGGTTGTGGATCATGACTGCTGTCTGAGCGGTGACCCTACGTAAACATTGCGGCCCCAACATCATCGACACGTCCTCTGACAACATGCACCGTCGCCCGGGCGAATCCATCATGAATTGCCGGTTTTCATAATGTGGCGCCATTGCCAAACAATCTGGGCAGCTGAGAACCTTCTCTCGCACTTTACGCCGATGGCAATATCGATTATGCTATACACGGTTCTCTACAATGTAGTTAGAGTACCTGGTCATTTCTATTCGCATACTTTTCTTTTGATTCGGTGTTCCATTCAGCTCTAGGCCAATAACTCACATGATCGCCAAGACATCATGGAGCTAGCCGACACAGCTCCCCCACCTTTGCTGCCTGGGTCTCTCTACACCACCACAGCTCAACCACCACAAAGCCCGCTCCTTCACCATCCTCTCCTGCTGCGGAATCCTTGAGAATTATCCTCCTTCCTTCCATCGGCTTCTCTCTCATCCCGCCTTCATCGACCCACTAAGTTTGCACCTCAAGCTCGTTCAGCGCGCCGCTGTAGCGCGTCACATCTCCGTTCACCTCCGCCGTCAAATCATCACCGCTCCATCCACCCGACCATCCATCCTTCTATCTCCAGAATCATAAACGACTGCCCACCATGTCCGGATCTATCTCGATGCATCTTCACTCTGTAATAGAGAAGGTCAACAACCCAGATCCGGATTACCGTTTCATGGGATTGAGCGATCTCCACGACCACCTCACCTCACCCACCTCGCAGTTCAATCCCGCTCAAATCGACAGTGGTACCTTGGCGAAGGTTGTTGACAATGTCGTACGGCTTTTGGATGACCAAAATGGAGAAGTACAGAATTTGGCTGTGAAATGGTATGGTTCCCGGAGGCTTGTGGACGAAGGAACCAACTGACAAAGCATAGTCTCGGTCCGTTAGTAGGCCGCATCAGAGAGAGTCAAATTGCGCCGCTGATTGACCGCTTAATAACAATGAGCATGAACTCCGAAGATCCATCCATTCCTTCGACCGGTTTACGAACGATCATTTCGAACCTCCCACGCCCTGCAACCACTGCGAATACGGCAGCTTCGACGGAAACCACACTCCAAGCATCTCAATCTCAATCTGCAGCTCCAGGCAAGCCTGAAGCAACTCCGCAGTCTATCGCGAACGCTACGAGGGCTATTCAGAGCTACCTGCTTCCCAAGTTGCGCAAATTGCTGCAAGATCGATCAAAGGACTCCGGACCTACGCTGGATACTGTGGACATTTTGGTTGAAACTGTGCGATGCTTCGGGGTCGCCCTTTCTCCAGCAGAGGTGGAACAACTGCAAGTGGACGTGATGGCCGTGTTGGAGAACGATCGCACATCTGGGGTGGTAAAGAAGCGGGCTGTTACTGCGCTCAGCTTACTGTGTGTTTATGCCCCGGACGAACTCCTCTCATCGTACATTAATCACCTCATCGAATCATTCCGCGCTCAGACGACTCATCCCAACCCTGTTCGCCAACGGCTGCTCATTTCCATTTGCGGGGCTCTTGCACGAGGCATCCCGGAACGGTTTGGTCCATATCTTAAGACGCTATGCCCATTCATCTTGTCAGTTGTCGATGGGAAGGACATCCAAGGTCTTGAACCTGGTGATGAGCCCAACACGGAGCTGGACGAGGTCAAGGAAGCAGCATTTGTGGCGCTCGACACTTTCCAGAGCTGTTGCTTTGACGAGATGAAACGCTTCACAGATGAGCTCATTTCGGCGGCCACAGTCTACCTGAAGTATGATCCGAACTATGCCGACCCAGGAAGTGATGATGATGAAGACATGGGCGGCGCCGATCAGGACGACGATGAGGAGGAGGAGGAAGATGACGATGAGTACGAAGACGATGGCAACTTCTCGGATGAAGATGACATGTCATGGAAGGTTCGCCGGTGCTCCGCAAAGTTGCTCGCTACGGTCATCTCCACTCGAGCGTCCGATCTCATCCTTGGTCAGGAAGCGAATGGCGGAAAGGCGTATACCCTGATTGCTCCGCTCCTCGTGGAACGCTTCCATGAACGGGAAGAAAATGTGCGCCTCGAGATCCTTGCCAGCACGACTCTTTTGGTAAAGAAGACGGGCGAAGTAGCAGAATCTACTAGCTACACGGCCCCTCCTCGAACAAGGTCTCGTGCCCCCACGCTTGAGTCACAAAGTTCCTTCAACATGGGACCTCCGGCGAAGAAAAGGCGGGGATCAGACGCATCTATGCTGGATAGCTTCGCTGTTCCCGAGACGGTGTTTGAAGCTGACGAGCACGGCGTGAAGATTGCGCTGAAGAACATGATTCCCCGGATCACCAAGGCTCTCGGAAAACTTCTGAACAACAAGAACATGACACTGCCAACCAAGCAGGCGTCCATCACTCTTCTGTCAGCAATCGTCACTGTTCTCCACGGTGGCCTGGAGAATTCTTTGAACATCTTTATGCCTGCTATCGTTGGTATGGCCAAAGGTGCTTCCTCGGGGACTAGTGGAGCCATTGCCGCTTCGGCTCAAGGGGGGAGCGCTGCCACCGCCACCGTTTCCAGCGTGCGGGTCGAATCCTATCGCCTTTTGTCAAAGATCTTCGAAAACCATTCCGCCAAAGATGTGTCACCTTTCCTTGGGGACCTGGTCGTTCCTGCACTTGTCGAAGCCGTTGACGAGAGTCGATATAAGATTTCTTTCGAAGCTCTCGGCACCGTCATCGCCCTCGCTCGCCTGTTGACCGCAGAGGGGAACCAATCTTACTCACCACACCTTTTGGCTCTGTACGATGCTGTGTTGAACAAGGCCCAGAACATTGATACCGACCTCGAAGTCCGAGAAAAGTCTATTCTTACTATCGGAATCATCCTCAGCAGGACTTGCGGTACCGAGGGGTGGATCGACAACACTCGCCGCCAGGCTGGTCTTGCCTTCCTTCACGATCGCCTCAAGAACGAAACGACCCGCCTCACGGCTGCTCGTGCGATTGAAGGCATTGTTCGAAATGTCAACCAGGCCGGAGAGGTCTCTCAAGACTGGGTAGAGGCCGTGGCGATCGAATGCGGTGCTCAACTTCGAAAGGCCAACCGCTCGTTGCGCGCTGCCAGTTTGGAGGCTCTTCGTGGGCTCACTGGCAACGAAATTTGCCGTGCTAATCTGTCTCCAGCCTGCAAGGCTGATCTGTTGAATACCGTGACACCATTGCTGGTTGTCGGCGATATGCAACTCTTGGCCTTTAGCATTGCCGTCCTCCGTTTCCTGATGTTGGATGCGAATGATGGAGTGTCACTCAATGAGGACATCATCAACGGCATCTGTGATTTGGTCAAAACTCAGCTTGGATCCGGTTTGGTTCTGGAGAATCTTCTGGCCTTCATTGCTACTATTGGCGAGAACGATCAGAAAGGAAAGATTTCACTGATGCAAAGCCTTCTTATGAAGGTCGGCGTTACAGGAGAGACTCGCATTGTTGCTCAGGCGGTCGCTCAACTTTTCGTCAGCGGTGGAGGTGATGCTGGCGGGTTCCCTGTGCAGATCCAACACTTTGTCGACGAACTCACGGGATCTGAAGATGAATCACGAAAGAGTTTGGCTCTTCTGGTTCTGGGAGAGATTGGTCTTCGGCTGGGTACCTCTTTCCCGATTAAGGCGGATACATTCTTGCAGCAGTTTGCAGTCAGGAGTGACACAGTTCCAATTGCGGCCGCGGTTTCTCTTGGTCTCGCAGGAGCCAGAAATATCGATACCTATCTCCCCGTCATCATGGAACGCCTTAACACTGGATTGGATAGCTACCTGCTCGTCCACTCTCTCAAAGAAATCATCCAGCATTCCTCCGCCGACTCTGAGAGTCTTAAATCCCATGCCAACGCTATCTGGGACACCCTCCTATCCGCCGCCGCAGCCAACGACGATTCCAAGGCCGCCGCCTCCGAGTGTGTTGGCCGCCTCACCATCCTCGACCCATGGACCTTCCTTCCCGAACTCCAACGCAACCTTGCTTCCAATACCGCCTCTGTCCGCGGCATGGTCATCTCTGCTGTCCGCTTCACCTTTACTGACACGGACACCTCCTACGACGACCTCCTCCGCCCCATCATTGTCGATTTCCTGGACGCCATGCTGCAAGACCAAGACCTAGAAAACCGCCGTCTCGCCTTGACAGCCTTCAACTCCGCGGCCTCCAACAAAGCACACCTCCTCGTCGGCCCAGGCCTCGCCCGCCTCCTCCCACGTGCCTACCACGAAGCAATCCTAAAACCCGAACTCGTCCGCGAAGTCCAAATGGGCCCTTTCAAACACCGCATCGATGACGGCCTCGAGCTCCGCAAATCCGCATACGAAACCCTCTACGCCCTCCTCGACACGGCGCTCCCGCAACTCGACATGGAAACATACTTCCAGCGCGTCATCGCGGGTATTACCGACGACAACGATATCCGCGCTTTATCCTGTCTCATGGTGGCGAAGCTCGCCAACGTCGCGAAAGAGGAAACGGCGAAGAGAGTGGAAGTGCTCGCGGATGCGATGAAGAAGGTTCTGAGTGAGAAGCCGAAGGAAAATGCGGTTAAGCAGGAGCTGGAGAGACATAAGGAGGGTGTGAGGGGAGTGATTAAGTTGGCGATTGCGCTGCAGAGGGATGTAGCCCCAGTGTTGGCACCAGGTGCCGCAGCCAGGTGGAAGGCGTTTAGGGAGTGGTTGGGGAATGCGTTTCAGATGGATGTGAAGGCGATTACGGAGGGGGTTTAGGGGATTCAAGTTGAGGATGGGGGTTTATGGAATTCGTAATGGGTTTACAAGATTAGTCAGGTGGTGATAGCTCGGATGGAAGTGGAAGAGCTCCAGTGATTGATTCAATGATAGCTAGCTGAACCTTGAATTTGATGCCGTTTTTTTTTTTCCTGGGCCGGTGTTGGTATCTCTTTTCCTCCTTTCTTCTCTTCCGTTTTGGCCTCGTTCTTGCTTTTGTTTTCGGTTTTACTTTTCTGTTTTTCGGGTTGTGGCGGTTGTGGCGGCTCTGGTTTTTAGGGGAAATACAGTGCGAGTAATAGTAGCAGTATAAGACGATGATCAGGATCATGTTCATGATGCAGTGGTGATGGTGGTGGTGGTGGTGATGGTGAATATGGAAATTCACGGTAGTGAGAACAGCCTGGGCTGAGGAACTTGAATTGAGTAAAAATGATCATGATTAAGGTCTCGATTCTGCACTCGAATCTCCATGCTCTGAATCTCACTCTTGGTATGTATTTATCTTCCAAGTTGCACTCCCTAAGGGCCGTTGGCGCACGCTGTGTTTGTGTGCTGTGGCGAGAGTGTATGAGGTAGGGTGGATTTCCTTTTTGATTTTGTACCTAGTGTAGGTGTCTACATATCCCATGGAGGATGGTACTAGTTATATGTGGTATTCAATTACGGTATTACGGTACGCATGCCATTCTTCAAGTTTGGCTCAAGCCCCCGGGGGTTGGCGTACCGAGTGAGCGAGTGCAGTATCATGAGTGAGTGCATGAGTGAGTGAGTGAGCGAGTGCAATGGGTGCAGTGAGTGTCTGTGTTTTAGGAGAACCTGGGCCGGGGCACGTTGAGGATCGGATTGACTCGCCATATTGCTTAAAATTCTAGGAGGGGGCAGTGTTGGGCTCGGTCGGGCCAGGGGCATTGAGCACTGGGTGGTGGTAGATCCCGGTGGGTTACGGTCGAGGTGTTTGTTTCGATTTCCGAGTCCTGAGTTCTGACTTCTGGCTTCTTGGTGGTATGGGCGGTATTGGTTACAGTTGTGAGTTTTGAAATTTCATGGCAGTTGAAACATCGACATGCCCTGACGACTCAACGACGACACCGATATGTCGCGTGTATAGTATAGTATAATCTCCGATACAGTAGATATGTACCACCATCATAGTATTATTGTACTACATCTATTGTAACTACCCACTACTCCACAGCCGAGCCAGTCGATCATAAACACATACTACTATCCCACTACCACCAATATACAGTCATCTCCCTCCCTCACTCTCAACATGACTCAACCGCACACTCAGCTCACCGTCACCGCGAGTATCATCCCCCACTTCCTTTCCTCCATGCGTCTATAATGATTCTAGTAGTGCTAACAGGTGAGTACCCTACCGTCATCATTCATGCCAGCACGCCATGGTTCACCACTGGCATATCCTATCCTATCCTATCCTAGCCACCGCATTCCATCGCATCAACATCAACAAACCGCACCCACTGCACTCCATTACCGACCGGTACCGTCTCTTGATGAGAAACACTGAACCCCCGAACCCCCGTTTCCCCCAACTCCCCCAACTCTCCCCAGCAGGACCAGTACCACGACGACTACCACCAGAACCACACCAGCACCACCGACCTATCGCACTGCGACTCCGATTAAGTTCAATTGTCAACGTTCACGATATCCGCATCCGCATCCGGCTGTTTCAATAGCGCCTCATACAACCAAGAAACCAACCAACCAACCAACCAACCAACCAACCAAAGCACCATTTTCACCCCATCCTCACGGAATCCTTGTGCACCGACTCGACTCCTCGGCCGCCCGAGTCACTACCACCGCCGGAGCTGGGGGAGTGCGGAACTGAACTGGGTGCGGAAACGCCGTCACCGTGACAACGACAACCACGACAATGACAACCCTCAGAATCCTCCGTGTGCAGGACCGAGCAACCAACCAACGCAGAGCAGCAATCGTCAACTCCCCCACACGGCATGTTCATAACGTAATCCGGCTCCGTATCTGTCTGCACCGTCTGCACCGTCCGAGTCTCCGGCCAGGTCGGGCAAGTCGATCAATCGGTCAAGTCAATCGGTCGATGAGAGGGAGGGAGCAGGGGGAGGGGGGGAATGTAGAGCAACGGGCACAGTGTTCAACAAGCTCCCATCCCCAACACAGCGCATATTCGTAATTCCGCACCGTAACACGAGGCCGATTCCACATGCTGCAGACCAGACCGAAGGGGAGGTGATAGCGATGTGTAGCTCGTGTAGTAGCTCTCCACATTGCTCCACCGCCGAAAGAGGTAGCGTATCGTGATTGATAACTACCCGCCGGACACCGGACGCCGCAGGTCGCCTATACTGTATCCTAACGCGCGCGGACGCTCGCGAGATCCGCGGAAAAAAGTAGTTTCGACGGCGGCATGTACAGATGGTGTGCTATCTATCCATACAATCCGCGACCAGAACACAAAAACGGAGTACGTAATGATGCCCGGCCGGCGGCGGCGGCGGGGCGGGGCGGGGATACGCTGCGGGGATGCGGTATGATATCGATCATTAATGTGTAGCTGCCGGCGCGGCGGGGTTATGGAAGGAAGGAAGGAAGGCAGGTTGAAGGAAGGAAGCGTCGATGTCGCCATCGTCATTTCGAGTTGCGGACTGCCAAGTTTCAGGTCAGTGAGGTGTGGGAGATAAAAATAACCATGTTGATGGTGATGGTGATGGTGAGGATGTGGATACAGGTAGGTACATACAGTACAGTAGGTTCAATTCCCGGGATGAGGCAAGGAATCGACAAGGGGAGGGGGATGTTGAGGGAAGGGAATATACTGAGTACAAGGGAGTGTAACTTACCCCGCACTGTTGTTCGGTGTGTGCAAATCTCGTTTGTGTCGGACATGGGAAGGACCGAGCATGAGAGCACACATAGCATATACATGACATGTATGTAAAATATCGTACATAGTACAGTACATACGTCCATGCACCTTGCAGGCTCTCCCCACATACTGTATTTCGTACAACGTCCGGCCAACCGATCTCTCGTTTCCTCGTCGGCGTGAGCGGTGGTTGTGGCTGCAAAGTCGAAACCGGTGAGTAGCGAGGGCCCCACACGTTTCCAGTCCTCGTCTCGATTGGATTCGCTAGCGTAGCATAAAAAAGCGGCGGCGGCGCGGTACCCCACAATTTTCATGCCTTGGATACAGGAGTGCGGCTCGGTTCGTCTCGGGTGCGCATCCCCGCCGGCCAGGGGGGTTGAATTCGCAAGTTGCTCGGGCTGGATGGAGATGACATAGATGGGCGGCGGGCGTGGTGGATTATGGATGGTGTGCGGTGGTTATGCGGCGGATCAGGTACTGGTGCTAATATGGTCGGGGGATAGTAGTGTCGATCGTGAAGGAGCATATAAAGATGTGATGTCGGTGTGTAAACCTCGAGGGTGTGATCAAGCTGGTGATGATGGTTTGGTGGTGATGATATCAGTCGACGTGGGGGCGCCAGAACACGGTCCGTGACGTGTTGGCATTCGGGGATTAGTTTGTTCGTCAAACCGGAGGAGCGCAACAGAGTAGTAATCCACGTCTAAACGAGTGTAGTTTCGCACTTTCGCACCTCACCTCTCCTTCATCATGCGGCCCTCTGCGCAACCCTCCCCTGAGCGGCCGCTGCTCCGCCCATCATGGCTGGTCCACCAGCGCCCCCGCCGACATTCGATCTCCCCCATGGCGCAGAATGCGTGGTGGTGACATAGCAGTCGTGGCAGCGGGGGAGATCGCACCAGTCACAGCAGCTGAGGGATATGGTGTTGGGAGTGTTGCACATGCAGCAGTGCCATTCCGTAGATCGTGAGAGAGTTGCGGTGGGCATCGTGATCGTGAGGAGATAGGTTGTTGGGTTGTAGAGGCGGAGGAGAAGGAGGAGGAGGGATATATGCGGGATGGTCCAAGAGGTGAGTCAGGAGGTCCGAGTAGTAGGAGATAGTTCAATGCGCTTTATTGCTGCGGGTGTTATCGTGGACAGGTTGTAAAGCACGGGTGTTGTCGATGTTGATATAGGTCTGCTGCTCGATACGACGACTCGGACTCGGAAGGAGACGATAAAAGAAAACTCCCAACAGAGAGACAGGGCGAGATAGAGAGGCAAATAAGAAATCTCAAATGGTCACACACAAAATCTCTCACGACGTCGGTGGCGGCGACAGCGGCTGTATTTGTTTCTTCCCCAGGTGTAATATATCGCGCCCTGCAGCAAGACGCAGGACTGGATACTGTGATGAGCAGCAGCAGGTCCCAACAGGAGGAGGCGTCGAGCCTTTTTTTTGCCTCGAAGTCGAGAGAGGTGGTGGTGTGTGGCTCAGTTGGATCACCAGACGCTGCAGCTGTGCGTGATGGCAGTTGACGAACAGCGGTTGGTTGCTTGAGTTGGTCGGCGAGAGGGGATTCGGATATGAGAGTCCGGAGCTCTGCACACCTTGCGTTGCGGTGCTATTGCTTGCCGGGTTCGTCTGATTATGAGCTGACGAGAGAAAAACCGGCGAAAGGCGAAACGTGAGAGCTAGGTATCGTCGGTGGATCGTTCAATTGCGGTGATCTAGTATCAAATTGAATCGAGAGGTTCTCCTTCGGCGCGGATAGAGTAGGAGCAAAGCTCACAGCGTTTTCGATGATGGTGAAGATGAAGAAATGCCCCCAACAAGCTGGGGATCCCACCCCGTATATACCACGTCCCTGTCCCCCTCTCGAACCCGCCGGACCGCGCAGCGGGTGGCTCCCGGACTGAGAACCAGGCCCAAGCACCTCACAAGACTTGGAGCTTCGCGTGGGTAGTGTACCCAGCATGCACCCCTATCGAACAAGCCATCGCCCTGCACGACGTAGCATCACCTCGTCCAGAGGGCGTCACGTCGCTCCTCCCCCTGTATCTGTGCACGGACTGGGGGGTGAGGTGTTATCCATTCATCAATCACCCAGTCCATGACCAACATCAATTCCCCCTCGTCCAGGAGGCCCGGAGAAGTGGGCTCAAGTGGAGTTAGCCACGCCTAGCTTGCCATCTCTCCACTCTCCATGCTCAATGCGCAATGCTTCTTGGGGGGTGTCACCTTGCAAGGTTCCCACCCTCCCCCAACTCACCCCACATTCTGCACCCCGTACGTCTCCATGTATCAACGGGTAGCGACCGGTGGAGTATCTATCGATATCGGTAAACCACGGCACGGCGGACCTAACATCAGTGTGACATATCCCAAACAGAAAATCGTACCGGTCATGACTACCGCGTCCCGGTAACCATCGACTGATTCAACTCCTCGACTCCGAGTCGCCGTCCGCGTCGAGATTGAGTCCGCGGACTGTGAGTGACACAAGTCTGTCGTTGGACACCAACCAACCAACCAACCCAACATGCATCGACACTGACGGAGAGCAGCATAGCCATGGGACCAAGCACGCCATTGCACTCGCTGTAAGTCTCCGTTGGCACTTGATTCGAGAATCTTCCGCCGGGGATCCAATGCAGCAGTCCCAGAACGATAGAAATGCCTCTGGGTGACAGCTCAGATAATGAGGAGACTTCCGCGCCGAATAGATATGAATCTCCGCTGGTGACAACATAAGATCACATCCCCGGTATACTGACGGACAGGCAATCCGGTAAATCCACGGTGTTTGCGCGGGCGGAAGTGAACACCTCGTATCGCGTACAATAACGTAATATACGCAATATCAAGATCACATCCATGAGGCCCAGAAACGGCCGCGGAAAGTGTGTGACCGGGTATGACATTATTCGACCGGAAGAAGACGAACCTGCATCGTCCGCTATCTAACCGATCCAAGATTAGAATTCAATTCAACTGTCGGAATCAAGAAATGGTTACAATTTACAAACCGTCTGAACGCATCTCTATTGTACGAGTAGGTGGAGTACCTACGTGGTTCGTGTAAGAGACTCGATTGTGGCGTTCAGGAACTAAAACGGGAACATGAACCTAAAATGCAACACGAGGGGCCACCAGTGGTTGGTAGCGAGAATACTTGCCGGGACATGTGTGTGATGATGACGATGATGATGACGATGATAATGTTAGTCTGCAGCGGGGTTAGTGGTGACAGAGCAGGAAGGAGGCCCAAACCGGCGAGAAAGCACCACCGTCGTACCTGAGAGATCATAGCAGCAGAACAGAGCAACAGAACGAATAGATTACAATGACCGTGATGATACAGAGAAGGGAGTTTGATGAGAGTACCGGTAATGGACCAGAGATGGACAAGTGACCTGCAAGCGCACGTGATCAAGTCGACCTCATCCGCAACTGTCACAACATGGATGATTATTGAAGTCCTTCGTGGTTTATGTATAATTCTCAAAGAAACCCAGCGTCACAGTGATTGCTGGAACAGAAAACTCTTGTATCATACGGTGGAACGTGTTCAACCAGCTCAAGCGGGGACTTGTAAGAGAGACGCCGAATCCGAACAGCGGAATTTGAAAACGCTCTCAATCAAGCTAGTATAGTAACCCATGAATGCTAGGCAATGAATCGTATAGCTTCATGTACACACACGTATTCATCAATGTATTCCGGCGGGCTTGTCCACCCCCCCAACTCGAAACTCCAAGTCCATATCGTGAACCTCCCTCCATTTCTCCCTCCCTCCCTCCCCACATCCCCATCCCTCTCCCCCAAAAACCTATAACCCTCATCAATGGCACCCCTATCCAACCGCAGACCAGTACATACTATAGGCGTGTATCCCGCCACTACCCAAGCGACCTGTTCGCTCTCCCACATGTAACAAGATGGCATAGAACACCACTCTCCATTCTCTATGTATGTATGTACCTACATAACCTCGGCGCCTATGAGACGCTGCATCGGGGGAGAGGGTATTCGCGGCTGTATGTGGGGGTCCAGTGGGGGTCTGGGGCTTGAGTTGGAACCTGAGGAATGCCGTTGTGGCGGGATACCCGTGCGGGGGATGATATAGGATCAACCGGGGAAGAAGAAAAAAGATCCAGCCGTGTTGGAGGGACTGAGACTCCGACTCCGATCGGACTCGGAGCCGTGGATACCTATCTCACAATCATGGCGATGAAACTCATTGATACCTTCAAAAGCATTACATCAAAGCATTCGGAGCGTTCAAGCCCCTGGGTTGGATGGATACTCCATCTCCTTGTCCTCGCCAGCCTGATACCCCAAGTACATACATACACCGGTATGCATCCGGACAAATTTTTTTTTCCTTAGACAATTCGCCACCGACTCGGCTATATCTCGCTCGGTCACTCGTATCGAGCAACCTGATATCCCGGACCTGGACTCGCATCCGCCACCCCCACCATGATGACGCTCAAACTCAATTCGAGGATGGAGTGTGTGCCTCGTGACGTGACTGGACGTGACGCGACGGGATGGGAGAGGATGCAGCGCCGGACGTCCGAGTCGGTCATGTCGGATGATGTTGTGATGTTCTGACGTCTTGCGATGTTTACGGGGATCGGGATCGGTGTTGTGGACTATTTATCCACGGTATGCTATATGCTAAATGTTTTATGTATCTCAATTCAGAGGTCAAGGAAGTTGGGATGGGGCAGCATGAAATTGTACTATACCGCCGGCGGGTGGAATACTGTGAGAACGAGTGGGGAATATCGGTAATCAGGATCAGGATAAGGAGTGTGAATCATCGACTGCGGTTTTTGATGGATCTCCTAGATCGATACATATTTCAAGTGATGGTTGGCATGGGTTTGGTGGTATTTAACTTGACTCCATTACTGAGCAGGCGAGTACCGGTACCCACGGACCTAAGTAAAACCAACAGTCTCGAAAAGCTCCTTCCGGAACACTTGCAACATCGGCCACCCACGCCACCAAACCAATCCCCGCTGGCTCTCCTATCTCACCATAAACCAATCCCCCACAATCTCAAACCTCGCATTACCCTTCTTCTTCACACCCGGCATCCTGCTGTGCATCAGCGCGTCCCTGTATGTATCAATGAACTCTGCATGCCTTCATCACATATATTCTCCCCATGGCGTACGTAAAGGCCGGATACTGTCTTCCGACTTTCATACAGATTTTGGATAAGAGTCCCCAGCCTCACATCGTCTCGTTTTTGTCCCTCCGGCCGCCCAGTATTGGTATATACAGGAGGGGTTGTGGTCGACCGCTTCATTCGATATAAATGTTCCCGGTGGTGATGAAACCCTCTATCCCGAGATTGTACTGTACTGTAGTACTAGTAAACTCCTGAGGATTTCATCAAGTTATGCGGACGCCCATGTGTCGTTATAGGATTCTTGGGGAACAACACATGTCGCCGTCAAGGTAAGCCGCACTCAATTTTCGAGGTTGGGTAGGGGCTCGGCCCTTTCCTTCTCCACCGCACAATAGTACATGATGTCGTCGTCGTCTTCGGGATACTAGTAGTTCATGAATGCTGGTAACTTCGGCGCCAGTCTAATATGCCCTGCAATGGAAATGACAGTGGGACGCGGTTGTACCTGGCGCCAGCATGGTGAGCAGGTGGCTTGGAGAGGGCTTCGTTGGGAGCTTCGTGAACGTCTTCGGATTTGACCTTGAGGTCTTCGGGTTTGATATGAGAGCCAACTGCAGTGCCTGGGATATGGCGGGCCGAACCGGCGATGTTTGCGTGGTATGTACCGAGACTATTTAGCGGGCTTTGTAGCGAGGTGACGACCACCGGGATTCTTCTTCAACTTTCTGGTCAGCTGGTTATATTCGGATAGGGCGTTGTGGAGGTCTTCAGTTTTGGCCTGCGAATGACGACGATGACTGCCTTGTCCTGAGAGCAGTACTTCTTTGACTTTCTTGTCCGTGATCGGGTAACAGGTGGGATTCGAATCGACTGGAGAATTTGAATTTGGTGTGGCTGGTGTGGACGAGGCGATAGAGGTGAGATAAGTTTGTTGTGAGGGAGACGGCGAGGTATGATCACGGATAAGATAAGATAAAATCATTCCTCCGTATCAGCAATTGAGACTACACCTTCATCGCTCTTGGAAGCTCATTTTCCATTTCTCCCCCCCCGCATCATACTATAGGCATAAGTATTCTAATGTCGCCCGCGTGGGCCGCGTAAATTGATGATAAAAGTTCTAATTGCACCCGGGCGTCACTTCAGTAAGTATCCGCCAACATGAACCGCTACCCCACCATCTCCAATGTCTCCATCTATTATCTGGTGCTCTCCGAAACCCCACACCTAACATCTCAGCTAATCGAACGCCGCAACTCCCAATCAAAATCTACAGCACAATCTAATCATACGCCATTGCTGCGACCTCTCGAACTTGACCCCTGGTGATGTTGAACTTCAAGCCGAAACTCCGTCCATCCCTTCACCACACTTCTCCCGGCGAAAGAATGAAACTGATAATAGAAAATGAAACCAACGCCAACTGGAGCTCATTTGTTCCACCATTTCTCTTCGATACTGCGCTCCATTGTACCCCGCCAAGCGTCATCAAGGTCCGATGGGCGAGTAGTTGGTATGTGATTGCAGCAAAGGCCAAAAGCGGATCCGAAGATATAGAGTCAAAAGGCTTTGACATCTCGACTATCGCAGTTGGGCTTGATTCAAGTTTGAAGGTACATCGGTACCTCCAGGCCATACCTAACGGAGATGTTCGATGCTGAATCTCATCCTGGCAATTCTTACAAATTAGTGCCCGCGGCTGGCACAAATCCTCATATCTATTAATACGATGTTAATAATGAAGAGGATATGGTATATCGGATTAACACCAAGTACTAACCGTCCGTATGGTATCAGTGAAAATGGTAGGATCATTGGAATAGTTAGTAATCAACCTCCAGCGCTCTTGAACCACGACAGCATTTGGCCGGCCACTTGTGGCCACGGGTTCACGTTTGGTGCCTTTTTTGCTTCAATGATGATTGTTGGGATTGATTCCGCTACGCCAAAAGGATTCCCAAAAGCACAATCGAACTATTTGCGAGCTCTACAAATTCATCAAGTACTAGTCACCAATAAACCCCACCTTTGCAGTCTCCTTCGCATTCGTCATGTTCCCCTTCATGAGTGCATCCCAGTACACACTGCTGAAATCAGCTTTCATGACAAACACCCTACCAATAGCATATGATACAATCATGTATGGCCGGCCCCAACCATTGCACATGTATTCCACCCACCACGAAAAAATGACTAGATGCATGAAGTGTTGGGTTGAGTGGCCGTAACTGCACGGCCACCACGTTATTGTACTGTAGTGATGACCCATGACGCCCAACTCCGAACGCTGATTAATATCAACGAACTGTGCCAGACTCATAACATTTCTCTCACCCCAGCAATAATGTTCTTGGTTACGTCTCCCCATTGCATGTTGGGATCAGATCATTGCATCTTGAGATCAGATCATCGTCGTCGCTACCTTGATATCTCCCACCTCACTTCACCTCACCTCACCTCACCACCTCGACAGCAACGCCCAGGAAACCCGCCCCCCTCCCCCCCCAGTTGTCAGTGACGGCTTCGAGTCAACCACTGGCGCTGGGCTCAATTGCTCATCTCGCGGCGTGTGGGGACCCGAAGACTGACCAGCCGGGGGGTTGCCAGCGCCGAAATCCAACTTGCTTTGCAACCCTGTAGAGTATTTCCATTGCCGCGGCGGTATGATCCTCACGGTGAACGTGGTTACATAACTTACACGCAGTGGATACATGGAATATTGGATATATAGTATATTCTCATGTTCCAGGATCACTACCTCTCCTTCCACAACCCTCCCCATTGTTATCCTCCAGTGCCAGTATCGGGATGAGGCCCGCTGCCCAGCACAACGGTCGTTCCACAGCGCCTTGTCCAACACCGGATGATTGGCGTTGCATTGTTTCCGGTTCGCAGCCGAATTGCATTGCATGCATAACGCGACGTCCATGGACCAATCGATAACGGTATCACCAACACCGCGAGCCTGCGCGTCTGCGGTTCGAAGGGCATGCGATCGCCAGAGGGTTTGACTTGTCCCCCCCAGCTCTCGAGGTGTTCTGATCGGTCGATACCTATCATATCTATCTGTCTCCTCCAAGCTCCGAGCTTTTTTTTCCATACCCTCGTTATTCCATCTCTCTCCTCTACTTTATCTACATAAACAGAGTACTAGTACATTACTGCCCGGAAACCAGGCTGTGTAGTAGATACTCTACAACTATGGTAGACCGACTCGCTGTAGGTGCTTGCTTCTCCATTTCCATTTCCAACTCCATCTCCAACTCCATTTCCAACTCCATCTCCAACTCCATTTCCAACTCCATCTCCAACTCCATTTCCAACTCCATCTCCAA
>ML220131.1:57153-160456 GCA_004786065.1 Ascodesmis nigricans
TCCAACTCCATCTCCAACTCCATTTCCAACTCCATCTCCAACTCCATTTCCAACTCCATCTCCAACTCCATTTCCAACTCCATCTCCAACTCCATCTCCAACTCCATCTCCAACTCCATCTCCAACTCCATCTCCAACTCCCAACTTGAACGCCAACGACCAGAAACCAAGCTCCCAAGCTTTCAAGCTACCAGAAAACCAACACCCGAGTCCTCCTCGACCTGTCACAACCCTCCGCCACGCCATTTAAGCGCCGTGGCTCGCTGGTTCCTGCATCACCGCATCAGTTCCCTACTTTCCTCCACCAACCAATCCGTGACCGTTCGTGCCGGTAGGGAGTGGTAGGTGGGTGCTCTACAGTACTCTTCCGAATTGGAGTCGAGTCTGTATCCACCTTCACCTCCACCTCCACCTCCCCAGCACCACCACCACCACCATCGCCATATGCCGTGAGTGCCGTGGGCGTCTACCCAACCGCCGAACCCACCCACCCACCCACCCACCTGTTTCCACCAGCATCAGTATCGGTATCATATCTAAAGCCACCCACGCACGCACCATGCCGCCTTCCTCGCGCCCCCAGAGACCGCGAGTCACGTCAGGCTCCCTCCCACCACCGCCATCAGCATCAGCGTCGCAGTTTTCGCTGCATACACCAGTTGAAGCACCCTCCACGACGACACGGCGACCAACACCAGGACCAGGACCAGGACCGGTGCCGCAGTATATACAGTCGCAGGCTGTTGTATCGCCGCCTCTACCACCGCCGTTGCCGGATTTTAGGGGTGGTGAGTTGGCGCCTACAACTACTACTACTCCTGCTGCTGCAACAACGACAACACTTACGACGGCGAATTCACCCTTCTCCATACCGGCGCGTGAAGACCCGGCATCATCACAACCACACACCCAATTTCACTCCCCGATCGCCCCTGAACCGCAGTACTCCAGCCCGGGGCAGCAGTATTATACGCCGATCCACCAACACCCTCCAGCAGCAGCGCCGGCACCGCAATACTATCCCCAAACTCATAATCCTACTCCTACTCCTAATAATCCCCCATCAACGTCGCAACCGTCATCACCACTCTACCCCCCAGCCGGAACTATGGCGAGCACTGGCGCTCCAGGTCCGGGAGTTGAAGGACAGCAATTTGAAGCACAGGGACAACAGCAGCAAGGACAGGAAGTGTACCCCCTCCAAGCGCTCCCGCCGCAGCCAGCGCAGTCGCCGCCGCCGCCGTTTGATTATCCGCATCACGGCGGGGAGGGGCAGCAGCAGCAGCAATATTACCCACCGCCGCCGGCACAGGTGCTGGCGCAGGCGCAGGGAGAAGAGCGGCAGGGACAAGAGCATCAGTACCAGCAGCAGTATCAGCAGCAGCAATACTACCCACCACCACCAACCCAAGCGCAGGTCCAAGATCCCCAGCACCAACAACAACAACAACAACAACAACAGGACCAGCCGCAATACCAAGAGCAGCAACCGCAGCAGCAATACTACCCACCACCAACCCAAGCGCAGGTCCAAGATCCCCAGCACCAACAACAACAACAACAACAACAACAGGACCAGCCGCAATACCAAGAGCAGCAACCGCAGCAGCAGTACTTCCCACCGCCTCCAATCCACGATCCCCATCAGCAACCCCAACCCCAACCCCCACAACAATTCCCTCCCCACACCAATCCGGACCCCCAGCCAACTCACACCTTCCCCTACGACGCCACCACCATGACCTTCCCGGGCTCCCCCTCCGCCACAACCACCACGACCACCAAACTCGCGACCCCGGGGATCCACGCGCCGGGACAGATCGGACATCCGAATCTGAAGATGGAGGAGGAGGCGTATCATCATGGACTTTGGGAGTGTTGTGGGGATGTGGGTGTCTGTGAGTTCCCTGTTTTTCCGTCACTCTGTCTTTTTCTCCTCGTGCGCCCTTGTGCGGCAGAAGTAGTAGAAGTAGTAGTAGAAGTCGTAGCAGAAGAAGAAGAAAAAGAAGAAGAAGAAAAAGAAGGAGATGAGACGAGCAGGAGAAGAGAAGATCAGACGTCGCAGCAAAGGACAGAGAGGCTTAGATAGATGACTGACCGAGACCTCCACCCACAGGCTGCACCGGCTTCTTCTGCCCCTGCATCCTCTACTCGCGCACCCATCAGCGCCTCAAATCCGCCTTATCCCCCAGCGCCTCCCCTCCCCCCGCCGCCAACAGCGCCTGCAACGCGTCGTGTGCGTTGTGGTGTGTTGTCTCGCCGTGTGCTTGTATGTTCATCATCTCCTTTATCCCCCCTCCCCCAGTATCCCGAAGAGAGCGAGAGTACGGAAACGACGACAGAATATAAGAGCCAATCGTTCTGGTGCTAACACCCCCAGGGATACTAACAACCCTCCAACGCACACGTATCCGCAACCACTACCATCTCCGCGGCTCGCTCGCCGGCGATTGCGTCAAAGCCTACTGCTGTGTGGGCTGTACGTTGGTACAGGATGAGAGGGAGGTTGTGCAGCGGGAGGAGGAGAGGAGGAGGTTTGCTGGGCCGGGGTATTCGGGGGTTGTTGCGGAGGAGGGGTATCAGAGGGTGCAGGGGATGGTGTATGCGTAGTGGGGAGGTGAGGTCGACAACGGGGTGGTGGGATTTAATTGATTGGTGGGGAATATAGATGTATGTTTGACGGGTTTGACAGTGTCGATGGGGTGGTTGCGATCAATGGGGTGTGGTGTGGTTACCGTAATTGTAAAAAAAAAAGAGGGCCCTAAAAATATATCGTCAAGAGCAGGGTTTGAACCTACGCGGGCGAACCCACTGGATTTCGGTGACTCGGAGAGTCAATTCAAGTCCAGCGCCTTAACCACTCGGCCATCTTGACAAGCGATGATGATGCTTATATCTTTAACATTCTATCAACGTTCTTTTAAAGTCACCACTTCATCGTCTCCGACCTCGCCCTCATCCTTGCATCACCCAGCACCCATCTGATCTCAGCACTGCATACCCGCAAACCACCCATCCATACCGAGCTCTCTGCCCCTCTCGGCCGCTCATCATCCCGTCGGCGCAACCCCAGCCGCGATCGAGACCCGGATGGGTGGGATGCCGATCGACTTGGGGGGGCGGAGTTCGGGGAGAAAAGAGCTTGGCGCGGCCGTGAACGCTGTGTTGTCACTCACTTGCTCACTCCCCGAGAGAAAGGAAGGGTCCAGTCCAATTTCTCCTGAGCTGCACACACTCGCACACACGACACCAACACCGACACGAAGAGCAACCACCGCCATCACCACCACGACGCCGGCACAGAGTACGGGAGCTGCTTCTGCTTACGGCTGACGAGGAAGTGAGGGCAGCAAGCAAGCAAGCAAACACGACGGGTGTTTGACGAGAGGGATCCCCTGATTACAACGACCACCCAACATCAGAGAACGACACCCACACTACACACACCCACAGATGCCACGAAAGATTGCTGCAACACCGGTGAACGGGCGGCCTAGGAGACACTCGAATCTGGGGGAGGATATCAGGGGGGACACGAGTGCGGCTGCGGTTGCGACGATGCCGACAACGGCTGAACAGGTGCGTTTGATGGCGATGACGATGATGGGGGAGGATCAAGGGATGAACCGCACGCTCGCTTGCGTGTCATGATGATTGATCCCCGCGTGGGCTGGCCCGTGCAATTGTGCGTGCTGACGACGAGAAACAGAGAGAGGCGTCACGGTTCCGAAGGCGGACCTTGTCGAAAGAGCGGAGACGCCCCAGGAACTGGTTTACCATATACCGGGAAGCATCGTACCGCCACACGTGGTGTGAGTGTTGATTTCCGGGGGTGTGGAGTGACGAGGGAGCAGGACTGACGGTGGATAGTAAACCCTTTGATCGCCATCATTGTCGGGTTCGTTGGATATCTTGTTAATCCAAAGGAAACCAATCCCCTCCACAGCGCCATCTTCCTCTCGTATCCCATCGGCCCGGATCCGAGCTACCACCAAGACCCCACTGCTCAGCAATATGGAAAAGGAACCAAGGATATTAATTTCGTCATCTTCTACACCTTCTTCTTCAGCTTTACCCGCGAGTTCCTGATGCAGCGGTACCTGCGCCCACTCGCGCACCGCTGTGGCATCACGAAAAAAGGCAAAGTCGCGCGATTCATGGAGCAAACCTACACCGCCATCTACTTCTCCTTCTTCGTACCATGGGGACTCTGGATTCTCTACAAGACCGAAATCTGGCGTTTCAACACACTCAGCACACGAGCATTCTACGAAAACTACCCCCACCGCACGCACACGGCTGAATTCAAGGCCTACTACCTCCTCCAAGCCGCATACTGGCTCCAGCAAGCAATCGTGCTCATGCTCCAGCTCGAGAAACCACGCTCAGATTTCAAGGAGCTCGTGTTGCACCACATCGTCACCGTCTCCCTGATCGCGCTCTCCTACCGCTTCCATTTCACCTGGATTGGCCTCGCAGTTTTCTTTACCCACGACTGCTCCGACTTCTTTCTCGCCACATCAAAAACCCTAAACTACCTCGACCATCCGCTCATCGGCCCGTATTTCGGCTTCTTCATCTTCGTGTGGATCTACATGCGACACTATATCAACCTCCGGATCATCTGGTCGCTGTTCACCGAGTTCCGCACTGTCGGCCCGTGGCTGCTGGACTGGGAAGCGGGCTTCTATAAGTGTTTTCTCGCGCAGACTATTACGACGGGGTTGTTGGGGAGTATTCAGGCGCTGAATCTGTTTTGGTTGTATTTTATTATAAGGATTGCGAAGAGGTTTGTGATGCAGAAGGAGGCAGTAGATGAGAGGAGTGAGGATGAGGCGGAAGAGGAGAGTGATGAGTAAGTTTCTGTTTCCCGTTGGTTGGGGAGGTAAGAGCTGATGTGTGCTGTGGGTATAGGCCGGTGAAGACTGATGTCAAGACCCCCGAAATCACCGTCAATGGCGAGAAGAAGATTTAATAATGTCGCGGCGGAGTCGACGCCCTCTTGATTAACCGCAGCGTCGCCACCACTAACCATCCATCACCACATCGATCCCAGCCCCGCGCCTTAGATATCATCACTCACCCTCATGGCAACAACCCAGGATACCATAATGCACCATTTTCACCGCTTTCACCTCATTCGCTACTCTTTTTCACCGCTCGTTTTTGTTTTCCCCCGTTTGCACCGTTTTGCTTTTTTATTTTTATTTTTTTTTCATTTTTTGAATATATTCCTAGCCGCTTTTTGACGCCCGTACGATACGAGATAGTATATAAAGAAAAAATTGTACACATGTACACATGGAATACATGACTGATTGGGATGGCATGGCATGGGATGGGATGGGGGTACTAATGGTGGGTTCGGGGTTTGGGGGTAATAATGGGTTTGGGGGTTCGGTTGGGATAGAGCTCGGCGGTGTCGTGTGGATATGTTTTCTTCTTCTAGTTTGAAGTTGGTTACTGGGGTGAGAGGGTGAGGGGATGTAGAGTATGTAGAGTATGGATGTAGCGTTGTAGCAATGTAAGTAGAGTACTGAGCTATATATCTATGTAATTCCAACTCTTCCAACTCTTCCACATCGTGTGCTGCATCAAACCATCAGACCATCAAAGACACGGACTCGGACTCAGAGATCCGAGATCGGAGGGGAGGGATAAATAACGACTCGGACTCACGAGAGCGGCGGCCCGCCGGCGGGTGCAGTCACGGTGGGGAGTTTTAAGAGTTGACAAAAGCATATTTATATATACCGGTACTGGAAAAGGCGGCAAAACCAACAAAAGAAGAAGAAGAAACTCCACTCATCTGCAATACCCAGTAACCAATACAACACAATACCCAGCAAACCCCCTCTCCCACCCATCATGCGCACCTCCTCCACGTACTAAACTCATACTCCTCGACTCCCACCAACCCCACGCAGAACAAAACACCTCAGCATTCCTTTCCGTGCTTTCATTGGCGTGCATCCATCGCAGCACACCTAAAAAGATTCTCAACGACACGTCCAGCGGGATTCTTACCAACACGAAGAGCAAGATTCTCCACCACAATTTCAGCGGGATTCGGCATGATGATGGTCAAAGCGATCACTATAAGCGTCTTATAGGGTGGGGCTCGATCGCGCCTCACTACGAGGGCCGATCGCAGTCTCTGAGCCAACATGAACATGCAGTGAGTGCTCTGACCGAACGGTTAATTGGAAACTGTCTGACTAAGTTGGTTCCCCTCCCCAGCAACAACATTGACTGTGGCCATGAAGCACCCGGGCCGCTGCCGCATAGCACAGAGACGGTATGCCCGCTGGTGATTATCCCACTATCATGATTACTTGGCTAACTGTTTTTGACAGAGACTGGCAGTCTTGGAGAATTCGGTCAGCGGCCTGAGGCCGACTTTATATTCCTTTGGTGGTGTGATCGTTGTAGGCGTAAATTTCTCCATGATTTCTTTGATGATTGTTTTGTAACACGCATTACTAGGTCGGCCTCAAGCTAGGGGTCTATGATGGATATATGGAAGGTCGCTTTAGGGCCTAGCTCAACGCCCATGCCGTCCACATGGACGAGAAACTTGAAAAGAACACTAATGACATCGTCCTCCTCACCGTGGAGGTTGCGGCCATGAAGGGAAAGATTGAGGGTACTGGTGGTTTTTGGGGGCCTTGAGAATTAGTTGCGTGCGTGGTACTAGGTTCCGGTGTTGGGCCGTTGTATTGTGTTCTGGTGTTTAGAGGGAAAATTTTACATCGTCTCCCCTCATCTTAATCGTTCTCTCCTAGTGACAGTGACGCATGGCTTAACCTCCAGTAAGGTACTACCCCCACAATACATACTACGGGCCCTAGGACTTGATGGCTACTGTGGTTCTCTATCCTAACGCTTTCCTGTCTTCTTTTTCATCAGCTTGATGGTCTAAATTGAATACTCATTCCCAGGGGCTTACTGCGGCCACATCCTCACTCTCGCATTATCACTACGTCTCATGCCCCATCCATAAGACCCCGTAGTACTACCCCCACCACCCCCATCACCCCCAACTGCCCCCCTTCCCTTTATCCCCCTCCTCCTCCTCCATCACCGCAGTACTATACACTATGGTAGTTCACGCTTCTCGCTGCGATGCCGACACGCGCGCACACAGAGACCAGGATCTGCAGCGAAAAATCTACAGTGTGTTGGGATGAGCCTAGGTGGGGGGGTTTGGGGACATGGTGATGCGGAACTTGAAGAGCCTGGGGATGGCGGAGATGGTGATCGTGGTGAGGTGGGAGGTGAGGAGTCTGTTAGTTGACCAGTTGGTGGATTGAATGGATTGGGTGGGCACCTCGCGTGTGTATAATTACCGAATACGGCAGATATATATAGATACATATGTGCCGAGCCTGATGTGAGACGGGTTGGATATGCTATCTGTGTCTGAGGCATGCCAGGACACCGAAGTGGGGGTTGAATACTGAGGGAAAGACTCGGACGGGTTGGATAGTCGTCGGAGTACTGGTATTCCCAGTGAGAGTATGGTAGGTAGATAAAGGTTTATCACCATCGGATGGTGACTTACTCTACAGTACTCTACCGGTGGTTGGTGCCATGCCGCTTCACTGCTTGCTTGCTTTAGCTATCGTATCGGATTGACCAGGGGCTACGCCAATATATCCCAAGCATTATGATTAATTCCCCAAAACTATTTACAAATTCCAGGCACCACCACCATTACTCCCGCTCAATGCCCATGCACACTCGCCTTCATTGTCTCCCCCTTCGCCGGCTTCACCCACTCATCCACCCACGTCTGATTCTTCCTCAGCTTCCTACTTACACTCTCCAAATTAAGCCCAAACAAATCCACAATAAAATCCGCAACCTCGGTATTCTCCCTATGTCCCGCAAACTCCTCCACCTTCGGGCCGTATCCATACAGCGTCACATCCGCGCCGGTATGCCCCCCTGTGGACCAATACACTCTCGCGCGGTCTCCCATCGCCTTCCCCAACCACGTCTCCAACTTCCCGGAACTCGTAATCTTGGCCGCCTCCTGGATCTCCGCGTCCGTGGCATCAGAGATACCGTAAGGCTTCAACACCTCCTCTCTGAGAAACTTTTTCTTCTCTTCGTCTGACCCAGTGAAGGCGAGAAACCGTTTCGCGAGCACTCCTGCGGACGCGCGCGACCCGGCGAACCACGACGGCGCATACCAGTAACTCGGATCCTGCGGTATATCCCCCCCCACCGTCAACCCGCCACACTCATGATCCGCGGTTGCAACCATCGTTGTCGGCGAATCTTCATGGCCATCGATCCACTCGCGGATCGCGTCCATCGCCTCATTAAACGCCAATATATCGTGGAGGTGTGCAACGGGATCATTCGCATGGCCCGCGTGATCAATCCGGGATGCTTCGACCATCACGAAGAACCCTTGTTTTGATTTCCGCGTCGCGGAGTAGAGATCGTTGAGTGCGCGGATCGCCATTTCCTTTAAACTCGGCTCTTTGGCGGAGTCCCGGTCGATTTCGTAGCTCATGTGGTCGCGCGTGAACAGCCCGAGATACGGGAGTTTTGGGTTTTTATCGAACTCGGAGCGGGTTTGGAACACGTTGTAGCCGAGACCTTTTGCGAGGGTGAAGGCATCCGTGGAGTCGGGGCGGCAGGAGCCGGGGGTTGTGGATGGGAGGAAGTGGCAGGAGCCGCCGCCGAGGATGAGGTCGACACGGCGGCCGAGGGGGTGCGCGTGGCCAATGAGTTGGAGTGCGATGTTGGATTCCAGGTCGCGGTGGTGGGTGTGCGCGATGTAGGAGGCGGGAGTCGCGTGTGTGATGCGAGAGGTCACGACGAGCCCGGTTTTGAAGCCCTGGAGGGAGAGGGATTCGAGGACGGTGGCGTAGGGGGTGAAGGTGGAGTCAACGCCGACACCCTGGGCGGTGGGTTAGCTGAGGGAAGGGTAGTTGGGAAAGTTGGGGAAGGGGAGACATACTCCATTATAGGTTTTGATACCCGCTGAATAGGCCGTGGCGGACGCAGAGGAATCCGTGACATACGAATCACTAGACTTAGTCCGTGTCTGCCCGATTATGAGACCGTCGACTGGGAGCATGGTAGTCGAGTTATCTTTCCAGTGGACATAGTCGCGCGCCATGAGTTCGGACGTTGGGCCGAATCCATCACTATCAGCACCACCACCCATAATCAGCACCAATTTTGGATCTCGAGCTATGAAACAAAACGAGCAGATAGACGAACGGAATAACCTATCAACCCAATCAGTAACTACTCAACGAACCACATATGCAGAAACTAACCATAATAAAGTTCTTTGGCTTCTTATTCCCCCAGTCCTTCTTCTTCTTCTTTCCGGGCTTTGCGCTGGGGCTGGCGGCGGCGGTGTCCAGCAGCAGCAGGGCCGAGAAGAGAAATAGCGATGACACTTTCATGATTGAATTCCTGTGGGTGCGGGTGTGTTTTGTTGATGAAGCTGAAGTTGAATCTCTCGGACGGTAGATTGTACCTTCATCTTATACTCCCCTCCTCCACCACCTCTATCTCACCATATCTCCCTCTCCCTCCCTCACTCCACGCCCCCGAACCCCCAATTTCCTCAATACCCAACGCACCAGTCACACCCCCCATCCTCCCCATCACCCTCCTCAAGATCCTCAAGCTCCTTCCCCTTGAGACCTCACTACCTCCCGTAGTCAACCGTTCACAGCATTTCCAACTCCTCGAAATGAAATCACACACCGCCGAGTCCCCACCAATCCACCAATCACGCTCCAGATCCACGGCACACCCCCGCCGGGCCGCGGAGGGGTACCTGTCGATCCTGGAAGCTGCTTCACCTGCTTCGGATGCGATGCGAGGAGATATCACTCCTCACTGCTCGCCGGCTTCCGTGGTGTCAGTGCCCCGCCCACGTGTAAAGTAGAGTAGATGTCGGTGGGGGTTGGTCCGAGTCGCTCACTCACTTACTCATATCGTACTCTATCCCTCAGCCCCCACTCCTCAGCCCTAGTTGCTGCTGTCGGTAGCATTCTCGGTGGTCGCGATGAGTGTGGCCGTTGTGGTCCCGGTAAGCATCGGTAGATATCGGTGCTGCCCCAGATGTGCTCCAAGCCAGCCAAGCGTGCCTCCACGCTGCACGCTGATTGGTTTGTTGCAACGTCACCTCGTCACCTCGCCGCCGGGTGGGTGTTCTAAACCACCTACTAGGTACATCAACTACGAGTAGATAGATTGGATATGGGCGCCTTCCATTTTGACGAGGATATCAGGGGAGGAGATAGTGGTGGACGACTCAGTCGGAGGGGAACTCGGACCCAATTAGCGGTGACGGCGGGGGTATGTGTGAATGTGCAGTGTGCGGTGAGCGGTTCTAAAGGTTAATCCGTGTGGGGAGCCCCGAAAACTATTGTACAAACTCGTTATTTAGTGCCCCCAGGCTCTGCAGATCATAGACAAGCAAAAGCCCAGATGGAGATCAAATTGTTGTATAGTACTATGGGTGGAGAGGAGAATGCTCATCATCATATACTAGTATATAATGATCTTTATAACGATCTTGAATCTACCATTTTCATGGCAGTGTCTATAGTAGATAATGTTAATTCCAACACTGAGTCTGATTCGCGTGATTCGTTCTACCAAGTACTATACGGGGGCGTTGACCGTGGCAATAAAGCTTGCCGCTACTCCGATGTCGTCGCGTGCGTGTTTTATCATTGAGCCCCACCCTCTCAACGCCCGAGGCGGCGACTCAATTGGACTTGGGCTCAGACCCGGACTGGACGTAGGAGGTGTGGTTTTCTAGGGCCCGCTATCTTGTATAGTCCTTGTCGACTCAAGTTTCTCAGCGCAAAATTCGCACTAGGCTCCTTCTTCGAGTGGCTCACTGACGATGATATGATGAAGATTATGCTAGAACAGATTCTGCTAGTAGTGTCGTGAATCGGAAGCGGTAGATGCCATACCAGAAACCAGAAACCCGTACTCTAGGCAGACCCAACACTATACAGTGGTTGCTCAGGAGTGTATCATCACTCGTTTTCTTCCCCCTGCAATCACGATCACTAACAATCACCCTCATCACATGATCCTCATCAGCATCCAATATTCGCAACTCTAGATTACCTCTTCCAGAACCCCCCATATCGCCCATCATAGAATCTGATGCGTAGGGTTGATACTCTACGTTGATGCAGACCATGGGTGGTAAATGGACATTGCGCCCCTCGCAATGATGTCGCGGGGACGCCGGTATGTAAGGTGCGACCTCGACGTGATGATGATGATGTGGCCCGGGCCCGTGATCAACAGCATCGACACCATCGATGTCGAGAGGAAGAGAGCTCAGGGGGTTCGGGATGATACACGACGACTCGGACACCTATTGCACGCACCGAGTATTGTAACGGAGAGGATTTTCATTAACCATTAACTATCCGAAGCAGCTATTCCGATTCATGACCATCAAGAACTACCGCCCAGCTAAGTACAGCAAGAAGTAAAGTAACTTAATGACAACGACAACAACAAACAAGTTGTGAAGGCCAAATGAGTGCTACACGGGCGTCGACAAGTTTTCCTCACCGGGGGAGGGAAACCAGGTGTGTAACACTCGCTTCTTCGACACAACGATGATAGAAAACGAACACAACATAATAACTGCGGGAACTTGACATAACCTGGTGGGGTGGTCATAGTTCGAGCTTGGTGAGATCTAGAACAACAAGTCAACACCTGAACTCAAAGACTCAACAACACGGGAAAACAACTGCACATACCATGACACCACTTAGCCCGCCGTCTCACCCGTAAACCTCACAAACCCGCCGACCTCGGGCGCCCAAAACGCCCCCCTATTGAGATAATCACTCGCCCTAAGATGCTGCCCATTACTAGTCAAATACCTCTGAGTGCCATCACTAAACTGCAGCATCAATACCCTATTCTCCAGATCCTTCTGTGGAGCCGCAGCAGCCGGCACCTCAACATCCATCACCCTCGTTCCAAGGGGCACCATCATGGGCGTTTGGTAGCCCGCGAGCTGTAGAGGGTTCGCGTCGGCCATCATCAGCTGGCCGCCCAGGTTGCCGCCGACGATGTAGTTGGCGCCGGCTTGGAAGGGGGGGAGGAAGCGCGCGGGGGGGAGGGTGAGGGGCCCGGGGATGGTGGCGGTGGGGGCACCGGCGGGAGGGGGAGGCGGGGCGAATTGGACGGCCGCCGCGGGGGCGGAGTAGTTGTAGTCGCCGGGCTGGGGGGCGCGCGCGGCGTTGTTGTCGAGTTGGACGGGCTGGACGATGTGGCCGTTGGCGGGGACCGGGGAATAAAGCGGGACGTTTATGATCATATTGTCTGGTGGAGGGCAAGAAACGTTGACGAGTTGAAGTTGTTGTTGTGTGGGTTGGGGTTGGATGCCGATCGGGTGGATGATCACCTTTGTCGTCGATTTCGTCTTGGACTTGAACTTTTTCTTGGTGACGTTTAAGTTCAAACCGAAACAATCACACGTCTCGTTGCAACACTCGCACTCAGTATCCGTGGCGGTATTGCGGTTTTTGGATTTAGACGTGACTTTGCGACGAAAACGGTGCTTGTCAAGCAGAATCGGTTTCGAGCAGCCGGGCGGGAGAGCGTAGGTATCAGCGGTGAAGATTTTTTCGGACGTGGACGAGGAAGAAGAGGCGGAGTTGCCCATTTATGTGGAAACTGGAGTGCGGACGTACCGGGGGCGGCTTATAAGACGCCGCAGGGGAGGAATGAGGGAGCTGAGAGCGGAGGGCTGAGCTGGTTGGACGCGCTGTGGGAACAGAGTAGGCTGCGGTCGTTGAGGCGATTTTCGGGTGGCCTTCCGATGAACGCAATTCTCCGATGCGAGACAGTGCCAGTGTAACCGGTTTTGGTGTGCTGGCTGGCCTGGCAGCATGCTATGCAGAATCCCGATATTTTGATGGTGAGGTGGTGAGGAGACGTCGTCTTCACCAATTATCAACAATACTCAAATTCCACTTTACTCCCGAAATTCCGAGATTCTTCGGGGACTCAACACAGCATATTGCTGACATTCAAATCACAATCGTAATCTTCTGTCCCCGTTCTCTAATCTCGAGATGGGACGACCTGGAATGTGAGTACTGCAGACACCCGTCGCCCCAGCATCAGCGCAAGGTGTGCTGGCCAGAATACGAGCTCCGATTTCCCTTCAATTGCCATCTCTCCATCTCTCCAGCTCACAAATTCCCCATCATCATCGCCCAAATTCATCTTCCTCTCCGGCCCCATCTTCAACATCCCCAACACGTACCATAGCTCCCCACCCCTATCCTCGTTCCCCTCTCTCACCACCGCCACACTCCCAACAATCCCCGCAATCCGCCACCACTCTAAGCCTGGAATGCGCTTGTTTTTCCACGCTAACTCCATGGAAGCTGTCGGAACCCGATGGAAGGCACGGATGACTGCGTCAAAATCAACGTCGAAGTCGAAGTTCGTTCCCATGATCGTTGATTGACGACTTGGACGGATTTGATGTTGAGCAGATCAAACCAAAACATACTGTACCCCAGGTCTTCCGCAAGACTTTTGTGGACGCCTGGTACCCTGTTATCTCGATTAGTACTGGCTTTCGCGGTGATATGTGTCGATTCACGGATACTGGCATGACGCGGGATCGAGTCATAGGCAGTGATGTTGAGTATCGTGACCATTCTGTGAGGTATTAGTTTAATATGAGCATGCATATATTGCATGTAGAAGCCTGAACATTGTAAGAATGAGCCAAACGCCAGTTGCAAGCAACTTGATTGTGATCGATATTATGGAAAACCCATGGAATTCAGCGTCGATAATTAGTAAATACAGAGTTAATGCCTTAGCGTTGGCTTGTAAATACTCATCCGTTGGATATGAAACCGCATACCAAGGTTTCCAACTATATATTAGGTCGCTACTTCTCACCCGGATTGCCTCTCACTTCGATGGGAGTAAACACTGCCTCCGCTTCCGCCTCGCGCTCTCCTACAACCTGTAACACTGTCAGCATTGCCACACTCACCGACTCTCCGCCAGGGATACAATAACCCACCTGCAACAGCATCTCCCTTTCCCACCACACCTCCCCCACCGCGTCCCCCTCCCACCTCCTCACCGCCTCTCCCCCAACCCCACAAACCCCCAACCCCGCCCCCATCGCTCCCAACACCACCATCACCACCGCCCCAACCACAACCACAAGCACGCCCACCAACGAAAACGTCGTATACCCCGCATCCCTCATCACCACACTCCTACACAATGCCCTCCACTGCACCTCCTCCAATCCCTTAACCCTCTCCACCCTCTCCCTCGCCAACTCCCTCGTCCTCACGATCCTCACTGGGGCTCTATGCAGTGCTTCCACCGCCGTGCGAAACCACGCCTCTACCTCGGCCTTCCACGCATCATCCCGGATCCTCCGCTGGATGCCGTTCAGCAGGTACCGTCTTGCGAGCATTGCGTCCGCGCCACGATTCGCGACGACGTGGAAGAGCGAGGAGGATTGTATTGCCGAGAATACCGCAGTCAGCATACCGATGAGTGCGGGGTCCTTTTTCACCATTTTCTCGATGTCTGAGTCTGGGCCAAGGAGGGTGGTGACTGCGTACGGGATCCCGGTGATGGGGTTGTCGGGGAGGGTGGGAGGGCCGCCAGAAGAGCCTGTGAGACCGGTGCAGACGTTGGTGATTGTGGAGCAATAGTTGACGAGTTCTGTGCATGCGACAGAGTTGAGAGGACGGAAGACGCGGTAGTAGTTTTGGAGGGGTGTGTTGGAGTATGAGAAGGAGGAGTTGGTTAGATACGTTGTGACTGGGTTGTCGTCGGTGACGAAGAAGGCGTCGTTGAGGTGGCGGCTGAAGAGGACGGCGTTGGGGACGAGGGTGAAGATGGTGAGGTGGGATGCTGGGGGGGAAGGGCAGAGTGGGGGGATGCAATATTGGCCTTCTTTCCCGCTTTGGACGAGTTCAGTGTAGAGATCATAGGTTTGCGAGGTGCCGAAATCGTAGTAAGCGAGGGTGGTGTTTCGGTAGGCGAAAACACGCGAATGGGAGAAGCCTCGGACAGCGGAGGTGTAGTTTTGGAATGTGTTCGCAGATGGTTCGAGCATTTTACTGGTGAGTGGGTCGGAGGCGAGGGTGGCAGCATCGTAGAGGAAGGGGCCCCAGGTTAGTGGTGAGCAGACTGTTTTTCGGGAGAAGTGGAGGTGCTTGGAATATGGTGAGTTGAACCCCAGTGCGGAAAAGGAAATGTTGCGGGTTTCGAGTTCTATTGAGGAAGTGATGTCGCGGAGCCCACAGAGATGATCCGGGAATTGGCAGCTGGTGTTGGAGACCTTGTAGGGCAAGGCGGAAACGTGGAGCCCGCCACAGCCCTCGAGAACCGTGTTGCTGTTTTCGGCGCCGGCGGACACGCCGTTGAGGCAGTTTTGAATGTAGGATTCGGCGTCGCGGGTTGCATTCAGTCGTAGTTCCTCAACGATGTCAGCGGTGTTAAAGTTTTCCATCGTCAGTTTATCAGGACTGCCAGCCGCACGATTGGCAAGGGACCCGAGGGGGTACCATATCCCACAGCTGGGGGTATAACTTGATCGAACGGTTGAACCCACATCGACAAAGGTCGTCAATAACCCGAGAGCAATGAACAGAAGATAGTGTCCCAGTGCCGTCATGATCAACAATATTCTCAACCATCCCTTCCCATCCCCATCCGCTGTATAAACCCGTCTCTCCTTCCTTTTCCGAGTCGGAAATGGGATAGATAAAGTAAGTAAACTGAAGAAAGCACCGCCGGCGGTCTCGGAATTGTTGAGGACAACTTGCTGTTCACGCACATGCCGTGGAGTTAGATTCCGTCCATATTGCCGACTGGAAAAAAGATGTAGAATGAAGCTGACTAACCGCCAACAACGATTGCCGGCGAATGCGACGAGGAGAACGAGGAAAGCCTGGAGGATGCGGCCATGATCTTTTGTGAGCGTGAATCGTTGGCCTTGGACGCGTCCAAGGGAGTGATCGCGCCAGATGCCGACGTGGAATATCGATTCGTCGTTCATTTGAGTATCCTTTTACAGCGTGGAGTTGGATCTGGAAGTGTCAGCAATCTCATTGTACAAGCTTGTGCAAAAGACCAACGCTGATCAAAAGGAAGTGAGAGTTGGGATTAGATATCGGGAAGATGGAATACGCTACCCCACTGGTATCTGCACCTCCAGGCACCAACTTAACGAGCTGAGCAAAGCACTGTCGCATATACAGGATATTTTCGGGCATATGTATGTTGTATTCCCAGTGGCATCAGAATAGGAAAGTGCTGAGGGGTCGACATGTGCCAGGTGCCGTCAAAGGTTGCACAAAGTGTAACAAGTGAGATCGAAGGTTGTACCAAATAGCCGGGCATTTAGATTGCGCATGTGGGTCCAGGATGACGAGATTTTTATGACCGGCCACTTTGTTGGTAGCGAAACCGCTGGCCGGGTGATCTTGAAGCATGAGGATGGAGTCGGTGCTGACCAACACCATGGGGCGAGCTCTCATTCCAAATGGGGAAATACCGGTACCGATACTCTCCAATTGCTATTGCATTATCGATATATCTTCATCCCTGTCCGAGCATGTATGCTCCGAAAATATCGAATGATCGAAAAGACGCGCCCATCTAGATCCTACTACCTCTAAACACGATTAGTCTAAGCTGTAACAACTTGAAAGACTTGCTGGGGTTCAGATCTATCATTTTTGTTTTCAACTTGACAGTTCCCAACAAATAAAACCAGACCATAAGGGTAATTGAAATATTATACCACAGCCCTTCAAGTTGTGCCATCGACCGAGCTACTGAGCCCGGGGGATTACTCCACCCCCAACTCCTTCATTGCCAACCTATACCCCTCCAGCTTCCCCCGCAAGAAAGCCTCAGATTGCGAAATATACTGTCCCGGCGCACAATCCTTAGCAATACTCTCATCGCATCACCCACTGGCCCAGCTCCATCACACTTTGCTTGAGGTTTCGTAAACGTTCGAAGAACAAAATCTTATTTTCATCCTGTTCTATCTTCTTGTTGATACCGGCTTGCCTAGATCGACTGGTCCCGGCATCACGGTGCTTCTCAGATTGGTGTTTCTTAGATTCGGTGGGGAGATTGCTCGATTCTTGTCCGCCATTACCATCCTCCTTAGTATCTGGCGATTCCGAACTCAGCGTCCAGCAGGTAGAAACGACGATATATTCTATCGGAGCCTCCGCTGGCTCAGCCTCGGACGCCTCGACCGACTTCTTGCCTTTACACTATTCAAGTCATCAAAAATCTCCTTCAGATCTTTTCGAATTTTTTCCAAAGCCATGAGAATAGAGATGATCTTTTCCGTCTGCGAGAGTTTATTTTTCAACACCTGTATGTAACATTTGTTCTTATGCATCGTGTGTTAAATATCGGAATTCAAGTCCGTCAGACTTTGCTTCAATTTGCATTTGTGTCCGGAAGCCAAGGTCTTGGGCTGTTCCGTGACGGAGTCAGTATCACTGATCGAAAAACTGCTGCACTATAAGTCGGTCAACCCGGAGATGTAGCCCGAGCAACTGGCTGTATCGCAATCTTCTTCGTCGCTACGTATCTCGTCATCGAGATCGGTATGGGAAGTCCCGCTGTTATTAGAATGCGAAGTGTCGACCTGACGACGTTTGGCTGCTTGTCCTGGCTTTTTTTGGAGACTTTCCGCTGATCTAGTCTTCAAGCCATAAATGGGCTTCTCTAACTTCTCAAGGCGACAACAAGAGCCGTCATGGAGGCGATCTTCTTCATCTGACGAATCAAGCACCCGTTTGCGCTTATCCTTGCGATGGTTTTCATTCAGAAACTTTTTGAGTCCAGGGGGATAAGGAGAAGAGGGTTAATGCCTCCTAACTATGAACCGCAGAGTCGGTTGTGGAAGGGAGTCCGGGGAAACGTGGATAAGAGCCTTCGAAGTCGGCCGGCAGTAAGGAGGGTGATCGGAAGCCATGAGGGAGAGTTGAGCCACGGCGGAGGAAGAAGAAATCAAGATGAATTGTAGCGAGAGAGGAAGTTAAGGAGGGGTGTGTAGCGGGGATGGAGAAAAAAGAAGAAAGGAGAGAGACTTGCTAATGGAGGAGAATGAGGAGTGATGGTTGATGACTCATTCTCTGGCTGCTCAGAGATAGAAAGATAAGTAAAAGTAAGATCAATACTCGAAAGGAGGTCTCTTATATGATAGTATACATTTATGGCGTGTTTTCTCTCAATTTTTTATTATATGGAGAAAAGATGGTTGTTGCAGGTGAGAGATGGCGTGCTTAATCAATGTTTCCTATGTAATCACTCCTCACGAGAGCAGCGTCCGCCAACTGCCTCACCTTCTCCGCACCGATCATCGCGACTCCCGCTGTCAAACCGCCCCGAACCACGGTCCGCGTCCGGCCCCGATCTGTCGCTTTCCACAGCCGAACGCCTGGAGACGAGATGCCTTCATCTACATGCTACATCCCTCTCTCCCCAGTGCAGCAACTCCCGGGGTCGGTAACGCTCCGGACGCCATAAACGCCTACAGAATGTTCCATCCGGGGCCGGAAAATTTGCCCTCCGCTGGCCGAGGACGCGCTCACGCCAGAGGTTCGGTTTTGGTGCCCGCACGTCGCATTTGCCGGATCGCGTAGGTGACAGCGTCTAGCTCACCGTTAGCGCAACGTGGAGAAGACGACATGTCGTTAAGGTACCTCGGAGACGTGAGTTTATGGAGTTTGGGGACGAGATTGTACTCTACATCTGCAGTAGCAATTGAAGAACAATGGGCTAGAATCTGGAATCGGCCTCCGCACAATTGACTGCCCCGAAAGAAGCCTTCTCGAGACATGGCTTTATAAACAAGCATTCCCCGCAAAGATCTGTGGTTCTCATCATCCGCCAAACACAATGTATTTCTCCGGTATACTGGCAGCTGCATCCCTCATTACTGGTGTTGTCGCTACTCAGGATGGCATCTCAGTCCCTACTTGGTCCGGGCCGGTAGTTGGCCACCTTGCGCCTGGTTCAGGCGGAAACGGTATTTTGTCCGAGTCGTCCAGAGTCCGGAGATATTGACCATGTCCAGAGGTTCGGGAGTTCCTGGGAATTCCGTATGCTCGTCCCCCTACCGGTCTTCTTCGATTCGCCCCTCCCGTCCGCGTTACCCCCTGGATCCGGCCTTTCAATGCTTCGACGTTCGGAGCGTCCTGCCACTACACCAGATTCACCGCCGACCTCGGCGACTCGCCAATCAGTCTTCCAGACCCATCACGAGTTGACGAGGACTGTCTGAACCTCAACATCTGGGCGCCCTCCGGTGCCAAAGGTGCGGATGTCATGATCTGGACCTACGGCGGTGGCTTTGTTTTAGGCTCCTCCGAAACACCCATCTACAACGGCGCCAACATTGTCCGCAACAATAAGAACGTCATTGTCGTCTCTTTCAACTACCGCCTCAGCGTCTTTGGTTTCCCAGCATCCAACGCACTCCCGGATAAGGAGAAGAACCCCGGCCTCCGCGACGTCCGTTTCGCCGTCGAATGGGTCCGCGACAACATCGCGGCCTTTGGCGGCGACCCCCGCAAAATCACCCTCTTCGGCGAGAGCGCTGGAGGCGCCGCAGTCGACTCCTACCTCTACACCGTAAGCTCATTCTCACCCCTCCTCCTCATAACTAACACGCCGCAGCATACCCGCGACCCCATAATCCGCGGTGCGATCCTCCAATCCGGCACCATCAACATTGCGACCGACGCCCTCCTCGGCGAAGTAACCCCCGGCGCAACCTTCGACGCCCTTGCCACCGCCCTAGGCTGCACCTCTACCACCTCCGTGGGAAAACTCGCCTGTGTCCGTCTCGCCCCCGCCTCCCGCCTCGTCACCCTCATCAACACCACCCCCAACCTCACCTTCACGCCAGTCGCCGACAACGGCACCGTTTTTTCTGACATCTCACGCCGTCTCTCCTCCGGCGATTTTGCACGCGTCCCTGTTCTCGTGGGCTCCAACGACCAGGAAATCCCCGGCACCACTCCAGAAGCCATCATCGGTACGCGTCTGGCGTTTACCTGTCCCGCCGCGCGGTCGGCGCTCGGACACTCGCAGTACGTACCGACGTGGCAGTATCGGTATTTCGGTAATTTCCCGAGCCAGCCGGGTGTTCCCCCGGCGGGTCCGTTCCATGGGAGCGAGATTACGCAGGTTTTTGGAACGTATTATGATCCAATTGCGACGGAGCAGCAGAGGAAGAGCTCAAAGTATATTCAGGGCGCGTGGATTGCGTTTGTGAGGGATCCAGTGAGGGGGTTGGAGGGGTATAAGGAGGGGTGGCCGAGGTTTGATAGGAGCGGGCAGACGTTGGTGAGGTTGGCGTGGGAGAATAAGGATGAGGCGAGTTTTGTAAACCCGGATCTTTATCAGGCGGGGTGTTATTAGGGGTGTGTGAGGAAGAGGGGGCGAGAGAGGGAGGGGAGGATGTTTATTTGTAAATAGCTTTTTGGGTTTATTTGGTTTTGCTTCATGGGTTGTTATCTGTTTATCGTTATCATCCCTCCTCCTCTTCTGTGTCGTCTGACTAACACAGTCTCCTCGTACACAACTCGACTCCCACCGCCATCATCATCATCAGCATCATCATTGTCGTCGTCGTCATCGTCGTCATCGTCGTTAGGAGACCTCCACCGTCCCTATCCCTATCAGTATAGTGGGGTACCTACAACCACTTACCCTACCCAACCCCCGCGGCGGGTTGTGAACTGGGACTCACCCCACAAATATCTCCCGGGCTCCCGCCATCATCTACACGATCTCACCTTACCATAAAGTACTCCCACCACCCTTTCCCCAATCCCTACACAGCTCCACTCTCTCGAGTTCATCCCCTCACCCGCAGAGAGCCTTACCTCTCGTCGCTACTACATCTGTCCGTCTCCCCACTCGCTCCGTCCTCAGCCCGCATACCACTCCCAACTAAACCCCCACCAATCCTTGCAACTCACCACCATCATATCTCCCCCATTTCTCTCCACTCCACTCCACTCCGCTTCCTAGTCACCGCGGTCCCAGAACTCACCCCAATCACCGACTACTATACCGACTCCAGACCACCAATGAGAAACCCCCAACTCCAACCCCAACTCCGGTCCAACACAACTTCCTCACTCCGATCTCCAACCCACCGCAGTCGGTGGTGGTGGTGGTGATATATCATGAGGCCGCAACCCTTAAACCTTGAACCTCAAACCTTCTGAACCATAGCCGCCAGCCCGTAATCCGCGTCCATCACCTCCATCACCTACATCACCTCCATAACCTCCATAACCTCCGTAACCTCCGTAACCTCACTAACCACTATACACCATACGCCATACGCCATACGCCATACGGCCTCGAAAGAGCGAGCAGCAACATCAACAACAACATCGAGCCAACAGTCGCGGCCCCTGTGGTAGTAGTAGTAACAGCAGCAGTACCTGGGTTCTTCGGTGCGAGAGAGTGCATCATGATGAAGCACTAGTACTACCGGGGATAACAGTGCGGGTTAAGTGGAAGTGCAAATAGTGCAAGTAGTATAAGTAGTGTAAGTAGTGTAAGTAGTGTAAGTAGTGTAAGTAGTGTAAGTGTAAGTGTAAGTGTAAGTGTAAGTGTATACGAGGAGCACAATAAACAAGCTCTATACACTCTCGAAGATTCAGGGCATCAATGGACTCCCGACTCGGACTTAATCAGATCTCCGAGGCGCGTGGGGTGGGGGCGAATGCTAGTCAGTTACTGGTTCGGTATGAACCCTTCGGCTACATGTAGAGTACAGTACTGCTATCTTGATCTACTCCACACGATGCCTAATCCCCTCCCATGCCATGCGGCGATAACTCCTCCACCTCCACTTGAATTCAAACTCCTCCGACGTCAAGTACGACCCCTGCCGCCCAAGGTCGGAGTTAAGCCTAAGTATCGAAGACGTAAAACCACATATACATACAGCATAGTGCGAGAAAAGCCCTGGTGGTGGTCAGATCATGATCTATGGGCATGAGAGCGAGCGCATGTAGTACTATATGGCATAGACCTCTCTCTATCAGGTCTCTCAGTTTCAGAAAATGCTGAAGCCTAGACCTGAAGTAGCACGCACTCTCGCGTCTTATCAGGCTCCAAGGGGACGGTTACCATCTTAAAATATCCTATGCTATTCTATGCTGACATGCTTGAGGTCCGAGGTACTTTCTTCACCTGGCAGCATAGCATGAACAACACCCATCATGACACTCCTTATTCAACGCTTCAGAGCATTGATGCATCGATGGTTCAAGCACCACCTCCCCCGGGTCCACCTTACCATCCCACCGCCTCCACCCATCTCCTCAGCTCCAGCTTGAACTCGCACCACCGTCGCCGAAACAGTTCCGAAACAACTCCTCTTGGAGTCTTCCCTCAATCCAAGAAGCACACCGACCTCCGTCCACAAAAATCTCACTCCACAAGAATCGCATATTACTATTGTACGGCAATGAAATCAATTCCAACTTCCAAGTCAAGTCCCATTTAAGGTTCTATCTACCCGTATTTCCCCAAAATCCCAACGCCCGCAAGAAAAAACACACAAAACCATTCGTCGCATCGTGATATCGAGTTGCTGCAGTCTGACCTGATCTAATCTACAATGAATTTTCCCCCCTCGAGACCGTGCAATCCAAGCTCCAAGCCCAGTATTCCCAAAGTACCAAAGAAAAGAAACGGAAAGAATACAAGACCTGCTTGTAGACTTGTCTTGAAACCCACCATCCGCGAAATTCGTCCACCGTGTGTATGGGCAATTTGCAACCCAGGTTGTAAGAGTCTAGACCGAGAACGACGATCGGGAAAGAGGTGGGGGACGTTTAATGGCGGACATGAAACGAAAAGAGAAAGAAGAAAGAAAAAAAGAATTGAAAAAAAGGATCCGGGCCAGGGCCGGAACTTTAAAGGGTAGGATATCAACTTGAAAGCGTTAACATGGCTGGCATGCTGAGGCGGCATCGAAACCGGGGATTGGAGGGGCGACACACGTCTAGCGTGTGATCCGTGACCGGGTCGATAGAGTATGTTGAATTAGATCCAAGAAAGCGAAGAAGAAAAGAAGAAAATCCATGACAAGAATCAAACTCCCGTCATCTCACGCGCGCGCCAGGCGCATAAACGCCCCCTAACACCAGAGCCCTCCCTCCCGATGACATCGCTTAGAACAGGCGTCTGCGGGCATGCGCATTATGAGCATGAATGCTGCGCCTGAACTTGGCCGACTGCTTCGCGGGGCAGGTAGTGCCGCTCTTGAAGACACCCGTGCACTCCTCATAGCAGTCTACGCCGCCATTGGTGTTTGTGACGCGGCACGAGGGGCATTTCTTGGTTTTTGGGTCGCACATTTCGCCGAAGCCGCCAATCTTGCAGGATTCAGAGCACATGTCGTCCTTGGAGGGATCGTAAGTCTTTGCTTGCGCTTCGGCGGAGGCGGCAACGGCTGTGGAGAAATTTGTTAGTATGTTGGGTGAAGACAAGGGGAGGAGGTGGACCAACCATCAGACTTGGCGCCGCCCTCAATCTCAATGTCGAAGCAGGTGGAGTAGGAGTTCTTGAAGTTGCTGTTGTACTTGGATCCATCTTTGGGGCCGACATCACCTCCCTTGAAGTTGTGGCTATAGGACCAAGCCCAGGTCCAGACCATCATATGGCGTCCAGTCTGGATATCCTTGGGGATGGTAAAAGCCATGTAGTTGGCCCACTCCTTCCATTCTTTCTGCTTTTGACCCTTGTTAGGATCGCCTTCCTTGGTGATGGTAACGCCGGTCCGCGACTCCTTGTACTCGATGATGGCGCCCTTCTCGAAAGCCTGCTGAGCGCCCTTAACCCATTTTCCTTCGTTGAGGTCCTCGGCGTAGACGATCTCCTTGTTGGGAGCACCAGCCCAGTAAACACGGACGACACCTGGGTCGCGGCCTTGAGGGTTTGCATACAAGGGGTTGGAGGTGCTGTGGCCATTGCCGTAGTATCTGATGAGGATTGTCTCGCCGGGCTTTGCCTTTGTAATGGGGAGATTGGTGGTGGATTTGCGTTGCAGGGCCCTACAAGCGTAGGCCTTCCCTTTATCGTCGACTTCGGGATTGTCAAGGTCGTAGAGATAGTTGGAAGACTCCCAGACCCAGTCGGGAGAATGTACAGAGCCTGCCGGCCGTGAGGGAAGGCCGCGTGGGTATCCTTTGCAGGTTTCCTTGCTGAGCATGAGTTAGCATTTACAGCCATTGAGAATCATGCGATCTGATGATGCTTACTCGTTTGACATCGACGAGGGGTTCTTTTCCAGTTCCGCCTTGTTGGGGACGACAGTGTCGACACATACGGCCCAACTGTGGGAGAGAACACCGCTAGCAAAGAGCGAGGCCGCTAGTGTAGTAAGCTGGATGAGCTTCATGGTGATTTTAGAACTGGATCTGGTTTCCTGAAGCGGATTCGTAGACAAAGTGGCTGTGAGTATCAAAGTGTAGGAGGCTGTTGTAAGTTGTGCTGAACGAAGGTGTGGGAGGGGTGATGGTATGTACTAGAGGTGAAGGGAACGAGGGAGAGGTGAGATGAAATATATGCCAAAGAGCAAGGGTAACGTTGCGCCTGAAGAGAATGAAAAAGCGCAGACAAGGAGGGAAAGCACAGTACAGTACAAGTTGAAGAGAGATGGTATCAAGGGATCCTCGCGGCAGACAGCTGCCTATATACGCCCAGGTACCGCTGCGTCGGCACCAGGCGGGCATCGTCAACACGAGTAATCAGGTAAAGTGTACCACGGATCGGATACCCACACACCAGCCCCACCAACACAGCGCTGCGGGTCCCATACGGCGCCACTAGAAGATTTGTCTGCCGTGTGTGTGCCAGTTGTCTGACTTTTCCAACCCTCCATCAAGATGAAAGACTCCTATTGCACAGACTTCCAATCAACCCAACGAATCAGGCTTCGCCGCAAACTTTTCACTTGATTACCCAAGCTCCCTGTCATCTCGATGCCTCGCCTGCAGTGAACCAGGAGCAATGCAGCGGTTTCCCTTGCCACCTTATCCAGTTGTTGTCTGAATTTCTTGTTGCTATTGGCTTCCGGAAGCTGCGTTCGTGTCCTGGGTTCCTGCAGTAGCGTGCCCAAAACACCTCGTTGGTCCAGGTTTGACAGGCAACTTCTAGACTTGTTGAGCTGTGAGACATGTACGAAGAGTAGTTTCTAGCTGTACCTCTTCACTTCATGCTGCATACGCCCGACTTGACAACTCGTGATGGCATGATGGAAGCGGTGCTCAGACATGCAGTGGAAGATGAAGTTCTCTGCTCGGAAAACACAAAATGGAGGGCGGCCGGTAGGTCGGTGGGGTGCGGGTGAAGAAGTGAAACGCGTCCCGGGTGGGGCTGTGGATGAGGGGCTATCGCAGTTTTCGATTTGGCGCCACAGATGCTGTTGTCGGGATGGTGGCGCAGTCAGCGTAGGCGTTTATCCAGTGCGGCCCGTGCCGTAGGCGCCGTTACCACATTCACGCCAGCCCAAGAATACTTCCATGGAGAACACAAAGCCGCCTACCAGTGGCGCCCATGTATCATCAGATTGTCAAGGGTTTCATGAGCGATCATAAGCTGACGAGGCTCTTTGCGCATGAACAAAGTTGGCTTGGATGAGTTCATCAACGTCAACATGACTGCAATATCGTAAATATTCCCTCAAGCAGCAGATAGTCTGCGTCGTGACTACCGATGTAGTTTCTTGAAATACTCACAATGCAGCGGGTCCGAACTAGAATCGTCACAGAAAACCATCGTGGCTGGTGTCGGTGAGAACGGTGCCTGGTGCCTGGTGCCTGGCTAAAGCTTATGTGATCGACACGATGCCGGGTTATGGTTCGGTGAAATCTCCGCTCTGAGCGACGTGGCCCATAAAAGTGGAGCACTATCTTCGGCAGATCCTTCTCTTCTTCACCCACCATCCGGCGGATGGTTGAACTATGAAATCCTGAAAGTATGTTGCCAAATGAACTGCTTGTGCAAATGGGATGAGCTGATTAATCGGCATGGCGATGCCCATTTTGCGTTGGCATGTGAATGGGGAAGTATGTATTGTCGAATTTTGCGTATTTGCAGATAGACGAGTCAACAGTAGCGGTCGGAAATCTTGCTCTTGACGAGTCGAAGCCAATCTGGTTGATATGTCCGTGGACCGTGAGCAGAAGAGCAGGCGACGCTAGAACGAAGCAACCCAGCCCGTTGGGCTAGATTCTAGTCCACTGTATTGGCGTATCCCGATTCACCGATCAACCTTGATCCGTTTCGGGCGTCCGGGTTCATCGACTTTGAAAGCACATCTTCCAGGACGAAATGCGCAATTTGTCGACCATGTATCCCGCCTGCACCTGCGAGTGATGGAGTAACAACTCACGCAAAGTCCGTGGAGTCCGCGGTGTGCATGTATATCAGGCTGAGCAATACGCCGGGACTCAACATTCTTGCCGGGGAGACCAGTTGCAATGCTGTGTACTCGAGTATGTACGGTACACGGAAATATGGTGCCGATGAGCTTATCCGCTGCATGGGAGTGGTTCTGAATCGTCATAACTATACCGCATGCCGCTGATCACAGGGGAATGCCCTTGGCCGCTTCGTCAGAGCCAAAAATCGTGTCTCCTGCAAACATCCGGTTTTTGGACGGGTGTTGGAATAGCTGCGGCCCCAGAGGTCTTGGAGCACTTCAATGTTGATGGCGGCGATGGCCTTTGAAGTGGAATTGTGGATGACACTAATGTTTGAGATTCATCCAACCATGACTCGGAGTCTAGCAGTTGGTGGAAGCTTTGAGCGATAGCGAAACCTATAATTCCACAACCGAACAAAATTTTAAACACAGAAAAAGGCCCAGGTGCGCAATAGTCACTTACGCTTAACCAGTATCATCCCAACGTCTATCAGGAAATATTCTTTCTATGACAAGGCAAAGAGGCCCCAAGGTGGATAACGTTTGGACCCTCCGGTTCTCATCAAATGATGGTAGTGATTTTGTCTCGTGAAGCGCCCTAACTTATTCATTGTTCATGCTGAGATGGTTTAACACAGGCCATAATCCTTCCTTCCTGCGGGGTTTTCCGACGTTGATACTTTCCTATATCGGCCGACTCAATGCACAGAGCCACATTTGTACTGGTAAATATCAGTCAACAGAGTGTATTTTAATTTTCCGTACGGTCTACATCAATCACAAAGCGCTGGTCTGCATTGATGGATTTCATCACAGCAGTGTGCAAAACTTGCTGCGTCAATGCGGGTGCGTACGCGCGTTGTTTTCTGATGCCGTCTGAAATCTTCCGATCAGCATTTGGCCTCAAATGATCGATATTCCATCCCGCTCGTCCAACCCTTCATCATGATGGCCAAGCATTCCTTTCTACAGGACCAAACAGGACGTGACAGTGAGGAGGTCTGTGCTGGCACCGCTTATCTCGAAAGTCTCTCCACCAGGTAATATTATCCCAAAATCATCTCCGTGTTGAAAATAGCCAAACCGCTCAACCAGGTCCACGATAACAATTTCCCGTAGCCCTCGCGGGGACGAACTCGCGTTCTCAATCGGCTCTGCATTGACGTGGGGTAGCGGTGCCTCAAGCATGCTGTTCGGTTTCTTTGGTCGGCGGTGAGAGATGCGTGATGAAATGGCGCGCTGTGAGTGCATCGGCATCCGGAGAGCGGATTCGGTAATGCAGGTACCAAGAACAAGTCATGAAAATGGTGAGATGATGGGACTGAAGACAGGTCGAACGAACTCACAGGCAGCAGAAATGCCGCAAGTAGCCAGGATCAGTGGAAGAAGCAACAGGGGGGCACCGTTCTCAACGTGGAGATGGGAGACTGGCGGTGCTCCGGGAGATTGATGGAAAGGGGTGCTGGGGTTGTGTAGATTCGATAATCGCGTCAAGATGTGAGGGGAGAAAAGAGGGGGGAGGATGATCTGCAGTGAAGCAAGAACCTAACGGGCACGGACCATCACTCGCCGCATTGTTCTCCCCATCGATTGTGCGGGTTCAAACAAAATACTAAAATGAATTATACATGAAGCACGTCTCAAAGAGGCAGCTATGCCAAGGTATGCTTTACAAAATGACATACTATACGATGTGTGAGATAGGCAGCGAGAGAACTCATTGACATATGCGAATTTTCCAGGCCCAAAGTCCACCAACCACAAGGGGCATTGCCCATCTACAGGCTCATTCATCTGAAGAGATCTGAATAATGTCCGTTTTGCGGCTATACAAAGTGAAAGTGAAACATATCCCAAGGAGCCGTTATTCGAGTATATGGAATTCTCCAGCGGTGGTACACATTTGTTCTCTCAGTCAGTCCCTGTCTGGCTACAGTACCCAAACTGTCTTTGTTATTATAAGTCTCAACACGATCAGCAGACGTCATGGCAATTGGGTCGATTTGATGTGACATAATTCTTTATACTTAGCGGTTTTTTTCAATCCCTACGACTCGCGAAACGTGTGTTGAGCCGTCGTTGAACAGCCGAGCTGGACGTGAATTTCCGAGTGAGAAAAAGTGATTTTGATTATATCAAGATGGACATGAAAAGTGATTGATATCGAGGTCTTGTTGCTAAATACGCACGTAAATAGGATATTTATATGCTAACATGTTTGGATGATCCTATAGGAGGTGTAAACTAACTTGAAGCTTCGAAAATATGGACTCCAGAGAGTTATTGACTTGCAATACGAGTATTTTCGTAACATATGGCGAGGAGGACGTAAAAAAAAAAGCATCAAACAAGCTATTAGAGCGCATTTAGCCTCTTCAAATGGTCCTTGATATCTCCAGAGGCGTGGGTTCAAGTTGGGACGTCGAACCATCCGCTGATGTCGGAATCCCGCAACTCTGGCTCATCGGAAGAACCTTGAAAGATGCATAGACCCCCGTTTTACTCACTTTCTGCTTCCCTAGTAGAGTATCCACCTCGAGGTCAGTGTAACATGGTGAATCCTACCCCGCCCTTCTCTGAAGTCGCTCGACCCCACGTCTGATCAGAAGTCAGTGTCGTTTCCACCGCTTTCCATCGATCTCACTCGATGCTTCATGATATTCCAGTTTCCTGACGGTACCGTATGCCAAATCACCGGGTGGACCTGCAATATTAGGAAAAAGTTTATGCACGACTGTGGCGGATTCTTTCGCGACATAGCCACGGTAGTCAATGCCGAAACGCATAATTTCTATCCTCTCTTTCTGCCTTGATTTTGCGAGGCCGAGCCTTTTGTGCGGCCCAGTGCAGGCATTGCGGTCCATGTCATCGGTAGGGCATTGCTGTGTTGATACACAGTGTCGCTTATATGTTCCCCAGACTCCTTGAGAGGCGCAGTCAGGACTTTGTTCACTCCGTGATCATCGGGTGGACTTTCATCATTACTCTGCGTAAGCTTCATTTCCCAGGCACCGCATGATATGGGGAAGAACATAAGGAAATCACTCACCTTGTTCCGGAGGTGTTGTGCTGACACCTCTGAACTCGGTTCGAGTTACTCCAGCCAGACGAGACGACTATGGATCTTTACCTATGAAGGGAAGGAAGAGGCGGAAACTAGAATGGGACTGGCACTGATCTTTAGAGTTAAAATCCTCAAATTACAATTAAGAGTGCTCGCAGTCATCAACCCTAATTACATGCAAACGCTAAACAAAACAAAACCCGGTCATGCTGTCTCCACCTCTACGGTCAATCATCCAAAAAGCAACGCTAAATCAAACCATAACTCCTCGCTGAAAGACCGAGAATCTACAAAGCACACACATACAGAGAGAGGAAACAACGCTGAAGTGATGCTTGGGGGAGGATAGACAACTAAATCTCCTTGCGCACCTCGCGCTCAACGCACACATAGGCAGCAGCAGCAGGAAGTACCACCGACAATCCAAACACACAACAACAATGACACCAACAACACTAACAACGCTTTGCACTTTGCGTGCCACGATTCGCAATCATGCTTTGACCAGCAACCGCCCCTTCCTTCGCGGCTATCCCGTGTGCAATCGTCAATCGTTTCGTAAGTCGTAGTCTTTCGAACGTCGTTTCTCGTCCGTGCCACATGTGATATAGAGGCCGCAAATGCGCCTCGATATTCCAACAGTCTTTCGATGATGCTGGGCCGGAGTATAAACTTGAAAGTCGAGTCAGGTGGGGTCAATGACAATCTCCCCGCTCACAGCCGGCGCAACGATAGTGTTCGCAGATGGTACATTCCTTTCCGCGCCGATTCGTTTGTTCGTTGCTGCAGTTGCAACAGATCCAATATCTAACTCCAACGATGACGACAAATGGCGGCATGGAGGAAGAGGAAGAAGAAGAGGAGGAGGAAGAGGGAGGAGAGGTGGTTCGATGAGTCCAAAGTCCAGGTAGAAGGTTGGTTTCGAGGGGAGAGATGTTTCCGTGTGGAGGAAGCATGATGAGACTGGACGGCACAAGATATCGAGGTGGCGTAAACACGAGTGCTGAGGGACAGTTTTCAATTCTTTAGAAGTCCGGCGCTGAAGTATCGGGGGTCTTCCCTTGAATACCAGGCGTCGAAAGATAGAATATGAGAAAGCTGAGCTGTGAGAGCGAGATATGAGTAAGTGATGTGCGATGAGCGCACGGAGTTTTATAACCTGTATACCGGTAGCTGTAGCTGAAGAAAAAGAAGACGGAACAAAGGTGCTGATAGTTTGCAAGTACAAGAAACGTGGTAAGAACGAGTCGTAACTGTCGTAGTGCGAGGAGCTAGAGTATCAAGATCTTGAAACCATGAAGTTCTTATACTATACTGGGCCGCCCTTTCTGCAGTGACCGATGCGTTAAACATGGGCAAACGATAGCCAGAAACGCCCTCTGGGAGCCATAACAGGTTCCTAGAATAGTTACTCCACGGAGATTGAGCAACCATTTAACGTGTCAAGGTTAACGTCACAGTAAGAAGAACGATTTCAATAAACCAGAGTATGATTATGCCGGTATACAACCGGCATATCTCTAAAGCAGCGGTATGTACTCGATATCGGTCTGAACATTCGGAAATGATGGCTCCGGCCTTCGCAAAGCTTTCCAGACCCACTCGTGCGCCAATCCACTCCTTTGAAGCTATCCATGCCCCCGCGCCCCCTAACATGTGTAACTGCAAGTTCGGCAATGCTTGTAGCACAATGAAGCATATCCACGCACAGGTAGGACTGCGGAATTGTCTGATAGTGATTGTGCAGTTTTCCAGCGCCGAGTCTGAACGCAATCCCAAACTGTTTGCGTTACACAATGTAAGTTCCTTCACTGTGCAATAAATATCACTCGCCGCGTGTTCTCTTTGTCAAGGAAATCCAAAGGATGCAGCAAAAGAGCTTTCAGCCCTTACCTGAGGAAGAGAGCTGTCGATGCTGCAGATGATGTCTTAAAGTTATCTGACAGACAGGATATATGTTCGTGAGCCAGGGTATCAGACTCGACTGTATCGGTGACATTGAAACGTTGGAACATGAGGGCATTTCCTAGATCAAGCGCCTCGTGTTCCTTGCTATGAAGCCGGTATCAGCGGAGTCGGCCTTCTTTCTATGCTGTCGTATGTGAACCTGAGTTAGAGGCAATTGAACTACCGGTACTCGGACATGTTGAGTCCCGACTTAGGAACGAGCTTGTAGGAGCAGTTCCACGATGTTCGTCGCCTCTGTCTCGCTTTGGAGTGTCTATTATATAGTTTGAAAAACCGGTTGTAGCAAGTCCGAGTCATCCCGATTGCTGGCCATGGGTTGGGAAAGAGGCAGACGCCTGAAGATCCCCAGAGCCCATCAATCGGAAGGCATGGTTTATCCTATCTGTCAGCGCACGCTGTTTGCCGCTAGAACAATCGTAATCAGCCGATGTCGAGCCGTCACGACATCATCAAAGAGTTCACAAGCGGTAACAGGAATTTGATACCCGAATGAGGATAAAGACTCTGGTTGCATGCTTACACGCATTTTAAATCCCTTGAGATGCCAGCTAATGAACTCGTAGATCCAGAAGACGACTCCGACATGTAACGACTCGATGGCTTGAAACTTCGTTTCTCGTTTTTGGAAAACTCTTCGACCTCTGCCCCCAACTTTTCACATTTTCGGGTGTTCTTGAAACTGTCAGAAGCATGTTCCCGCGGAGAATAATGACTCAAGATATGGGCCCCCTAATTACAACTCCAACTAAAGAGCGGAACTCGAACCTTCGCCGCGCTTTAGGACACCGCCCCCGCAGCTCAACGGTTGCTTGTCAAACGTGACTGTTTCTTCTTTATGATTCTGGACGTTCTATCGATGAACTGAGGGTGATCGAGCGTAACCAACGTAACCAGTCCAGTAAGATGTCGGAATATAGCATCCGATGATCTATACTTCGAAGCTTCTCGTAACGCCACCCACCCCCTTCTTTACTCGCAGTGTTTTCAAGGAAAAAACCCACATCCGGCGCACTTGGGATCTCGGATTAGTCTCCCGGTGAGCAAATTTACTCTCATCGGTGAGAATTTCGGTATCACGGCCCCACCGTCTCATATGTTCTCAAACCCGAGACGAGCTCTCCATCCGCCACAAAATCTGCCAGGCCTGCGCATCCACTCGAAGATTATTATCATTGGGTGCATAGTATTGGAAAGCGTCCCTCACACACAAATCCCAACTACCGCCTCTCGTCACCAACCTTCTCTTAGCTATTTCTTCCTTCGGGGAGCACAGAATGACATTGGTGCTCTTTCTGGAACTTCCCAGGACCTCAAAGCTACTTAAATATCCCTTTATCGCGCCTCCATGAGATAAATGTGATGGGAGTCGGGATCACGGTGCACGCATTGAGCTCTGCACCTCCGCACATGCTCCCTCACGGGCGACTCGCGATCACCCTCAGCATCTATCGCTGTTGGGGGAGTATCACACGACCACCTGGAGTTTATGCGGGCTCCCAGGGTGGTGTATGATGAGATGTGATAGTTGTGGTGGCGGGGTGGAGGAACCACTCAGATGCTTCGGGCCAAGGATAGCATGCAACGGGAGGTGGGACTATTTCTCCTGTCATTGGATCGTTTGAATGGGAGAGCTATTTTATTGTGTGACGTGGGGATTGAAAGGATTCCAAACCCTCTTTATTGGGGTTGGATGGCGACGATATCGAGATCCCGTAGTCGATTCTGGCCGTTCCTCGAGTCAGTTTCCAGACGCACCACACAGGACAGTATCGGCCACTTCTAAAAAAATCGTATCAAACTTTCTGCATCTACGGCTTAAGCGATCCACACTCTCCCCCGAGTACCAGTACGATAACCCAGAATATTCAAGCCGAATCTTCACAGCTCAATCCGAGTCACCATCTGTGCGTTCCTCATCTCCCCTAACTCCCGCATTCCACTTTGCACGCTGAAATTCTAACTGGCATCATCTATTCACTTATCCATCCATCGATATCCTGACATCCAACTATATCTCTCACGCATCACCAATTCCCACCTCAACTGGACTCGTCGAAGAACAACCATGACCGTCAACCCCGTCCAACCTCCGCCACACGCTTCCACCAACCATCAACTTGTCTGCTACCATATTCCAGGGCCACACTATATTCCACCATACCTGAACCCCCAATTCCATTGTGTTTACCCATGACATAGGGTTGTTGTTTACTGGTGGTTTATCCTGGAAACACCCGCCACCCCCCACCCCCCACCCCAAGCACTCTCACTACACCAGACCGTCCTCCAGCCTCACAGCCAGCCTCAACTCACCCCCAAAACCCTCGACCTGGGCTTCCCACGCCACAACTGGGCCCTTCCAGCCTCGTTTACAGCCCCTCTCACTTCCAGCCCCACACCGACCGTATCCGCCACCGGCAACCCTACCACCACACTACCTAAGCACACGGAGCTCGAAGGCGCAAAGTGGCGACGTACCATTGCTACCACAGGGGGCGGCTCCGACTCCGAGGCGGGCGAGAGACTGTGGTTTGGAGGAAAGCACGGGGTACTGTATAAGGCTACGGGGTACATACAGAGGGAGAGGAAGAAGATAAGGTGTGAAGGTGGATGGAGTTCGATCCACGGGGGCGCGGGGGCACGAGGACACGACAGCGGGTGATGAAGATCGTGATCGCTGGTGGCGGTGGTGCGTGTGTGGGTACCGGGCCTACTAGGAGCTAGGTAGAGGTGCCGGGATCCATACGATACGAGCCCAGGAAACACACAAGATCATGAGGATTTGTGAGGATGAATGAAGTGATCGATAGATTGTAATAAAAACAAACTCAACTACAGTATATACCAGAGAACATTGATTGCAAAATACACCAGCGTGCTCAAGTAAGTAAATGAAGATTGAGTCTAATTCCACCCAACCCAATCCACTGTAACGAGCGCGTAGACCAATTACTAGGTATCTCGAAGCCAAACTCCCAAGAGCAAAGAAAAAAAACCATCGACCAACAAGCATCCGCAACAATATATACAACGAGCCACTTCACCTCACCCCCGGATCCAACCCGTCACACCAGCCACCGCATCATTCTCATTAAATGACTTTCATAATCCATCATAACAAAGCAGCGGAGGAAAGGTATCAATCGACCACGGATCTCCCGTGGCCAAGACCTCCAATCCCCCCACAGCGCAACAAAGAAACCAAAGCATTTTAAACATTAGCCCTCATATCATCTTCTCATCAGCATCATGGGGAGGTGCGCATTTAAGCATTCTCCTCGCTCCCATGGTCCTGCAATTCTTTCTCCTTGACGGACAACTTATTCGACGCCGCGAGCTGAGACTGATGCGCCTCTCTCTCGGCCGTACTAATAACATGAGTTTTCCACGCCGGCTTCCCCTCGAGGAACATTTCCTCGACCTGCTCGAGCGATTTTCCAGCAGTCTCGGGGAAGAAAAAGAACACGTGGATAGTCATGGCGAGACACATGACGCCAAAGAGAACATAGACCTTCCACTTGATGTTTTCGAATGCCGGGGGGACGAAGTAGCCGAGGGCAAAGTTGAAGATCCAGTTTGCGCAGGTTGCGAGGGACATAGCTTTGCCGCGGATGCGGAGGGGGAAGAGCTCGGGGGGGTAGACCCACGATGCGGGGCCCCAGGTGACGGCGAAGGAGGCGACGAAGAGGTAGGAGCAGGCGATGACGGCCTTGGAGGCGCGGCCGTGGATGATCCAGCTTGCGGCGGCGACACCGTTGATACCGCCTTCGGGTGCGGGGTGGCCATAGGTGGCCATGAGACCAGCGTTCGCGAAGAGCCAGGTCATCATGAGGGTAGAGCCGACGATGAAGGTCCAGCGGCGGCCCCAGCGATCGACCCAGAGAAGGGCGGGGACGGTCATGACGACGTTGATAACGTACTGGATGGAAGACGAAACGAGGAGGTTGTCGCCCTCAAGACCAGCCATGGCAAAAACGTAGGTAATGTAGTACATCATGACGTTCATACCAGTCATCTGGGACCAGATCTGGGTGAACACACCAATGTGCGTGCGGTTGATCATGTTCGGCTTGAAAAGCTCGAAGAAAGACGCGTCGGAGTTCTCGCGCTCAAACTCGACAAGGCCACGGATTTCCTCCATCTCACGGACAACATACGGATGACCGCGATCGCCTTTCCCGTGCATAAGAGCGAGAGTGTTCTCAGCTTCCTCCCAACGGTCGTTGCGGGCCAGCCAGCGCGGAGACTCGGGAAGGACGAAGAGACCAAAGAAGAGGCCGATGGCGGGAATCATCTGGAGACCCCATGGAATGCGGAAAGCGGCAACGCCGTCAATGTAGCTACAGCCGAACGAAATGTAGAACATAATCATGATACCCCAGGTGATGGCCCACTGTTGGCAGCCGACGAGACGTCCACGGATATCGGGGCGAGCAATTTCGGAGACATAGACAGGAACCTGGGCGGAGCAGATACCGACGGCGAGACCATTGATGAAACGGCCGACGACGAGCATGCCAATATTCTGAGAAGCACAAACAAGGATAGATCCGATACACCTGCTCATCGATTAGAATACCATCACAACACACTCTTGAACCCAATGCTCACCAGATAACCGCTCCAATCTGAATCGCGATTTTGCGACCAAGCTTATCGGAAATGAATCCAGAGCAGAGAGCGCCAACAAAGGAGCCACCGGGCATAGAAGCTGTGATACCGCCTTGAACATCTGAGGAAATATTCGGGCCGAAGTAGTTTTGGTATGTATCCGTGCCAATAATGGCGGACATGGAAGAGATGTCGAAACCGAACAACGCTCCTCCAAGCACGGAAATCGCCCTAACCACCATCAGCCCACAATCCTCCACCACAATGGATCGTCCACCTACGTGATGAAGTAAATATTGCTAATAACAAACATGATGGCGGTTCGGTGACAGCGCCCGGGAGAGGAGAGGAATTGAAGGGGGATTAGAGATGTGCGAGTAGATCGTTCAAGGGGAATCCATCGGATATTTAAACTGACACCCCCCCCCAGACCAGCTTTGCATCTCCTTCAACCCAGTTCCCCTGGACTCGACAGTAGAACCGACCCATGATGATCGGAACACCGAGACAAGGATGACTTTCTGCCCCATGGAGGCAACCTCAATTCACCGTTTCCGGGGATTTGTGGGGCTATCACAACACGACCGATACCTGTTCTGGTGAAGTTGTAGAAGTGTGGGTCACCGAATACCCCACAGTGGGCGGGGACCCCACGAACTTGAAGTGTGCTTCAACGTCGAGGCCCACATGTCCACGTTGATTCGGGTCAAGCCGAAGAGATTTCAGGGAAGCCGATCTCTCTAAGCTCAACCGGCCCGACTCTGGAAAGTCATGTCGAGCCATTGTGATGTCTGTCTCCGGAAAGGACGGCTCACTAGTCTGATGACGATGAACGGTAGAAGTTCAAGGATGCCGTGCATCTTGCAAGTCTTAAATATGACACTGCACATCATGCACATGACTCGCATTGACACCTCCAGCCCTATTTTGTATTGTAGACTTCTCCCAGTACCAAGTTTGCAAGTTGTAGAAAACAGCAACGTCGTCGACGGAGAGTGCGGGTCTCGCCCAAGGCGCCGGGAGCCATCGTAGGGGGCAAAGTGGATTCTCCAGTGGGAGGCGTCAAATAGTTTTTCCGCTCCTTGTCGGTTTCCGGGCCGTCTCCACCATGACTATGCCGATCTCAGTAGCGATTGCCCGCGCCGTTGTAAGGTTAATCCGAAGGCGTTCATGTCGAAACGTTGAGGCTCTCCACAAGGCCGCTGAATCTACCCACATGAGTGAATTGTGGGGAGGAATCACGTCGGGTGGTTCCTGCAGACCTCGGGCATGTACGGACGGAGATGGGGAAGCCGAAGCATGGGGAAATAACTGGAGTCGTGCGGCTTGGTGGAGGTGGATGTGGAGAAGGGAGAATAACGTCAGATCACGCGACACGCAGCATCATGGAAACTGGTTCGCCATTGGGGATCTTGGTATGACGTCGTCGAAATAAAAGCCTTTCTCACCTCACTGCCAGGAACCATATGTCATCGATGCTTCCCTGGAGGGCCGAAACACTGACTTAAAGTTAACTTCTTGTCCAACAAACTAGTGTTCGGATACTCACATCCACGCAAGGCTTCTGAAGCTTATAAATCTCTTCGAACGACGGGACGTCTTCCGGAAGGCCTCCGATGACGAGCCGATGGCGATGGGAACAAGCGTCTTGGTCCTTTCCGAGCTCCTCCAACAGGCACCGAACGGCATCATGTAGAAACCTTTGAGAGCTGAAGTTGAAACAGTTGCTCCGTTCGTCCTGGATTTCGTATTGCGTTTCGTATCCTTCTCCATCCGAAACGAAACCAGCGCCGCACATGCACGAGTACCTTTTGTGCCATATCTCCATGATCCCCAGATCCCTCACGAGGGCACTCACAACTCGATTCTTCCCCACACCCGCCCCAGACTCTGCCGCAAACTTTTCAAGACCGGAGCGAGTTTCTAGAGCAGTCCTGTGCAATACTTTTCCCTAGATGGGAAATAGAGAGCATTGGATCTGTCGCCGTAGTGGGTTCGTATAAACTTTGGCTATAATTCATGTGGGTCCTCGAGTTTAACTCGAGAAGGAAAATGTCGGAAGCCGCTGAACTAGCGTTCCGAAGCTCAAACATTGCGGTTCCATGTTCCACGGTTCTGGGGCGGGATCAACAACGACACAGAAGAAGGTTCCTGTTGATCGCATCAGCTCGTTCGAAATACTTACACTAGATTAAAGACCGCTTACATAGCAAGAGAGAGCAGGCTGTTACTAAAGTTCAACATGGTCAAGTTCGGTGTTCTAGTGACAGTGGTTGTAGATAGCTTGTGTTTCTCCTCGGAAAGTCAACTCAGCACAGACGAGACGACCCGGTTAGCCCCGACGAGTCTCGGAACTCATCGCAAACGAGCCATTCGCCCGAATCCTCACCACCGCCTCGTGACCAAAGTTCCGTTGTGCTAGAATTGCTGATGAGGGGATTTTTTTTCTCGTGAAGGTCCTTCGCGTGCAATTTCTTTTCGCCCCGTCCTTGTTAGTTGGAACATCAGAGTCCGGGTCGCCCGAGATTGTGGATGGGGATGGGGCTCCAGGATGAGATGCTTCGCGAAGAAGGGAAAAAGGAGTGACCCTGAGGAGTCCAGATCCCAGCAGCATCTTCTAGATCGCCCGTTTTGGGGTGTCGACTACTTCCTCTGACATGATTCCGGGAAGCAATGTGTGATTCCCACCATCAAGGGGAAGCAAAACCACAAAGTCGGACTCTTTAGGTGCAAAGCTGGGGACCAATCCTGATGCTGAAGAATCGAATCCGGAGAGCGAGCGAGAATATCATGTAGTCGTGCATCAACGAGCGCTTCATTGAATCCTATTCAAGAATCGAAATCTATGTTAGTTCCGTCGTGAATCAGCAACTTTCTCGTATCTCGGTAATCAAAACCACCCAATCCCAACACAACATACCATATCTCCTTCATCCCCATTCCATACAGTATCCGAGCACCATCCCCTTTACCAGTAGTGTCGACTAATCTGCGCTCCATCATGGTGTTATCCGGCATCATCGTATCGTATCGTAGGCGTTTTCCTCTCGCAGGGCATTCGACATCCGATGCCTCCTCCCAGCGGGGCATAAAAGGGTTTTGACATCTCCTTGCGGGCACAGATTTATCAACTACCGGAAGACAATACGAGTAGAACGCGGTGCCAGTGTGTCCAGCTGACCTGGTGATTATGATCCTCGGCCCGACAAACGAGAAAACACGACGTTTTGGGTATCCTATCCGCAGCTTTCACCGTTGCGACCCGATGAAGTCGAGACGTGGCTTGGCTGCGATGAAGAGAGGTCTCCGAGGCGGTGAACACAGTAAAGGTGTCTGTTTCGTCGGTGTCCAAGGTTATAGGAGTATTCCCGATGGAGATTCTGTCGGTGAGAAAGACGATTGACTTGTAGAACTCCTTCTCGGTGGAAATTTTGCGATTGAGAGGTCCCGGACTCCGGAGATTCTCGAAGCATGAATATCCGCGTCCCAACTCACGTTTCCGTGAAATCAAACACTACCCGGGCTTCCTAAAAACCTTCAGCACTCGGAATGTGTCTCCCCGTGTTGTGTAAACCAGCCCCACACAGAGTATTGCAAGGAGAAAGCGAGAGGCATCCGCAAATCCCCCATCAATCACTCGGATATCCATTTCCGGTTCACCTCTTCCCGAAACCATGTATCCTCCTCTTCTGGGTTCCAACCTCCTCCATCCCTCAAGTAAAATATTTGTTCCTTCGTGTCTTAAAATTTGAGGTCCAATCAAGGTGTTCAAATTCCTCTGGCAGATGTTCTCGGTATCTTGTCGGTCCGACCGCGGATTCCGGGTGCTCTCGGGACTGCTATAAACATAGTACCGTTCCCGGTGGTCATGAGGATCCAACAAAGAACACCAGAAATTTATCTCTCGTTACCTCCGAGCCGAACCTTCAGTACTGCAAGAAACTGTTTGTGCTCGATTTCACGGGTGACCAAGATATTGAACTGGAAAGCCCGTTCAGTTCTCTTCTTAACCACACAGCAGCTCGTACAACGACTGTATCCGAGCACCGAGATGAATTACTTCTTGAACTCCTTCTCCGCAACACCTTCCACTTCAGTCCCGGTATAGCGACGTTCCCTTGATGCGTGACAAACGAATCGTCCCTTCCGGCCCAGCAAGGCGAGTCTCGGGTAAGCGGAGTACTTGTCTCACATAGTCAAAGCTTCTCCAAACCTTCTCGAAGCTCTATCATCTATGTACATACGTTAGCCCTACAACTGCAGGCTCGGGTGTTTGATTTAAGCTTAAGCTCTTACCGGGTGCCAGTGCCCTTCGAAGATCGCTGAAACGATCAACATCTTGATCGTGATCTGCTCTAAAGTCGCTAGTCAGTCGTCCTGATACCGAGCTCAACTCCCCCCGCAATGGCAATCCTTACTCCTTAATCGTTCATCTCCATGGCATCACGACCCCTAGTAGATCCCCAAGATTTCCATCAAATCACCACACTCTCCAGTTCTCCTGACCCGAGCGTAAACCACACCCAACCATCGAGCTTATTGGACGACGACGAGAAGGAGCAAAAGGAGGCGGAGCATCAGCGGAGACCCTACATCTGCGTCACACCAGCAAAATCGCTTCCAACAACTCCAAACGCGCCAGAAAATACCCTTTACCACTGTCCCCACGAGCCCTGGCATTATCTCAGCAACGTAACGGGGCGGAGCGGATTGTCGTGGCGTAACGGCATTGAGATGCCATAACAGAAGGGAAGGGGATAAGTAGAAGTCGTCGTTATGTAGCAGCATGTCGGCGGATAGACGACTGGCGCGGTGTAGCAGACTGAAGATACCCAAGGTTCGTACGAATCCGGGGACGTTGGGGTGAGTGACACTCCATGTTCTCTTCACCACTTCAACTTCGACTCGATTCTGCTCTATCACTCATCGTAGAGTAGCAACTGTAACGATGCTCTAACAGATTAGCTATGAGTGATGAGAAATCTCAAGCAGTCTGGAGATTAAGACTCACTGCAAGCGGAGAGTTCACGCGTGAGCGGCAGGTTGAAGTTGAAGCAAGAGAACACCAGGATTTTAGAATCATTGCTATTTCATACTCTACTTCATACTCTAAATACAATACTTGCATCGCACACGTTTCATTAAAACATTTCACATCTAACATGCAATATCAACATCCACGTCCCAAAAGCAAACAAAAAAAAAAAAACTCAAACGTCGTGAGCTCCATCACCACCCCCAAAAACACTGCAAAAAAAGCAATATAAACACGCCCACTCTCCCCCTTCCCCGCGGCTCACGGCATCAACACCTCTAACTCCAACCCCCCCTCCTCTCCACTACTCTCTCCCCTTTCCCTTCTCCCCCTCACTCCCCCTCCCCAATTCCGGCGCAAACCTAATCCCTCTCGACACACTCTCCCTCAACGGCTCCCCGACCTCCAACCCCCCCTCCTTCCCCCTCCCCCTCCCCTTCCCCTCCCTCTCCTCCTCATCATCCCGACCCCCCTCCGCACCAATCCCCAATGCCGCCTCCCTCCTCCTTCGCTCCACGACTGTCTCCTCATCCCCCGTCACCGCCGGCGTGGTCGGCAGTCCCGAGAAATCCCGTGCGCCGACGGAGGCGCGGATTCTCGCTGACATGTCGGTGGGTCTATTCGCTGACGAAACTGCAGCGGGAGGTGGCGGGGCTATCGTGATTGTGGGGGTGGTGGTGGTGGTGGTGGTTCGAGCGTGTGGATCGCGCCGTTTGAGTTGTTCCAGAAACTCGTGTTTCGAGAGGCGGCGGCCGTGTTCGTCGTGCATGCGCCAGTGGATTGGTCCGGACGATGAGGATGTTGAAGCAGAAGCACCGGGTTTACCAGTTGACGCAGAGGCGGCGGTTGGGGGTTTGGATTCATCGCGGTGGACGGAGTAGATTGTTTTCGCGTCGTCGTTGTCGTCATCACCGCTCGTAACGTCAAGGTTGTTATTATCTCGCGCAGAAGAAGGGATGAGTTTCTTTGGCAAAAACTTCTGTGTCCAGGATGTGGCCCATGGGATTCCTCCTGAGGATGAGGAGCTGATGTTTGAAGACCCGGTTTGTGCGCGTTTTTCCTTCGAGAGCTTATATCGACGGATTACCTCGCCGTCAGCGTCTTCGACGATGACGTTGTCATCGAAACGGTAGGCCCAGGCTGGGCGCCGGCGGTGGCTTTTGTCTTCTGCCTCGGACTGGGCGGCGGCGAGGGCGGCGTGTTCATCGGGGACTGTGGAGGGTGGGGTGGTGGAGTTATATTCGTGGGGGTGTGTAGCGCGGTCGAGGGCGTGTGGGAGGTGGTGGGAGTGTGAGGTGGTGGTTTTGGTGTGGGCCATGACATTACCTTCCCGATCTTCGACGATGACATCGCCGCCTTCTTGGTAGATGTTTTGAGGTTGGGAGGTTGGCGAAGGTGATCGGGATCGAGTGGGGGTATCGAGAGTGCCGGTGAGAGGGAGGGGGTCGGTTCGGGTCCGTTGCGGGTGGATGGCGGAGTCTGAGATGGGACCACCGGGGCCGCGACGGCGGAGACGGGATTCGTCGGTGATAGCGGAAGAGGCGTCGTCTTCTGCTGGTCTCCGGGAGAGGAAGCCACCTGGGATACCTCCTGGGGGTGGAAGAGTTCCAGAGGGATATGTCTTTTCGTTGTCGGAACTTCCAGAGTCGTCCATGGATTTCCGGGCCATTGAGGGTCTCGGTGTGAGCCTGGGTAGTCGGTTCAACCAGTTGGGCTCTTCATTGGCGGTTGTGTAGGACATAGTGATCCGCATGGTGTTGATACGTTTACCAAGTGTGAATACCGCGACCGATGACCCGTGAACAATGATGGATGTAATAATCAAGAATGTCGTGATAGGCCAAATCAGTTCGATGATGAGGTAGTTGGTACTACCAGGTGGAGGAAGTACAGCAAGTGGTGTGGCTTCTCCGGTCTCCAACTTTGCACGAGCAAGAATGGCCACAAAGATAGCGCCAACGCCAATGGGGCCAAAGTGACCAGCAAAAAGCGCCTCTCTCCATGTCTTGATATCCGGGATTAGGGGCTTCAACGCCAGCATAATCGGAATCCTGCGGAAGAAAAGAACCAGTATCGATATGACAACCAAACGCCATGGAGTAATGTCCCAGTCTGGGCGGTTGTAGGAAGACCATGGGATGATGGATCCAAAGTAGACAAAAAACGCCAAGTTGAGTAATAGATCGATGACGTTGGACACATGCGAGTCCTCTGTTTGCTGAGAAAACCATCCGTCGTTCGAGAAGGCCACACCAGCACAGAATCCGACCAGCAGGTCATCGAGGCCAAGCATACTTCCGGTGCCGGCGCAGAACAACGCAAGCACAAAGTAAAACACCAAGAACGACTCGCGATCGATCAAGTTCTTCCTCTCGGCAAACTTTATTGCGTGACGGCCTGCATATCCGATCAACACACCGTAGACGGCGCCAAATATACATTCATACAGAATGGTTCGGACGATCCAGTGCTCCACAATATGCCCCCCATGAGGCTTGTACTTGATAATGTACAGCGACAAGTAGATGAATGGGAAAGCCATTCCGTCGTTGCATCCAGACTCCGCAGATAGAAGATCTCGCAAATGTTTCGGGACACGTTTAGCGAATTTTCCTTTACCGACGACCGAAGATGCAAGAACGGGGTCGGTGGCCGTGATGCATGCCGCGCAGCAAAGACTCTCGAGCCAGGTAAGGGAGGGAATCATCCACCAGATGAAAAGCGAACAAATGAGCCATCCAAAAGTCATGACTGGGATCAACAGCATGAAAATTGACTTCCAATGTCGAGTCATGTATCTCTGCATTCGTCAGCTTCACTTCTCCTCTGCTGCATCGGATTATGCAAACCTTTGGCAATTCGACTCCGACGGCAAAACATTGCACCACCAATACAATCCTGGAGCATTCCAACGTGATTTGGTCGACATTTCCCCACTCATTAGGATTGAATAAGTTGGCCCCCTTGGGACCAAAAATGATACCGCATATTGTGGCAACAGCTATCCATTGTCAGCCATGTTTTTCCAGGGGGTCAGGACATACTTACTAGATTCACCAATGTACAACTTCTCCTTGATGAAGAGCGAACATAGCATGAACAAGGTCGTAAATCCACCCAAAATGGAATACGCCAAGTGGGGTTTGTTTATCTGCTCCAGTCAGCATCACTTGCAAGACAATTTCACGGCTCGATCGTGAGAGACAAGGACACAAGCGACGGCAGCAAGCAGTACACAGCACAGCACACTATCTCTTGAAGCATGGAGGAGCAGAAACGCGCGAGTCGAAGGAGAATAAAGCAAGGAGAACGCAACGATTCCCATTGTCTATACCTCCTCCAAAGCCCCTCACCACAACCTTATCGCCACAACCTCCACCCCTTACAACAACCCACATCCCCTCCCTCACACCCTTGAAGCCAAACCCCTCACATCAAGTGTCGTTCCCCGCCGAGCCACGCCGAGCACCTCCAAGCCACTCAAGCTCACCACCAAGCCCGTCAGAAAAGCTTGACCCGCGATGCCTTACATCGCCAAGGGATTGGCAACGACGTTCTCAACATCCCTCATACCTCCATCTCCCATCTCCATCTCCCATCGTCCATCCTCCAACACGTCGCGCCACGCCGTCTCTCCCACGATCAAACCGACCCGCGGAAAAAGGGGAAACAAAACTCACATCCAACTGATCCCACGCCATTCTCGCGGTTTTCCGCTGCTCTCACCACAAGGCGCAACCGAACCTACTCGACGTGGTGGCGGGCTCGTTCGCAATGAAGACAGAGTAAGCGTTTCTCGGATTCGTCGTCGTCGTCAGCGCTGTGGCCGGTGATGTCAACTGGAGTCCGTGATAGAGTGTCAGCCAGCCGTTCATCCCATCCATCCATCCATCCATCCTCATCAATCGCATCGCCTGCTGCTGCTGAATTGGGGACGCCATGCTCGGGGGAGAATGTAGCTACCTCTTTCTCTCCAACGCAAGCCAATCCCGCTCGGCTGTCGTGTCGTGTCGTGTCGTTCGTGTCGTGGCGTTCGTGTCGTGTCGTGTGGTGTCGGCGTTGGTGTTGCTGTAGGAGTGTGAGGGCGTGAGGCCGTGAGTGTTCTAGCGACCGCCAACCAATGACGAATCCCAGCGACGGGCTGTCTTGTCTGTCTATCTCTGCTTTCTCTCTCGCTTTCACCCGGCAATCACCAGTATGTCACAGCTGCTGAACCGTGTCTCGTCCGCTGTGTTTCGTTGTCGTCGTCGGGGCAGCGTACGCATGAGACCAGAAAAAAAGGGTCGCCGCCTGGAAGGAAGCCAGGAAGGTATAGTACAGTAGATAGACCAAGAGCTAGGACCACAAGAGCTAAGATCAGATACGATACCGGTACCACAGCGCTCCGAGCTTGGATCAGATCAGATGTGATGAAAGCGATAGATAGAGGGCGATAAAGCGCGACACTCGACACTGAGACTGATTCAGGCCGAGGGATGTGGTAGTGAATGGCTTGGCCTACGCCAACGCGTGTTGTGGAGCTGAGGGACCCACTGGGATTCGTCATCCATCCACGAGCACTGCCACCGCTCTTCATCTTTCCGGTGGTCGGTGGCGGATGGATTTGAATGATTGGGCGCAGAAAGGGATGGGGGGATGGGGGGAATATATTGGTGATGGGATATGGGACAGAAACACGGGTTGGAGATACAGAGCTTCGGGAGGCGTATGCTGTGAAACGCGGGGCCCGGTTTAAGGTTATTGGCACCGTACCCTGGTTCTCCACTTTGTTGTTTCGCCAGCGGGCACAGGGTGTGGTGAACTTTGAACAGCACGGGATTGGAGAGCACCGAGTGTTATGTATATATGGACGGTGGTTATGGGGAAGGCTGAGAGCGAGGCTGGGAAGCGTGTTTAAACTGTGATCGAATCTCGATAACAGCCGACCTATTTCTCCCTCGACATAGAATCAATAAACCTGGAGATACGCTTCCAACAACACGGGCCGATGCTGGAGTTGTTATCTTCAACGAGATCAATAACTCCTGTCAATCCCGCGATGAATAGAGTGAATACTCCCTTCCACCCTCCAATCCATAACCAATAACTTGCATTTTATAATCTCTAGCTGGATGAGTGGATTGTAAACCACTCCTGTCCGATTCGAAGTCATAACATCACAACGTTACTGCAATATCAGTATCCACCTACCAGTACATCAACCCCTCTGGGCGCCATTTGCCCCAAATCCCCCACATTAGTTCCCCCATACCGGTATTGTGACTGGACCTTCAAGATCCTTTGTATCCTACCCTGCTCCGATAACCACCGAAAGTTGAGAAAACTTCAAAACCACCCAATCGACGGCGAGGGGAGTGAGAAGCTGTGATTAAAGTTGTATGCCTTCCGCAGACCTCACACTTTAAACCCAGTAGACCATACTTGGTGATAGAAATTTTCTTGTGCTATGTGGAAATCACAATATGTAATGCCAGAGGGAAAGATTGTAAGGGGGCTGATCTGGGAGATTCCGTACGGGAGACGTCGAAACTCGAAAACATCTGCTCATCTGAGATATCTAGGCCCTCTCGCCTTCACCCCCTCAGCCCATTCCCCGGGTCGATTGACAAGACATACTCTATCGCACCAAATCATCTCTCCATTCTGGATCTATTTATAAGGTTATTCTCTGTTCACAACCCTCATTCGCCATCAGGCCATGTAAGTAAACACTCCCGAGCACCGAAACAATTCTAAAATTAACGCAGTGAATACCCACAACCTCAACCTTTTTACTTCTCCCGGCGAGTAGAAGTCCAAACTTTGTCCTCCTGGAATGGAATACGAGTGATACTACATGATTGCCGCCCAACCCACCACCACATCCCACTGACACCCTCTCCACCTCTTCGAGGCTTTTTTCACGGGCAACTTCGCTACCTCTCTGTCCTCCGCTTTTTCACACACTACTCTCTCTCTCAAGAGTCTTTCTCTCTCTCTCTACGGATGCCCGCCGGCTTTGAGTAGATTGGGTTCATCACATCGCTCCTGTTCTGGGGTTTTATGGTTGCTGTTTGGCTGGGGAGATGAGAGAAGATTCGTCATGCTGGACTTGGTGATGTTAATGTGTTGCGGGCTGCTGCTCAGAGCTGACAAGGACGTGGAGGAAAATGATGAGTCTATTATTCCAGATATGACGTTGCCGCAGCGGCCAAGGACGGTTACGCTAGGTTACATCCTTAGGACATAAGCGAAAAGGAGCCGCCGGAGCATAGTATTATGATACTGATTTCTATGCTTCCAGCTCTTCCATTTCTTTGGTTTTTCGGCACTAGCACACGCTCAGGTTTCTCTAATTATCTCGGCCAGTTTTATGTCCTCTTTCTACCCCCTTCTCCTCTCAGCTCACCTCACTCCCCCATCACCATCTCCCACCCCCCGACAACCACCGCCACAGCCTGCATCCCCGCCCTCCCCAAATTCCCCCACCCCCATCTCGCCAACTCCTCCCTAACCCACTCCCCCGCCTTCTCCTCCTCCTCAGGCGCCATCAACCTCCGAATCCCTCTCCCCATCACTAGAAACGTCCACGGCACAACACTCGCACTTGATACCGCCGCGATGACGTATTTCACCGCCTTTCCGGTCCAGTGGTGTACGGGGATATCTGTCCCGCGGGACGTGAAAGAGAGATAGAAGTACATCGAGGAGGCGAGGAGAGAGATTAAAGGGAAGGGGATTGTGCAGCGTGTGTAGAGGGTGCGGAAGATGGAGCGTTGGTGGATGGAGGAGAGGGCGGGGGGTGGGGAGGGGGAGAGGAGGGCGGGGATTGTTATGGAAGAGAAGGTGAGGGTTGCGCCTGTGGGGATTTAGCGGTGATCAGGGATCAAAAGAGTGGGGGTGGACCGAGAAGGGCGCTGGAAATTGAGAGAGCTATGAGCGGGAGGAGGGGAGTCGGGTGGTGGTGGAGGTGGGGCGAGGGCATGGCTGGTGATCTTGTAGAGGAGGAATTGGACGTGGGAGATGAGATTCAGTATTGCGGGATTCGAGGTTATGGGGCAATGAAAGAAGTGGAAACCTGGGGTAACGAGATAAATACCTATATTATAGCAGATGATTTCAGTCCTCGAGGGTTGATATCATGATGACGTGAATAACGCGTGCCTGAGAGGAGTTTCGGCAGGAGAGGTTGGTACTCGCTGCAAACCATTGAGTTGAGAATGAGATTTGCTATGTTAGGAATAATGAAAGATAAAGTCTAAACTCTTGGATTCCACGAAGCTATATCTTGGATGGTGGAACATGCTATCGAGTGATAAACTGTGGAGTAATCACCTTAGGCTCCTGAGTTGTTTTTGAAAAGCGTTCCAGGGTTGCATTTGGTAGTTACAGTGATCGAAAGTAGTATTTATTTGTAATCTGGGGTTGGTATCATACTTCGAATAATAATGTACGGTATGGTCAGACATGGTGATAATTGATGATGCTATTGACCGATGTATAAAACAGAGTATAACCGCCTAAACTCGCATATCCAAGTCGGATACCAGTAGCTCACTCCTGTTTTCGTTCTCCAATAGGACTGAGTGACAGGCATCGCTCGCAGACCCATTCGTTCGCATGCACCAACCTTCTCACATCCTCTACCCCAAGCTCCAATTGCCCTCCTCTTCACCTCTCCTCTTCCCGAACTGCTCATAGCCCTGTTTGATTCATTTCTCCAGCTCCGGGCACCAACGGGCGACGATCCCTGCACATGGTATCATCCATGCCCCTCCACCACGGCCACCACCTCCCAAGCAACCTCAAACAGCCCAACATCACCACCTCCTCTCGCATCTCCCCCTCTCCCCCGCAACAAGATCCTCTTCTCCCCGCTGTTCCTGGGCCGCCCGCTGCTCTCCCCGCCGTCATCGTCATCTCGTCCTCGCTCGCCAACGCCCGGCAGTAGCATCAGGGCTGCTCTTCTCTCATCCAATCGCTGTTAGGGGATCAGGCCTCCCTAATCTCAGCAATCCCGCTTCACCACGTCACTCAGCGGTGCTCGGACAGGCTCCACCAACATCTCCCTCCCCTCCCCAGCGCTTCCAGCCTCTCATCGACACCTCCATCTCCAAGCCCGCGCTCCCGGCGGCCGCGCCAACACCATCAGCACCACGCTAGTCCCGTCTACGACCCGTCTGCTCTGATTGATCCATGGCAGATCCCGAGCTCCCCCTCTCATCATCCTCATCGATGAACCCGCCTGGCGCCATGGACATTGACCGCAACGACGCCTCGACACCGACAATGACACTGGAGCCACCACTACGACCCTCCGTCCCAGCCCCGTTCTCAGATACCCGTCCGTCCCTCCGGCGGCCATCCGCCTCGCAATCATCTCACGTCGCCGCACTGGCCTCCAGATTCGACCCGCCTCCCACATCAAAGCCCTCCTTTGCCTCCTCGACATCCCCAGCTTCATCCGGCTTTGGCTCGACAGTGAACCACCGCTCACAAGAGCTCCCCCTCGCCCCCCCTCCCCCAGCACCCCCTCGGACTCCTCCCCGCGCCGCCGCCGCCGCCCACCCCCGCGATCCTTCAGGCCTCTCCATGATGTCCCCGGCGAGAATATCACACCACTCTCCAACCCTCCGCCATTCCCCGCACCACCACTACTCGTCGTCAACGGAAAACGCGTCCTCAACCTCGCCATACGCGTCCTCTGCTGCCCCATCACGGTATTACCCCGGAAGCCCGCAACCCCGCCCGGGAGCCAGGCGGGAATTCGACGAGTACTACAACCCGCGGAACGGTGAAGAGGGCGTGGGCGGAGGAGCGAGTTTCGGAGAAAGAATAGCATCGCAGGTTGAGAGGGAAGCAGAGTGGCGGCAGCGGGAGCGGGAGCGGGAGAGGAGGTTGAGGGATGAGGAACAGCGGTATCAGGAAGAGGAGGAAAGCTCATATTCACAACAACAACAACAACAACAGCAACAACAACAACAGCACCAGATGCAAATGCAACAGCAAATGCAACAGCAGCAAATGCAGCAACAGCAACAAATGCAGGCAAAACGGAATTCCGTCGTCATCAAGGTCGGCATGGTCGGCGACGCACAAATCGGCAAAACCAGCTTGATGGTGAAATACGTTGAGGGGAGCTTTGATGAGGATTATATCCAGACCCTCGGTATTTTCCCTCCTGACGAAAGCAATTTTTCGAGTTGATTGCTGATGTAGAATGAATGTTTTTTCCCAGGCGTCAACTTTATGGAGAAAACCATTTCGATCCGCAACACGGAAATCACATTTTCGATCTGGGATCTAGGCGGTCAGCGAGAATTTGTGAATATGCTCCCGCTGGTGTGTAATGATGCGGTGGCGATACTGTTTATGTTTGATCTTACGAGGAAGAGCACGCTTAATAGTATCAAGGAATGGTATAGACAGGCGAGGGGGTTTAACAAGGTATTTCATACCCCCTATTTCACCCTAGGTAGTTCGTTTTCCGGTTTACATCTAAGGGGTTACACCCACCATTGGACTCGGCGGAGAAGGACTCGGCGGAGGATTTGGAGAAAATTATGAGAGGAGGATTCGGAGTGTTATAAGAGGGTTGTGCTAACGCACACACAGACAGCAATCCCCTTCCTCGTCGGCACAAAATACGACCATTTCGTGAATTTTGCCCGCGAAGAGCAGGAAGAAATCTCGAAACAGGCCAGAAAATTCGCAAAAGCTATGAAGGCGAGCTTGATTTTTAGTTCCACGAGTCATAGTATTAATGTGCAAAAGGTTTGTCGAGTCTCTCCCGTTGTTGCGTTCCCGGAGCGGGGGAGGGGGTTGAGGGTATAGAACGGGGAAATGCTGACGTGTGGGCAGATTTTCAAAATCGTGCTGTCAAAGGCGTTTGATCTCAAGTGCACGATTCCGGAGATAGAGAATGTCGGTGAGCCGCTGTTGTTGTATCAAGATGCTTAGGGTGTTTATGGGTTTGGGTCAACGGGGGTTGAGGCAGTGGCTTGGAGTGGGACTTGGTGGAGGGGCTGGGGATGGGGAGAGGAAACACGGAGGGGAGGGGAAAACCAACGGGATGGGGCATGGGACTGGGGCATGGGGATGTGGTGGATATCGTTGTTGTGTGGGTTGGATACAATAAGAGCGGGCGTTGGGAGTCGGCGTTCAGATGGTGTTGATGTTCTGGTTGCAGGTGGAGGGGCATTACCGGGTGGGGGAGGAGGAGGGGAACGTGATGTAGGGCGCTGGGGTGTTTGTTGGGTGATGGTGGGGATGGGGATGGGGAGTCGAGTTGAATCGTGGATGTGAAGGAGAATGGAAGGTGGATGGATGGGAGTGGAAGTGTGGAAGTACCTAACTTATACCAATTATACCATTACCGTTCATTACTGTTCATTACCGTCGCCATCACATAGCATACCATCACCATCACCGACCACCACCACCACCACCGTCAATATCTGGTGAGAAGTAGCCCCCGCCTAACTTAGTCCCGAAGCTCTACAAGCTCACAGTCTCCAGCTTCCAAATTCCGAGTCTCAGGCACCAGCTCAACCTCCCCCCTCCTCCCCCCGCAGAGACGCAAAATCCTCAGACCCCAGCCTCCACACCATATCCAACCCCACGCTCCCACCACAACCAAACGCTCTTCACGTCCAAGTTGGGTATAGTACTAGTACTAGTAAAACTCTGCTTCCGAGTCCTTTTAGAGTCGCTCCAACGCGTGGAAAACCGCTGATAGTAATGATGTCAAAACCGTAACACCGAGCTTACTATTGACCTCCTCGGGCCCCTACTCAGAATCTTATAGAAGGCAGAGTACTATAGGAAGGGAAGGAGGGGCGTTGGTGGCCTGAATCATCACTCGATCAAGGTATCAAGCTCGAAGCATGTCTGGGGGTTCAAGTTCAGGTTCTGAGAGTTAGAGGGAAGGGGAGAGGAGGCGGGGGAGCGTCATGTGTGTAGTATGTATATACATAGGATTGTGCCGTATATGATTCAATTGCAATTGCATATAGCATATTATCGTCGATTGGACTTCTCGAATTGCGGCCCCCGCCGCCGCGAAACGATTCTAACTTGTCTCAACCACACCCATAAAAACCCATACATTCCGCACTGCACTTCACCAACCATTGTATCGTTGTATTTGCAGCATCCGGTATCACACTCAAGCATCGGGATTAAAGCCATATCCCACCGAGGTCCCTGGCCGTGGCGGTGTTGCTGTCATCGATGCCAAGATGTGCGTACATGTTCATAGCAACGGCGGAAAGACACGACCGAATGCCAGTTGAAGTTGATGGTGAAACCTAAAAGGGTATTATAGTGTAATCATCATTATCATTACGGGTATGACAGTTAACGGAAGGATATCGCGCCATTTAGTCTTCACATTGTGTTCAAGTCTCCGACGCAGCAAAAACCCTAGCACAACACCCCAATTCCGAATCCCTGGTTTTAAGCTCCCATAGTTGTAGGGAGTAGGATTCGGAGGCGGTACTGTTGTGCAGTTGTGACCGCCTCTTCTGATTTAAATGGGAGAACCGGAGTCAGGGTTGACTCGGGGGATGTAATAGACCTGACGGTTCCATTTCCTTGGGCACCAATGTAGGTAGTGGAGAGAGTTTGGATTGGCTGTGTTGGAGGGTGTGTTAGAACTGTTTGAAGCTGAGGGGGGTTACGGAAGAGGGAGAGGAAGAGGAAGAGGAAGAGGCAGACGGAAAGACTCGGACTCACAGGGAAAGCCGCAACATCAAACGCAGAAAAATCTTTTGAAAGCAGCTATATCAATCCGTTTTCCCTGTGATGGGAATTAGGTAGCGAGTGAAGGGAAGCTAAGCGATTACTCTACACACACAGCAAGTACAAAATTCCGCGTCCAAGAGAATATCATCCTTGTGCGTAAACAAGTTATTAGCTCTTCGTCCTCCATTGTACCTGACGCTCTTTTGTCCCTCTTGTACGTACTGAGAAATCGATTGCGCAATTCTGCCACAATGTAGTTCTGGACAACGATCTCAGTATCTCACACGCAGCTCGGCGAGCTCAGCTTCTCGTATCTCCCAATCTTCGTCTTTTTTCTCAAGCCGGATCACTCGATCCATATTTTCGAGAGCACTTGGTTTGGGGGTTGGTTTCTAACCACGATGTTGTTGTAGGTTTGCAGGGAGTTTGATAGTTACCCCCGATGGTCTTGATGAGCTGGGGAAACGACGATTCATGGCCGTAGACAAGATATGAAGAGAAGAGTTATCGTGGTGGGAAAATTGGTGTGTTGTCGCGGAAATTTTTGGATTGTGAGGGGAAGTGAGGTGGAGGCGGGAGGAGAGCAGGATGGCGAGAACGAGAGGTGTAGCAGAGCCGTCGAGATGATCTTGGACGACCTGAGGAAGTCATGTTGAGAACACATTGTGCGAGTGAAGTGCGAGATGGAGATCACGAGATCCCCCGAGTGTAAGCCGTGATGAATTTATCAACCACTGGATGTAGACAGCCAGATGTAGAGGGTGAAATGTACTATAGAGAGTGAGATGTAGAGAGTGAGGATGTCGATACTATACCCGTCATGAATATGTAGAAAGAGATGTAGGCAGCGAGATGGAGAAGAAATGGTGATACCTAATGGATAGAACAGAAGAAATGGAGTCAGAGAAAAACTGTGCACGCTGCCTTGTGGAGGGAACGAGGATAGCGGATGATTTTCCATCACATATCACTCGAGAGTCGTATACAGCAACCATTCTCATCCAAGACCCAATATCCCCCATATCCCCACACCTTCACCTTCGTCCAAACAGTTTTGGCCTTTCATCTGTTTCTAACGGTACTATACAAAACACAGGGTTCAGGGTAGGTAGGTCCAACGCAGTTCCTTCACAGGGTATCACTGTGGCCGCTGGAAGGTGTAAATGAGGCTGAGATCCCCAATTTTTAGCAGAATCAATTACGAGCTAGCCGATAGTACGAGACGAGAACACAAATCCTCCGATATGATAATGAAGAATCATCTCCTCCGAGTCAGAATCTGTGAGTGTGAGGCGTCTGGACCCCCATTGTTTCTCTAAAGCACCCCCAACTCTTATTCTCAGACGTCTAGTCTACTAAATGTGGCTTCTTCTATCTATAAACCTCTATTGTCCAGATTCGCTATCCAACAACCTATCCTCCTGCCTCCATCCGCACCACATTCCCATTATTTCCAGTCCCAGTCCGGCCAATATGATTTCAAATCTCAACCTTCTCTAGTGGCTATCGACTAGCTTGTATTGATGTTCCGTGACAAGTCAGCAAGGGGTTGGGTAGATTTCCCCCCGACCTGAGGTGTTTACATCATCCACAAACATCCCCAGATAAGTATTATGAAATTTGTTTCCTTATCCTCGACACCACGGTTTAGATCAGCTTCATCCCATCCCCATCCCCATAAGCGCCACCTCGCAATCTAATCTCATCTCACAACCCCGCACGCCCTACACTTGCTTCCCCTCCCCCGCGGGTAAGCTTCTCCGGGACCTACTCCACACACAATCTACCCCACATCTACTACTCCCTCCGTGACTCTGACTCTGACTTTCAGGCCTCCAGACCCGCCCTAACCACTGCGATCAAACCCAACCGCAAGCGCCGTGACCGAGACTGAGACCCAACGCCCCTAACTTGAACTCCACTAACACTAAATTCCAACTTACATATATCCCATCCGAAACATCACCGAATCATCACCGACGCATCTCCGGACTTGTTCCGGACCACGTCCGGAAAAACTCCGGCTACCTCTCTTTTTGTGCAGTTTCTGGGTTGCTGGTTCTGAGGGTTCTCCACACCCTCCATACTCCACACTCCGCACTCCGTAATCGAGACTCCACTCTGCACTCCAGACTCTCCACAATCCCCACAATCCCCACAACTCCGCACAGACTCGCGGCGGGAATTTATCGGTATTTACGAGCAACCCCGCGTTTTATGTAGTTTATCCTCCGGCTCCAGCTCCGGCTCCAGCTCTCTTCTCCATGTTCAGCTTCCGAGACATCATCACGAACCTACTGTCGCCCTGGGCTATCGATAACTATACTGTATGTACTGTATTGCTATACTATTATAGCAACCACCTACCTAGCTGCCATTACTGGTAACTAGTAGCAGGTCATCCGAACGTCCGAGTCACTGTGGGGTACATAATGTACTGTAAATAAGTATAGATGGATGAGGTAGATCATGTTCCACATACAAGACCCACCGCAATCCCCGGTGAGCTGGATGCATCGGAAGCTTGCCGTCGCCGACTCATCGGTCATCCCCACAATTCACTCTCGTCCCCAGGCCCGTTTCAGACCCGAATGCTTCCAGGGGCGACTCAAGTGCGGGGGATGCGGTACCAGGAAGCAAGCAAGTAATAAAGTAAGACATCCGAGAGGACCAGCGAGGTTGCAAGCAGATTGTGGGGTGCGGGGTGGAGATCTCGGGTTCGGATGCGGAAGTGGAAGAAGCAATGTGCACCATGTGTGTGTGCGAGTATGATATGATTTCTACAGTATCATGATCATGATTTTCGAACCCCGATAACGACAACGGCAACGGCAACGGCAACCGTGAAGCTAAGTACTACTGCTACTACTACTGCTATAAGCGCCAGCCAGCCATGATCTGTCTCCGAGTCCGTCTAAGAAGCATACGGTCAATGAGGGAGTCTAAAGCGAGTACACGCCGTTCTCGGTATTGTTGTTATTATTGTCCCAACCTCTCTGCCCACCCCAGCTCCTCTTGCGGTATATACCACAACGGGCGGGTCATATCGTCAAACTAAACTACCTACCTTCGTCAGCCCTATGCATCTACCATCTCAACCAAACCCGGACACATATAAAACCACCACCTAGAGCTAGAACCAGAGCTAGAGCTGGAACTCGATGCCGTCGGTGGCATCGTTTCGCCTGCTGGTGGTAGAAACGGTACTAGTAGACCACATCTCCCGCCCTTAACTTCCTCATCGTCGTCGCTGCAATAGACGATCATGAGGGTTCGTGGATGAAGGATGTGAGTCAGGCGACTCGGGCGAGGCTACAAACCCAAAGTTGCCCGCACTTTAAACCGAAGAGGATAGAAGTGCGCCGTACAAGCACCGCAGAAGCGGTCGTGGCCGGAGCGGTGTTATCTTGCGTGGTGAGTGTGTGTGGTGTGGGTTGGTGGTGGACTGAATGGCACTGTACCCATTACCGTTCGACGCGCACACACTGTGAGATCCTCCGATCTCACAGTACTTCAGAGCGTGTCACTGGCAGAGAGTATGGTAAATCACAACCCCTGACCACAGCTCTCTGACCACGCTCTTCTGATTAAGTTATAGAAACGCAGCGAATCCTGTATCTAGATATGTGTGTGTGTGTGGTGGTATTGTATATACTATTCCCGCTCAAATAGCTAACTAATTATCTACATAAACCCAACAACAAAAAGCACAGAAGCGACCAAGGAAAGAAAGGGAAAAGGAAAAGGAAACCTAAAGAGTCGGGGAGTGAAAAGAAAGAACGCAAAACACACAAAAAAAAAAAGCCATCTCTTTTATCATCATGATCCCATGGCAGAGCATATCGTTAAAAAAGAAACACAAAAAAAGTCTAAAAATCTATAGTAAGTATTCCCGAACCCGAACCCGAGTTAAGTTGTATTAAACCCCATACCGCCCCTTTACCCGACACCAACATGAACACCAACCGCAGAAAGCAGCCAACACCTCACGACGCTCGCCTCCCACCCTCACCCCCCTCCACCATCACCGCATAACTCGCCTTTTCAGGCCTAAACCGTCCGACCTCACTCCCCGTGGGACTCCCCGGCTTAAACCTCTCCTTCCTGTCCCCTCCTGCAACAGCCGCGGGGGACGTCGATATCGTATAACTCGTATCGGCGACAATCCTCAACGGCCCTCCCATCCGTCCCGCACTCCTCCCCTCCGTTGATCCCGAGTTATCGCTCCCACGACTCTCAATATCTCCCTCCCTCTCCCTCCCTCCGCCAACCTCCCGGTGCAGCCCCATCTCGCTCTCGTTATCGACGACAATCTTCTCCTGGGAATCCGAGCCGAAGACGGTGTCTCCGGTGATGCTCATGAGTGTTTTTGCCTTCTTCTTCCCGGACCGGCGGGAATGCATTTCGTAGCCGCCCGTGCCGTTGGATTGCGACGGGTACGGGTTGTTGTTGGAGGAGCTTTCGCCGGTCGGTTTCGAATTGCCGGTGGAGATGGACCAGGAGGTGCGGGAGAAGAGCGGTTTGATCATGGGGGCGTTGCCGATTACTATAGCGACGAAGGTTTCGCGGCAGGCCCATTGTGCGGTGGTGGTGGCGACAGGGGACTGGAAGGGGTGTTAGAATGCGGGTTTCTATTTCCGGGGGAAGAGGAATGGGGGACATACAGTGAGGCCGAGGACACAGCGGAGGATGGCAGCGATGATAACAAAGAAACCGCCGCCGAAGAGAAGCAGGATCATGAATTTTCTGCGTGGGGGGAGGCGCGCGCTCCAGAGAACCGGGAGCGGGATCGAGATGATGTAGATGTCGGAGGCGACGTTGAAGCAGAGGGTGCTGATATAGAATACCGGGGTCTCCGCCTCGCATCTTGCGCCGGGGTATGGCCAGCTCTGGAAGAGCTTGTAGGTCGGCCTGTTTCTCGTTAGCATGAGTGCTCCAACGATAATTTCGGGAAGAGAAAGGCCATACGTGCAGGTGAGCCAGAAAACCATATACACACAGATACCGCTGATTCCAGTGATCCAGAAAGCCCATCTGATCAAATTTTGCCGATGTAAACTGTTCATGACCCTGTTGAAGAAGATTACCTGCTCCGCCGGCCCGATTAGCACCATTCGCCAGCCATCAAACTCCAGGAAAGGGTGGACTTACCATGCAAAACTTCAGCGTCCATACGACCGCGGCATATGTGCACCAGCCAGACATCCAAATCTTCGACCCCGTCGCCCTCTGTATCTTCTCGGCCTCCGTCAACGCCTCTCTTGTCGCCATATCAATCTTGCTATTCGTAACTCCGACTTGCATCATGAAATGCGCCAACGTATTGAGCGCCGCATCGAATGTCTACCGTTCTCCCAGATCAGAAACCTCTCCTCAATCTCGACCTCAAACCCCCCAACACGAACAGACAGAGAGAGCTTACCAGCGCCAGCACCATCAGATAGTCATCGAGACAGAAATTCGCAAAGCCGACGACTCTCCACCTCGCAAACAGTCTAAAAAACACAATCATACACCCACAGCCAAACAGCGTCCACGACTCAATCTTGTAATCCTCCACGACACCCATGACGAACCACTATCCTTTTTGTTTCCTTAAAAGATGATTATTCTTTCGTTTTTCTTCTTTCTCGGTCTGTCCTCTTTTATTTTCGTCGCCGTCGAAATTTCGGCGGTTTAATCGTAATTGTTTTGTTCAAGTTCGTGCTGACCCAGAGGGTCGGGAGCAACTTCATATAGCATTGAATGGGGGGCACAGACATGTACTGGAGAGTTGTGATTCCTTTTTTTTCCCGCTACCATGACGGGTTAGGAAGTGATGGGACGGTATCGTGTAACCGTGAAAGCCAGGGACTCGGGAACCGTGCTCATCTCCGAGAGAAGGCGGACATGGACGGTACCGGTACGTACAGCAGGTGTAACTCAGTGTACTATACAACAGTACATACGTATATCTTTTGCTCTCCTGATAACCCAGGGGTGCCAGTAGCGTTGGAGGTGTAGGTGCCGGTGTTCGTAACAGGAGTGAGTGAGTATACGGAGGGAGGGAGTTTTCAAATATCAACGTGACATTAGGGTAACGGGAATCGGAACCCTTATTAAGACTTGCGCCACCAGATACACAACATGATGCTCATGCAATTCAAAAGCTAGTTGATGGGAGAGTTAATCGCGTACGTCCACCTCAGTCCGCGACGTTGCGCATCTCCGTATTCTCCCTTCAACTCGTTTCTCGATGTTTGATGACTGTAGACAACAAGGACGTAAACTCCCTGCCCCATCCTAACCAGGTCTCAGGAAAGCGATCATGCACGCGAAGGGAGTAACGGAGTTGGAGGTTAGCTCATCCATCCCCGTTGAGGTGGACTGTGAGTTGCTTCGTAGTTGGGACAGGCAGAGGAGTGTCGGAGGTTTTTTGTATGAGCTATCACATCGCAACTGCCGGATTTCTCCCCAATACGCGCCTCAGCAGATTCACGGAGAAAACTGACGCATCATGCAACGTTCGCGCACGTTCAACAGACCGTGGAAGTCCCTGTAGTGGAAAAAACTTGGTAGAGCTTCATCAGCATGAATAATAGAGAGAGAGGAGAGGCAACCCGTATACGCTCGCGTGGTAAACGGTAACGGTAAGTGATGTCTAAAAATGCCCAGTTGGCGCTAAAATAGTTTCCGCGGAGAGACCTACAGTCTAGCGCGAGTGGGGATTAGTATGGGGCCGGGTACACCCGCTTTTGGCGCTCACGAGCAACGTCAACTATTGACGATACAGGCAAACGCACCAGGCGCAACAGCCAACGGTTCAGTTCATCGCCATGTCAACTCTTTCCAACTCTGCAGCGAGACTAGAATAAGGCGAACAACTGCAAAGACGAGTAATGACTAGATGATCAGTCTGAAGCGAAGGCCTGGCCCGGCCTGTATGAAACTAGGCGTTGCGAATTGTCCTGTGGGGGTTATAACCCATGGAATAGGGGTCCACAATCCTTTAGGGAATCAGTGAGACTACACGGAGGATCAGAAAGCTGATGGAAAACTCAAGCTGGCTCACGATGATGCGACGGTCATTTTTGATAGAGCGTATAAATTAGTTTCTGCTTGATGCATTGGAATCGATAATGATGCGAAAGCGCTATCAAATCTGAACAGTAGATCCGGGTTAGGCGAAGGCGTCGGCTCCAGTAGCTCTGGGGCTGGGAGCGACCCGCAGCATGCGTCTGCTTGCTGGAGCAGATCACCAAATCACCTTCCGCCATTGTCTTTCAAGAGTAAGAATGCCTGATATCCCTTCCTCACATGTAAAGGTGGTTTGCGGTCAGATAACGATGAAGCACATATGTACGAGTACCGGTAACTTGGTCTCGTCTCGTGGCGACAGCACTGAGGCGTTATCCTGTACCTTGTCCACGTTTACGTCGACATGTATGGTATCTCTTTCCGGTAGTCAATGTGATATGTCATGTTGCGAAGGATCAAAAGACCGCATTTCTGATAATTGGAAATGGGGTTATGATCATCATCGTATTGCGTACGTAGCGACCTTTTCTGCATGGGATACTGGTAACACGTTCGATCTGTGTGACGGTAATACGTTGTAACCCGAGTCGTGCGAAGAAACTTACCATAAAACGGTTGCTGGTATCTATCATGAAAAGCGCCATGGGTGCAACGACGAATAAACGGTTCCATTCCTTTTATCTGTGTTTCAACATGAGAAGCTGTAGGAGAAGTTTTAGACCGTGAAAAATCATCGAACACTCTCAGAAAAGTACCCAAAGCTGTCATTGACAACCAGATGGCAATGAATTCGCCCACGTCGTATGGCAGGTATGTGACACCACCGCATATTTAAAGAATCCATTACGTCGCCGAATAGGGTATTTCCTGCTACTCCTCGCCTTTGCGAGATGTTTGTTTCGGTCCGAGCGCTGGTGGATTACCAGTAGGGGGCAAGTTTCTTTCGGATTTGCCGCTGGCTGTACCCAAACCCATGGTCCAACGGGCACATATAACCAGCGATGATTTGCTGATCTAATTGCCAAACGGCCCACTAGATCCACATCGTAGGACGCCAGGAGATGCTGATACCCAGTACCTCATTGAGAATCACATCGGCAGACAGCTCGTACAGACGCCAGCCAACGGGTTTGAATGTATTCTGGTGGACGTAATGGAGAGGGCCTGAGTTGGTTTGCAACAGGAGCAGGAACGGACAATTATGAAGTCTGTCACCGTAGCCGAAGCGGCCAAAACGGGACGATCCTGCTTCGAGAATATTGGAGAAAGCAAAAATGGCATATGCCTTATTTGAAACCTCGACGGTACGGTTGCCTCGTATACGCCTAGCTTGTGACGATAATCAGGGTTGAGTTTCCTGCTGGGCTTAAAGTTGCTCCGCTGAACGTAGCTCCAGTTCAACATATGACAGTGTGAAGGGAATTGTGACATGGTGTGCAATTCGGATGTAGAGTACCTTGCGGACTGGAATAGCGCGCTGTTGGAGATGGCGTAGAGAGAGAGGGGATGCCATGGAAAATGACGATCATCATGATTAGCGTGTTGGAGATTTGCGTGGGGTGAAATCACAGGTGACAGAGAGGATATGGCGGTATATGGAGCGAGGCGGAGGTGGTGGTGATGGTGAAGTGGGTTTTGCTATGTGAGGCTCGCTGCTCGCTGCCCGCTGCCCGCTCCTCGTTGCTGGTCCCACTGGCCACCACCACCATCTGCTGCTCTCTGCGACTCCACCCCACTCCTCCACTCCTCCACTCCTCCAACACTCTCAATCCCCACCATTTCATCATCATCATCATCTCCATCGCTCCGCTACCACCAACCTGCTGACACCCCGCTGCACCAACTCTTCCGCTGGTCCGTTTATTCCGTCCACACAACTTCGTCCCGGTATGCTCTTTCCCGAAACGCGACGTGGAGTAGTTGTTCACCCTCCCCACAATATGATTTCGCCCCTGGTTGATCAAAGGGAATTACTGAGACTGGCCACAGAAGAGGAACAGTGCATAACAGCTCACTACTGCACTGTCCAATAGTCAAGGTGGGGGTGCAGGTCGCAGCAGCCCTGGTAGCTTCGCGCGACCGGTCACTCATATCCGTGGACCCTGACAGCTCTCGAGCTCCTCTTGAGCTACGTGCGTTCGACAACCCTCTCAATCCGAAGCTGTGGACCAAGCTCACCGTCCCCCCCCCCAGTTTAGTCACACTCGAGTCGTCGTCGTGATACATCCAGGCATGTCTTGCGTGCGTCGGCTATCTACTATCGCTCTGGTTAGAACTTGAATTCCTCCTGTTATCGGATGCCTGTTCAAATGGCGCGGAAGAATGTCTACACGGAGGTATAAGAAGGCAATATAGAGCACCAGGACGTCCCCATTCAACTCCAGAACACCTTGCACAACATCCTCCACCTCACCGCAACCACCGAATCTCATCATGACGACTACTCTCATCAACGGAAGTTCACAGAAGCCTGCCAACTGGATCCCAGCTCCTACCGATCATTCCTATGAGCCACGAAAGATCCGGATGATCACAGTTGGAGCTGGCTTCTCAGGCTTGATGATGGCCCACAAGATTCAGCACGAGTTCCAGTTGGAGGATTTCATTGACCATGTCATCTACGAGAAGAACGTAAGTGCTCTTTGCCCCTCATCCAGTCAACAATCTCCAGGACAATGGCTGATAATGAACAGAGTGGCGTTGGTGGCACTTGGTACGAGAACCATTACGCTGGAGCAGCATGCGACGTCCCGGCCCATATGTATACTTTCTCTTTCGAGCCCAATCCCCATTGGTCGAGCTTCTTCGCTGGTGCACCAGAGATCAAGGAGTACATCCACCGAACAACAAAGAAGTACAACCTCGACAAGAACATCCAATTCAACACAACTCTCACAGACGCACAATGGGATGAGGAGTCCGGAAAGTGGAAGGTCAAGTTGGAGAGAGATGGAAAGATTATCGAGGACGAGGGAGAGATCTTGGTTGATGCCACTGGATTCCTCAAGTAAGCATAGTCCTGTTCTCGAGACGGCTCCAGCTAACCTGGATTCAGTAAGTGGTCGTGGCCGGAGATTGAAGGTCTGAAGGATTTCAAGGGACATATCGTACACACCGCACGATGGTACGTTGAACCTGCTCCTAGTCGACTACATACTCACATATTGTAGGGATGATTCTTTCGATTACACCAACAAGCGAATTGCCCTTATTGGAAACGGATCATCAGCACTTCAGATTCTCCCCCAACTTGCCAAAGTTGTCGGAACAGGGCACCTCACGAACTTTATTCGGAATCCGACATGGGTCAGCGCGACATATCTCTCGCAATTCACCAGAGATGGCGGAAACTTTGAGTGTACGTAGTTTCGGACATGTATCATGAACTATCACTGACGAAATGTAGACTCCGAGGAGGAGAAGAAGGAATTCCAAGAGAATCCGGAAAAGCACTTTGAATATCGACAGATGCTTGAGCACAACTTCAACATGTTCTTCTACGTCATGATCAAGAATTCTCCTGGCCAAAAGGCGTGCTTCGAGTCGTACACCAAGATGATGCAGGAGCGCCTGAAGAACGACCCATTATTGTGCGAGAAGCTCATCCCCAAGTGGGAAGTTGGCTGCCGTCGCCTCTCCCCTGGTGAAGGTAACTATATTTTCCCTCCATATCTCAAACTTCACTGACACTCCTAAGGCTATCTCGAAGCATTCCACAAAGAGAATGTCTCCGGCAACTTCTCCCCCATCCAACGCATCACCGAGAAAGGCATCGTCACCGCCGCTGACGGCGAGATTGAGTTCGACGCCATCATCTGCGCCACCGGCTTCGACGTCTCCTACGTCCCCCGCTGGAACGCCATTGGTCGAAACGGCTTCGACCTGGCGAAACACTTCAGCGCCCCCATCCCGAAAGCATACATGAGCATCAACGTCGAGAAGATGCCCAACTACTTTATCTTCAACGGCCCGAACGCTTGTGCTGGCCATGGATCATTGCTGGCCGTCATGGACTGGACCGCCGCACATATCGCAAGATGGGCCAAGAAGATTGCGACGGAAGACATCAAGTAAGCCTTTCTCCTTCCTTCCATCTTCGATCACAAACTAACCTCCCCGCTAGATCTGTCGCAGTCAAAACAGAAGTCGTCGACGACTGGAACGTGTGGGCACAAGAGGTCTTGAAAACAACCGTCTGGTCAGGCGGATGCAAATCATGGTACAAGAAGAACTCAGAGGGCCGCGATAATGAGCCCGTCACCGCTATGTATCCGGGGTCTGTGCTGCATTACAAGGAGATTTTGGATACGCTGAGAGTGGAGGACTTTGACGTGAGGTATAGGGGGGTGAATAGGTTTAGGTTTATGGGGAATGGGTTGACGCAGAGAGAGAAGGATCCGAGGGATCTGGCATTTTATTTGAAGTAGAGGGAATGGGGAGATGGGGGCGGGGAAGAGGAAGGTGTCGTTTTTTGTATCCTACGGTCTATGGGTCAATTTATTATTTGTATCATCACCATCATCATCATCAGCGATTCAACAGTGATTAATAACCGTCGCATCTCCGGTATAGATTAAGTATATCGAGCAGGGTTTTCGAATTCCAATTGTGGTTGACCGATGCGAGTGACGGCGCGTGTACGCACTCCCGAATCACCAGATTGTGCTAGACGCTGGCGACAATACTGCAGTTTGCAGCAGCTGGGGGCAGATGAGGCAACAGATCATGAGCAAGTGCGTAAATCCTGCCTCCAAGGTCTCTGTATTGGCCGGGCCAACAACTTGAATGACCACAACAGTAACTCAACTTCCATACCCCCCTTCGCCTCAAGCCCCAACAAGATTCTTCCCCTCACAAGCTCACAAGCTCTCCCCCAGCCTCTAAAGTGAACGACAATATAATCCCTTCCACTGACACTGGGTTTGCACCAGTGGTAGTATGCTCTTCAATATCCCCTTCCCTCCCCCCTTTTCCGCATTCGAGACGGTCGAGCAGATTGGATAAATTCCCCACAGAGTGAGCCTGGGCTAGTTACTCCTTCCCTCTCTTCCGCTCTCCAGCTCTCTCTGGCTCTCACGCTTGCCAATAATCTCGGTCTGTTCAAAACGAACAGCGCATACAGCTTCACTCCTTCTTCTTCTTCTTTATTCTTTCTTCTTATTCCCCCTCCCCCTCCCCCTACCTCCCTTCCTTCCCTCCCACTTCCACTACCCAACCCCAACCCCAACCCAGCACCCATGGCTGCCGCGGCCAATATCTACCACCCCCTCCTGGGCTGGCTCACACCCGCACAATACCTCGCCCTCTTCGCGGCCCCACAGCCACAGGTGTTAACCACCGCAAAACTAGTCGCAGTGCCACCACCGACTCCAGCTCGAGCTCCAGGGCGGGCTCCAGCGCCGGTGCCGGCGAGGGTACTAGCGGTACCGCCGCCGCGGGCCTGTGTTCCCCAACAGGTCCAGCAGGGGGTGAGGGTTGTTGGAGTCATGGGTGGGGTGGGGGGACAAATGGAGGGGGTGAATAATGGGTATGTGGTGAGGCCGGGGAATGGGGGGGGGGATGTTTTGGGGGGGCGGGACAGTGTGGGTTGATCATTGAGAGTTGAGGGGTGATTTCTGAGGGAATGGGGGGATGGGTGTGATGTTTTGTTGGGGCGGGAGGAGGATGATGAGGTTTATGATGGTGATGATGAGGATGACGAGGAGGATGAGGGTGGGGAGGTAGTGTATGGGCGGTAGTGTATGGGCATGGTTAGTTACGCAAGATATCAATGATAATTATTTATGTCGGGGGTTGACTTCCCAGTGGATATTGCAACCGCGGGATACCCAGGTTTTATGGCTTGAGAGCTGGAGTATGATGTGAGAGACATAGTGAGTCACTCGTGTGTTGGAGTTTGTTGCTGGAGTTGAGATAAGAGGGTTAAAGACTCCGGAGTTGCAGGAGAGCCCAATGAGAGTGTTGGTAGACTCTTGGCTGAGTTGGAGGTTCTGGGATATCTGATGTGCTGGTTTTGGGATAGCAATTTTGGGAATCAGAAATCGTCGCTCAGCACGACGTGCTGAGACGGGGGGTTTGGTTTTTCTCCGAAGATATTGTCCCTCGCAATGTCACCATCTCATCACTCATATATACCTCCGCACCCATTTTGGCGAAGTGATTAGGTACCGCCATTGAAGCCATCACTGTGTCGGTGGTGCTTCGCGAATTGGATGGAGATGCAAGACGGGGTTTGGGATGGATAAAACCAATATCCGTGTAGACCCTTCATCTGGATAGCGCGATAGCTTGACTCTCATGGGTTTACGGCTCCCTGGAGATTGGGTTTCGGCTTGGGAAGCGGGAGTAACCTGAGTGAGTGGGGATGTTTTGAAGCTATTTCTTTTTGTCTCGAAACCGGAAACAGAAAATGTGAAAATTAATTAGGCAGATTTATTCACCCAGTGTTGAGATATATGAAAGTTAATGGTGGATTCTCGTAGGATTTCAGGTTCCGACTCAGACTAGGGCTGAGAATGAAACTTGAAGCGATGTTTTGCATGATTGATATTCAGCTCAGCTCACCAGATTGAGCTCAATGAAGTCGCCCAATAGCCAGTGAGTTCGCCGTTTTCAGCAATCTCTAAATCATTCAGCTGAAATCGTCCCGGACGCATTCCAAGTTTGATTCTCCTCATACACAACCCCCGTCCCCATCCTCCGCCACTTTAGTATATAAACCCCCACCACAATACTCCTCCACCAATCTCTCCAACCCCATCATCCTCCACACACTCTCTCGCTCTCTAAGCAGACATCTGCATCCACACTCACTTCACCATGCATTTCACCACCGTCCTCCTCGCCACCGCCGCCGCCATCGGCTCCGTCACCGCCTCCTCCGCGGGAGCCTATACAGTCCACCAAGTGAAAGCCTTGACCGGCGACCGTACGTGCACTCCTCCCTCCATCCATATAAGATATGATCATGTCTAACAACCCCCCCCCCCCAACAGACCGTATCGACGCCAAAGACTGCTGCCACCCATTTCTCGGAGGCTGCCCCAACATCCCCATTATTCCGTGCTGCGGTGACGGGACCCCCCCGACCCCGTACTGCGGGTATGGCCGTAAGTCATCCCGATTATTCTGTAATTTTGACCCCTAGAATAGATAGGTACTGATGAGGATTATCGTACAGAGTGCAATATCTTTGGATGCAATTGCGATGGTGGGTGCCGCCATCGTTAAGGTTGAATACCTCAGACCGCGAACATGAGTTCCCGGTGCCGATTGCGGATCGGCTGCTGGAGTGGTAGTTGGGTGCTGCGATGGAGGAAGGAATGAAGGACGGTTGGAGTGTTTTGGAGTGGAGGGGATTCTATTCTGTCGTTACCGATTATTAGTTACAATATATCTTATTAAAATCAACATCTTGGTCGATGGGAATGGATGAAAGCATCAGGAAGCACTCGGCAAGTTCCCATCAGGACGTCGACATATATGAATATACGGGTTTCTCGTCTGGTAACCGGACCAGCAAAAGGACATGTATATGTCTATATATTGTCGCCTTTGATCCGGTACATAGAACATTTCCGAACTCTGCCTGGTCTTGGACATGAACGCATACTCGGACCTTGAGGTGAGCGAGTGAGGTTGTTTGAAACCAATTTCCCTTTGCTTTGTCTTATTGTGTCACGTCTCGTCTTCCAAGGGCGCGAACACACAGATGCATAGTTATTAGTTGATATCGGTCTAAAAGCCTGTTGACATCTCTGACATCATTGACATACCCGCGACGGGGGTCGTCAATACACAGTACTCTACTCTGTTCCACATGTCCAGACGCGTCATGGACAGGATCGCTCACTCGGCCGTTCACTGTGACCTGCATGGGTGTGCGAGGATGTTTTACATTAATTTCTGTTGTTTCTGATATCCAGAGACTGTGTTAACTCAAAGCTCAAAGAATAGGCATATTATGTGATTGTAATACATAGTATCCTCAACCCCACTGTATTATCACACCGGAAGAATCGGGCAAGTCAACTTGAAGAAACAAAATCAATACGTGGTTGAGTCACACACCTTAGAATGAACTTGAACCGTTCAGACTTTAATGTTTTACATCTTCATTGCTATTAAGACCGTGGCCGCATGCATGTAGATGTTCATGTCTTGTAGTGTCTTGTTTTCGACAAAACCGCATTGAGCTTTCCAAACAACCCCCCCGGGCCGATCTACACATACTGAACTCACACCCCTTCTCTCCGCACAAATCCTCCCTCTTCTCCCTTCAAGGATTGGTATATAAACCATCATCCTCCCTCTCCTTCAGTTGTATCCTTCACCCTCACCACCGACTCTCTTTTCGACTCTCCACACTCGCTCGCTTACTCCACAATGCATTTCGCTTCCATCCTCCTCGCCACTGCCATCGTAATTGGCTCTGTGAGCGCAGCTTCAATGACCCCCTACGCCATCCACAACGGTGTCGTTGTCAAAGCCTTGACTGGCGACCGTATGTCTCCATCGCGATTCTCCTTTCTTCAGTACCAATCTGGAACCTTGGTACTTATATAATCGTTTAGATCGTATCGACGCACAGGAATGTTGCCAAGGCTCTCTGTGCCCAGGGAGCCATCCAAGGTTCCCGCAGACATGTTGCGGTGATGGTACAAAGGGGACGCCGTACTGCGGGTATGGGCGTAAGTTAACCCTCCTTCCGTCGTGGTGATCTGACTCGAGTTCCCGGATATGATGGCTATTCGAGGAGAGAGCACAAGGGGACTGACGAGAACAACACCACAGCGTGCAATATTTTCGGATGTAACTGCGATGGCGGGTGCCGTCATTAAAGGTTGCCTACCATACCTACGTCTACCGCCCGGGATCAACCATTTCATGATCAGCGGAGTTTTCGGTGTTTCGGGAATGGTCGTTGACCTGTTGCGGTGGAAGGTTTCCCTTTCCGTCCGTGTAGGAAAGAAGGAACATTAGTGTTATGAGGGAGGTATAGTTAAGTTCTATCCTGTCGTTACTGCAATGCAATTCAAACATACTTTATCTTTTAAACCATATCCACAACCACGTGATATTTGATATACTTGTAACCCCATGTATGTTAGAAATAAACAAGTGTAACGATATGATGTTAAATCAATTCATTCGTTGTCGCCTGCATCCACCCCTTCAAACCCACATCAATGGTATGCATGATTCCACGCTATCATACCACAATTCTGAACACTTGAATCGGTTTCTCAAGGACGACAAATCATCGCTGTCGCTCCGCAAATACATACCTTTCCGGACCCGAATCCATCTTGGACCTTAACTCTTACTCTGATTCGGGCTCTGATTCGGAGCTGAGAGCGAGTGAGTGGGGATGTTTCCAAACCTTTTCCGAGTCCATTGTCTCCGCGAAGCAGCATCCAAGAAACTCCCTAAGATCGTACAAGTTGTGTTAAAATATTGTAATACTTACTTGGTACTGTAGTTGCTCACGGAGCTGAAGAAACCATAAGAAACAGAAGCAAGAAACAGAAGCAACGGTGGATTCATATTAGACGGGTACTACTAGTCGTACTCAGCTCACCGATATCCCTTTTCCGTCGCCAACTCAGCTCCTGAGTAAAATGACTGCGGAACTTGCCATCAACGACTCAGAATGAAGATTTTTACGTTCAGAGCCACACCTTTCAGAGCACGGTATATAACCCCCCATCCCTTCCCCGCCATCATCAACATCTTTCTCCACACACTTTCTCCCCCACACTCTCTTTCACATTCGAACTCAACTTCCCATTCCTAATCCCCGCGCTCCTTCACACTGCACCACCATGCAGCTCACCATCCTCCTCTTCACCGCCGTCGCTGCCATCAGCGCCGTTAGCGCATCTACTATGACCCCTTACGCCATCTACAATGGTGTTGTGGTTAAGACTTTTACTGGTGACTGTATGTATCCACCACTCCTCTCTGTTCTTGGGCACCAATTATCGGGACTCTTAGTACTGATAAAATGGTCCAGATCGTATCGACGCCCAGGAGTGTTGCCACCCTTATCTCGGTGGTTGCCGCGAGCTTCCCTTTGTTCGTGCTGTGGTGATGGAACTGCGCCAACGCCGTATTGTGGATATGGAAGTAAGTTGTCCCGATAATTGCATCCTGTTCTAGATTAGTGATTATGAGGATCATACAGAGTGTAATACCTTTGGCTGCAATTGCGATGGCGGGTGCCGCCACCACTAATCGGGAGTCCCCTCTATACTATTCCCGAGCTCCGACGATGGCACGCAGGGGACGCCGTACTATGCGCATGGCTGTAAGTTTGATGTTCTCGCCGTTACCCTGGGAGATGATATGAGGGATTGGTTAACTGACCTAAGCACCAGGCACCAAACCTCCGTACGCACGTGAACCTCCAACCCATGGCCGCCTATGTATAATTTGCTCCACGACCACCACCAATCGCAATACATACATCTTCACAAACACCCGTTTTGCGCCCTAATAGATCTCCGGGCTCAGCCTGGCCATGGATATAAACTCATTCACCGACACGGAATCTAACTCGAACATAAGAGTGATGCTATATGACTTCCGGGGATGTCCTAAATCCCTTTCCGAGTCCCTTGTCTTTCACATCCGTGAGGTAATAGGCTTCTTGAGAAACAAAGTCAATGTCGGATTCACCAGATACCCCGATGCCGCGACTCACATTCGAGAAACCACTGCAGTCTATCTACGATTAGAACCAGAAGCTTAGGGCCGCATTTGGAGTTTGAGAATCCACCCACCGGCGCTTCAGTCGACGCTTTTGTCTACAGAATAGACTGAATATATAACCTCCTTCCCCTCTTGCTCCTCGCCCGCAACTCCTTCTCTCTCCCACACACTCATTTCACCTTCGACTCCAACTTTCAACACTCCCTTCCATCACAATGCAACTCACCACGCTCCTCCTCGCTACCGTGACCATGGTCTCAGTGAGCGCAGCCTCCATGAGCCCCTACGCCATCCACAATGGTGTAGTGGTTAAGGCTTTGACCGGCGACCGTAAGTTCCCAAGCCATAACGGTAACTAATCTGACGCTGAACTGACGGGGAGCTATTATAGACCGCATCGACGCTCAGGATTGCTGCCAAGGCCGTACTTGTCCCAATATGCCAATCATATACCCTTTCAAGTGTTGTGACGATGGTACGAGGGGGACCCCGTATTGCGGGTATGGACGTAAGTTCTCAGTTTTATATTTCCCATGCCTGGAAGTCTGGACCCGCAGAACTGACAAAATTATTCGGAATATCAATAGCCTGCAATATATTTGGCTGCAACTGCGATGGTGGGTGCCGCCACCGTTAATTCTGAGTTTCACCATACAATACCCGAACCCCGGGCCGGGTTACTATCATCGGTCGGTAGTTCTATCGGTGGTGGACTCACACGATGACTGAATGGAGCGGACTCGAGTGTTGGTGGATATATAATTTCTCTTTCTATTCTGTCGTTATCAAACTTGTACTATAATTTATCTATCTTTTTAACCACAAAATGTCCGAGAGTACCATCTGAGGCCCAGAGGTGGTGGTAGTTAGCATTCAATGTAGCATTAAGGGCCAAGGTATGACGTCCCTCCTGCAGGAGAGTAGAATTGCTCTGAGTGCCGTTACCTGGCGGAATTGCGATACTATACTGGTGATCACTTATGATTAAAGCTTCTCCGTCATCATAGCATGACCAAATAGCACCTGACTCAGCCTACAGTAGGATACTAAGTAAGTGTCTAGGCCCAATATCTCCGAGTAGATTAAGTTGCGACTTGTCGACATGAACTCCTTCCCCAACCCGGAGTATGACTCGGACATGGGGATGTTTTAAACCATTTTCGAGTCCCTTGTCTCTGATATCCGCTGCGAGTCTCAGCCGAAAAAGGTGAACTACAATCATGTAACACACATACTATACTCGAGACGTAACGACTCAGGCTCCGACCTGTGAAAGTGTGGTATGTTTTATTTCATCTTTACAACTGCCGTTCGTGGGTTAACTTAGTCTAACAATACAAATAGAGTCAGAAACTGAGGGCTGCAGCGCCGCATGCGGATTTCTACAATCCACTCGCTGGCGTATCGTGTCCACTGCCTAATATCGTGATCCGACATCTTCTCTGTCTTCCGAGTCTATCATCTCCCCAGGTCGAGTATATAAACCCCCCTCTCTCCCCCTCGTCCGCATTTCTTTCCATCTTCATTCCCACCATCCACCGCTCTCTTTTTCTCTCTCTTCCTGACACACTCATTTCAACTTCAACTTCCCACACACCCACACTCTCTTCCATCACAATGCAATTCGCCACTCTCATCCTCACTGCTGCGGCTGCCATCAGCGTCGTGAACGCAGCCTCCATGAGCCCCTACGCCGTCCACAATGGTGTTGTGGTTAAGGCTTTGACCGGTGACCGTATGTCCCAACCGTTATCCCCATCTCCCCCAACCCGTCAATATGGCTCTGAACTTCACCTGACTAACATGATATCCACACTCAGACCGTGTCGATGCCCAGGAATGCTGCCCAGGCTCACGCTGCCCTAACTCCCCACCAATGTTCCCTATCCCGTGTTGCGCCGACGGGACTCAAGGAACTCCGTATTGCGGATATGGACGTAAGTGTCTCCTCATGAGATTTCCGAATAATGATGACCGCGGAGCGAGCGAGAGAAAACTAGCGGGATATGGAGCTGTAAAAGTATATTCGGACTTAGACAGCTAACAATCTTGCTCTCAATGACAACAGCTTGCAACATCTTCGGCTGCAACTGCGATGGTGGGTGCCGCAAGTAATTCCCGCGTACTACTGGCGATCGGAGTTTCAGTACCAGTATACTTGCCTGGAGTCGGTTACGCTCGCCGGTGGTGGAAGAACTGGTAGTTGATTGTATTGGCGCTTTGTGGAGGAAGGAGTGATGTCGGAGGAGATGTAATTTCTGTTTCGATCCTGTCATTACCGAAATACTATTTTGATTTATATATTCTTAACCACAAATTTAATCACTTAAATTAGTAACGGGTGGGTCAAGAGATACCTGATAGAGCCGGGGCGGGGAAGAGAGGACATGGTGATGTCAAATTTCGGCGCGGTGGTTGTCAGCGACTCGGAGGCAACCTCACATGAATGTTAACGAGAACAAAATCTTGAAATACGATTACCCAGGACTAGAATAACTTGAATATCGCACAAGTGAGCAAGATTATACCGATACAGTGACGTCCCTCAGGTGGAATCCAAATTGCCCACAACATGGCCCCCGACTCGGAGCGGACATCTTGAATATCACATCCCTCACCCCCGTCTTGCGGCTCCCGTCCACAACCACCATAACCATGGAGCCCTACCCTCTTCAATTTACCTCCTCCACTCCTCAAACTCCTCCTTCTGCACCATGCAAGCCGTATAACCCCCTCCTTTCATCCGTCTTCCGACCCACATTCGACACTGATACCCACGCATCCAGAATCTCCCTATTCTCCCGACATCGTATACAACACTCTGCGCATTTCTTAATCCCGGCTTTCGATATCCTTCATCCTCTTCCAAATGGCCACCCACATCCTCTTCCCCTATCCCTACCCCCACCCCAACTGGCTCATGACCCCCGCGGCCAGGGTGGCCGCTCCTCAAGATCTCACAGCAAAACTCATTGCCGTCCCACCTCCAGCTCCACAGGCACTCACAGCAAAGCTTGTTGCAGTTCCGCCTCCGGTTCCCCAACAGCCTCGACAACTTGAAGCGCCCAGAGTCGTGGCCGTACCCCCACCAAGCCCAGCACTGGAAGCGGGGTTGCAGATTGTGAGGCTCATAGGCGGCGGGATGCTGCTGAGGGGGCCAACCGGTCGATTCCTGGTTGGCGGAGAAGGCGGGGAGCAGGCTAGGTATATCGTCAGGTCGGGAGGCAACCAGGGGGCGTTTTGGAGTAATCAAACGATGTGGGTTGATGGTTAAGGGCGATTCACGGGTGGAAAGGGCAGGGTGAAGGGTGGTGAGAAAGGGTTGAGGAAGAGCGGGATGATGGGATGATGGACACGATTGATGGTTGATGATGGAGATGATCGATGATGATTGGTGACGATGCGAGTATTGGATTCGGATATGATACTGATGATGATGATGATTATGATCTACGACATCGAAGCTCTCTTGAATTGAATTCAGGTTACATAATTAGTATTATTGTTTTGGTTTTGGAATGAAACCGCAATCATGAAGCAGTCGGTGAATGACTCCATTATTATTCTGATCCTCGGCGGCTCTCGGATAAGTTTGCCATCGCCGTCCAACACTGTAGGTGACCCTGAGGGATTGGGGATCATATAGGAACATATTAATGCAGTAATGTATCAACGCAGTTGCTGATAGTCAATTCACTTTCAATCCGCTCTGACCCCCGGAAGTATTTTCGGGGATCCTCAGAGCTCGATCAGATCTTGGAGAAACTTCGCGACTCTGCGACTCTGAGAAGGTTAGAACCAAACTGACTCTTCGAGTTTTAATTAAATAAACTCAACTTCTACGTTGTGAGTTCCTAGAAACAGATGCAGAAGTGATATGGAATGGGAATACTGTCCCTTTTCTTCCAGTGCTCTCGCATCTCTCCTGAGAGAACAACACAGAGGTAGAAACACTCGAGCGCAGCTGCGACGGTGTACTTTGTAGCGTCATGATTCTACCGCACAGCATCTTCAAACCAATTCAGATCCAAACTCATATGTCATTATAGCTAGTCCATCATTATCCCGTACAAACACGCATTTTAAGCATACAAAAAAACACCTGCAACACTCATCAAGCTGGTATTATGCACAGACCCAACTCCCGAAACGAAGAAACAGAAAAGACGCAGGATATTAGCCGATTATAACAGTGGAAGGAAACCACCACATCCTTTTACATCATGCCCCAAGCAGCGGCCATGAGACCGCCGAAGGCAGCAATCCCGCTCCAGCCAAAGATGCCAGCGTTGTTGGACTGGGGGGGGCCAGACGGAGAGGCGCTGGCAGAGGGAGCAGCAGTACCGTTGGCAGCTCTGGGAACAAGGACACTGGATATGGTCAGCAACGTTCAACAGATGAAGATGGATAAACTCACGTGTCAATGACATGGACGACACCGTTGTTGGTGAAGACATCGGCAGCGACAACGTTGGCACCGTTGACGGTGACCTTTCCATCCTGGACACGGATCGTGAGCTCCTGGCCGTTGACCGTCTTCAGTTTGGTGTTGTCCTTGAGCTCGGGCGAGTAGCCGACGGTGCCAGCGATGACGTGATAAGTAAGAATCTTCTCCAAGTCTTCATCCGATGGAGTGCTGGTGAGCTTGCCGAAGGCCTCGTCGTTCGGAGCAAATATGGTGACCTTGTTCAGGCTGTCGACGGTGGAGACGAGGTTGGCCTTGGTCAGAGCCTCGACGAGCTTGGTGAGATCGGCCTCGACGGCGGTCTTGGAAACGCTGACGGGGGGGGTGAGGACGGCGTCGATGATGTGGGCAACACCGTTGGTGAAAGCGACGTCCTACCAGCGAGAATTAGAAATTGGGTGAGAAGCAGATTCAACGGAATACTTACAGCCTGGGTAACCTTCGACTTGGCACCAAGACCAGAGGAGATGACGACCTCGTTGTTTGCCTTGGTAGCCTTGATAACCTGAGGATCGCCAGAGAGATTGGCCCACACGGGGTAGTCCACTAGGAGAGTGTCGCCAATGACACCAGAAGCAGTGACAGCAGCGGCGTTCACCTTTGCTCCAAGAACGTGATACTTGAGAAGGTTCTCAACGGCCTCGGCGTCACCGGCAAGAGCCTTGAATTCCTCGCTGGTGGCGATTTTGGCGAACGCATCATCAGAAGGCGCAAAGACGGTGAGATCCTTTGCTCCGCCGAGTGCTGAGATGAGCTCCGGATACTGTGTCACAAGGCTCTTCAAAGTCGAAAGGTTCGGATTGTTCAGAAGAGTAGCAATGTCTGGTGTGCTCTGAGCAGCAGCAGACGCAATGGTGGTAGCGAGAACGAAGAGAGTCTTTGTGGAAACCATTTTGGAAGCGGATAAGGATGCTGGAGTGAGCGAGTTGATGAAGAACGATGGGAGGAAGTCTGAGGATGGATGAACGAAGAGTGGATGAGGATGGAGCAGGTGGGAAAAGCTGGAGGAGGTTGGTGAGGATGGAAGGCGGAAGAAGAAGGGACAAGCAGCGGGCGGCCGCTGCTTTTGAACACAGTCCGCAACGCTTCCGTCGTCCCTGACAGGCGGCCGATTTGCTGGGCCTAGCTCATCAGGGCGTCGAAATCGCAGACATGATCCATCCATTCCATCGCCCATGGTCCCCAGCCTTCCATTATCCAGCCATCAAGGGCCACACAAAGTTGCCCAGCAACATCTACTAAGAACACCATGATTACGTCCTCAACAACACGATTGCGCGTTCCATACGGCCATGTGCGATACAGCCACCGCAGACAAGATCCCGTACTTGAGCTACGATCAAGTCCAGATCGCCTCCAGTTCCAACACTCCTCCCAAGAGTCTTGATACCCATTACCTGATTTCCCCGTGCCGTCACGTCTTTGCCTGTTCCAAAGCCTCTTCCAAAGCCATTATAGTACAACGAGGCTGTGTATAGTGCATACTCTCCTAGTACTCAATTCACGATCTGTTGTATCTCATCACCCACGGATGATGCGTAGTGGCGATCGACTCCCGTTGCGAGATCGCGGCTAGCCCAGGAACAGACACCATGCGCCAACGTGGCAGCCAATTGCGCCTATGACGATATGATGTCCACTGAATCCAACAACAGAGAAAGCCGATTTCGAGTCTCGTTCTTTGATTAGCCGACCTTCCTTCCCGCCGTCTGTTCTTCCACCCCGCAAGGGGCTCACTCCATCACAGTGTGCTTTGCTCCCGTTAGTTACCGATCGTCGATGTATTGTGCGCAGTGTAATCGATCTACCGCTTGGCATCGCCGAGACTACGATACAAAATCCAGTAATTCCCTATGTAACTCTACAATTCGATCCCCCTCGCTGCCACTGCGGCATGGGGCCCTTGGCGTGTCACCAACATCGAGAGTTGTGGTGCAACACACGCAACGGTGGAGATGATGACTACACTGTGCAGAATGGACTTAGTGTTGAGCACGATGCGGTACGGTGGATGGCTGGAACACGGTGGCGGCAAAGGGGACGGGATGGTGTCATTCCGCTGCTGTGCACAACGACGAGGAGCGGATGTCGACTTCCGGTGATAAAGATGGATGGTGCCGTAAAATGACGGGACGGTGTGTTGTGTGTATGTGTGCTGGTAAACTTGACTTGAAAACTCAATCTCGACAATTCTTTGTGGCTGTCGTGCTCCTTCTCAATCAGTTTCTTTATCGGCTCATCCATGAATCTCCACTACTATCATGAAACGAATCCATCGTCTCCCACTACAGAACCATCACGAACGAATACCCCCAAGTCATGTCGCATCCGCAATCATGACAGAGTCCGTCACACCTTCCACAGTCTCAACTCAACTCAACGCAGGTACCCATCAACCATTTCCCACGCTCTAAGCGTATAGACAACACCGGAGATTTGCTCGCAGCCCGGTGTTCAGACCTCTGGTGAGTCAGCAGGTCATCAGCTGGGCGCAGGGAAAGAATGGACCAACAAATACACCCTCTCAGATACCCAGTTTGGGTTGGATATCGAAGAGGCTGTATTAGATTTGTGGGTTTACAGTCAACAGGAGAGGAGGATTCGATACCATGATGACCATGATGATGATGATGAAGGGGTTTCATGGTGATTGATGGCTCTGCCATGTCATCGCTGTGTGCTCCTTCTCCCCCCCTCTCTCTCTCCCCTCCGTCATCGTTCGCCCACCCGTAACCATCACTCCCCTCTGCACCTGTTTATCTCCTCCTCCTACTCCGCGGCCTCAACTCAAAGTTTCTCGCTTTTCGATTAACGGGGGCTTGTAGAGCGTGTTGGGAAGGGTGGAGTTGGCTCTCTCCGGGCGGGGACTCGGGATGTGTGAAAGCGCGGGGGCATGCGATGGTGCGAGGAGCTCTAGGAGCTTTTTAGGTGTGCATCAGACAGCTCTTTGGTTCGGCTTGTCTTTTACCAGTACTTGTACAAGTCCGAGGATGGTTGCCATGGCACGTGACGCTTGTGACATTGGGGGCTTCGACATTGCTTGATTCCGCAAAAATAACTTTACACTCTCATTGTCATACACCTTTCGGGACCTTCCAGACCCCGACTCGGTCTCTCGGTCTGCCGATCGCGCTAAAGCCGACCCCAAGCTCCGGGTCCAGGGTTCTCCACACGCACCGTCAACGGCCCCTCCCGACTCCCGACGCCGCTACTCCTCGGCCCGTGTACCACTCCCTGGTACCTGATCTCTCCTCTCCTCTCCGTTCTCCGCCACAACACCAAAACACTCCCAAACCCCAAACCACCCCTCTCTCCATTCCGAACAGTCTCCGATACATCGGGGGGAACCGGTGATCTTAAGTGGCGATCCTCCTGGGGCAAACAGGTAGCGACGTTAGCATAGTGAAAAGTGGTCCGATGTTGGAGCGCTCCATACGACATCACCCCACCACCACCAACATCATCTATCAGGTGTTGCGCTCCTGTTGGCCAATCCATCACTCAGCCTACGGCATCAGCCTACAGCAAATTCTCTCCCAGCATGGTCTGTAAAGTACTATTGTAGGTATCGGAAGCGCAGGGTCGTGGTTGACATGTATCGCCGGTGTGATCCTCGATATCCATGGTGACACCACATCGGACCACGGCCGGAACTCACGACATGTCAACGGCGAAGCAGTTCTACTGTAGAGTACATATCTATCTATACGGTTTTGGGTTTTCCGGATCACGGTGCGGGTATAAAAACACTACACCCTCGCCTCCCTCCTCATCCCCGAACCCAGTGAAAAACAAGATCATATATAACCACCTCTTTCCCGCACAAACACACACCTACTCTCCGACGTCCCTCTCCCTCGTTCTCCAACTCCTCGACTCACTTCTCCCCGCTCTCGAAACCGGATAACCTCATACTCGATTCCTCACACTCAACCCACCAAAACCAAAACCAACACATACAACAATGTTGTCTCTCATCGCACGCCGCACCGCCGCCTCCCCCACCACCCGTCTCGCGGCCCAACGAACCTTCACCTCCTCCGCCCGGCGCCCCGCACACGTCATTGCGCGCGGGGACCAGGTGCGGCATACCAGCCCTGGGTTGACGTGGTTTGGGATTGCGGCTGTTGCTGGGGGCGCGACTTTTGGGATGGCGCAGGCTGTGGTACGTTGTGATTTTTTGGTTTTCTCCCCTTTGTTCTAGTAAAGGAGGGAGGGCGAAGGGAGGGGGCAAAGGAAGGGGGAGAGAGCAGATGCTGACGAGCACAGAGGATAGCAGGAGGCATTCACTAAGTACTTTGAAGAGCGGCTGTGGGAGTGTGTGGAGATGGAGGAGACTATGATGATGGTGCCATCGTCTTCGTATCCATCATCATCACCGCCATCGGAAGGAGCACACAGCGGGAGGTATAGACGCCCGGGGTGGATGAGGGCGATGGTAGAGTGGGATTATTAGAGTGGGGGTTTTCTTTGGAGTTTTTTTTTGTTTTTTTTTGGGTTTGGGTTTGGGGGGTTCAGTGGGTTTGTACATATTATATAAAGTATCAAGTGCATAGTTACTGCGGATTTCATGTTGGGTGTTGAAGAGGATGAATGGAGCTCGTGCGTGCTGGTTTACGACTGGAACTTCCTCATCGTCCTCGTCTTTCTTATTTCTCTCATTCTCTAATCGTCTCTACTCGTTTCTCCCCCATCCTTCTGTTTGTAGCATCCCCCTGACACTCACCCGTCCAGCTGCTGCCCCGCTCCGAATCCTTCACTACACGGCACCCTGCCTTGAGGGACGTGTTGACTATGACGAGCCCGAGACGAGACGATACAAGACAATTCACGTTCAATCCATCAATCCATCAACTCATCTCTCCCATTGAAGATCTATTGCTCACTCTGCAGAAACACGTATCTTCCAAACAACACATTCTAATTATCATTCTATGTCATAACACCATCACCCTCTCTCCAAAAACGCCCCAACAAGTTCTCCACCGACGCTACATGATCCACACCCTGTTCCCTCATCCCTCTTTCCCGTTTCCTTCATCCACACCATACATGCTGACTTCGTCTACAGGCCCAATACATACCCCCTCTCTGCACCGCTCTCACGCACAACACGCACGATTACACTTCCTCCCATCCCCAAAATTGATCAACGGCCCATTAATATTCCAATCCCCCTGCCGCCCAATCCCCCTCCTTTCCATTACTGCCACCTCATCATTCTTCTTCTTCTTCTTCTTCTTCTTCTTCTTCTTCTTCTTCCTCTTTTTCTTCGCCTCCTCCTCCTCCTCCTCCTGCTTCTTCTTCTGCGCCGCAGCCAACGCCTGCTTCTCGGGAATAAACTTGACGAGCTCGGCTTTTTTCTTGCCTTTGCGCTGCTTCAACATGTAGATTGTGTCATCATCCAACTCCTCCTCATTAGAGGAATAAGAGTTAGAGTCAGAATCGTCGTCCTTTTTATTTTTCTTGGCCTTGATAGCCTTTTTTTTCGCCTTCGCTTTTGCTTCAGCAGTGGCTTTGGCTTTGGCGACCGCTTTGAGGGAGTGCAGCGTTTGAGAGTGGTCTAGCCGGATGAAGCCTTTCTCGAGGTGGTGCACGTAGTCGCGGAGGTTGACGGTGTGGGGGCCGTAGGTGATGGTGGAGGCGGGGGGCATGAAGGTGGTGGGATTTCGAGGGTTGGTGCGAGGGGTGTTGGTTGGAATCGAGGGCTCTGGTGAAGGCGATGCTGACGCTGATACTGATGCTGATGGTGAAAACGCCCTTCCACAAGGTGGTGGAGAGCGTCTTTTATGGCTCTTCTCTCTCCTCCCTGTAACCCCGCTGAGTAGCAGTGCTGGAGATACATTCTCAGATGAGCATTCAAACGTGACTCAAATCCGGCTCGCCGACACCGCGTTTGTCGGAACCCGTACAGCTATCGAGCTCTACTCTTCCGCTCCCATCCCTCGGATATAACCCATTCAATTCCACATACCCCCCATCCGAGCCCTGGAGTGGTTCCACCTGATGTCATAGCCACCCACCTTCGGATACGGTTCTGGATGGGTGTGAGGTCATGGAGTGAGGGAGTGGGTGTTTAGTACCATCTGAGAATCTTGTTCCCGGGGATGTATGGAGATGTGGAATGGTATTGAAGAGCGTGGTGGTGTGTGGAGCTGGATAAGGGTGGAGGGAGCGGTGGGGAGTGATGGGGAATGAGGATGGGGAACGAGGTGATGTGGGTTAGGGGAAAAGATGGAGAGGTGGGTGATAGATGTGGAGAGGAAAGATGAGGGGTCGTGGACGGAGAAGAGATCGGATGGATGGCTGGTATCATTAATCATGACTGGGAGCGTACAAGGGTTGATCCTACAAACCACGAAGAAGAAACATCGGCCTACTATTTCTCTTCGGCGGTGATATAGGTTTCATTTTAAGCTATGCACCATAGAAAGATCAAAAAAAAAAAAAGAACAGAACAGTGTCCGAATCTCAGAAACTCACTCGGGTTTCTATAACCGCCTAAATATCCTAAACTGAGAACAACTACAATATCTCGTCAAGTTTGTTGGCAAAGCGATGCTTGAAAAAGCGGTCAGTTTAGCACCCATACCCAGTGTTTGCACATTTTCTAGTATCTACTCGATATACAAACCATCCCCATCCCCGCATCTCCCACCTCCACCATCACTCTCTCCCGTTCTCCCCATCCCTTTCCTCTTTCTCCTCCGCATTCTATCCCACCCTCCCCTCCGTCTAACTCTATCCATATTCTTAATTTCACCATCCCCCCTTCTACTCCCACCTCTCAAAATCAAACTTCCCAGGTTAGATTTGTGTCAGATCCTGTAGTGTCAAAACAATAAAAACAATACCGGAGTTCTGATACAAGCTGAGTTCATCTCATTCTTCAACCCTTCAACCACCGACTTACCTCTACGAAACTACCATACCGCCAAAACACAACGGGACCAAAATCAAAGGAAAAAAGAAAAAAGACAACGAAGAAAAAAAAAAAATTGATTTCTCCCAGGTTTGAACTGGGGACCTTCAGTGTGTTAGACTGACGTGATAACCAACTACACCAAGAAACCATTTGATGCCTTTTATTTCTCCTTAACCTTCTTATTCCTCTTTCCCCTCCGAGTCTGTCATACTACCGAAAATGTACATCCCAAAGGGACGCATGCGCTTAAATGATTACAATCAATCAATCAAACAATGTCATACTACCAACAATGTCATACTACCGGCCTTTCATCCGCCCACCTATTCGCACACTGTATTCCACAATATCTATCGAATGATGATGAACAGGATGGATCAAGGACGGGAAGCCGATAACGCATATAAGCGAGAAAGAAAGCGCATGACAGTAGCGGCGTCACGTAATAGGACAGGAGGAGCAATTCCATCCACAGCTCCACAGCTCTCCGCATTTTACGTTTGGTCTATAACTTGAAGATATTTGTATTCATTTTCATTACCGCATTCTCGTCATGATGCAGCTTCGAATCCCAACCCCCAACCTCGAACCCCTACCTGGCCCCTACCTGGCCCCTAGCCAAGTCCCACAATCTCATATCACCCACGCATTATCACGCATTACCGTTGTCACCATCCTTCCTCTTCTCATCTACCTCCTCGTCTCTTCTACCTCCTCTTGCTGAGCCCGTGCTCTTTTTTCCATTAGTCATGAACACTACACCACACTACACCACACCGTGACCATGAAACCACCACAAGGACTACGAAAAAACATTACCCCCCAGACAACATCATCCTACCTAGGTACACTACAAGCACACCACCCGGTATCCCAGCATCCAGTCTCAACATCAACATCCCAGCATCCCAGCATCCCATTCCGACATCTCCAGCATCACAGCATCGCAAGTGCATATATATATAATATAAGTTAGATCACATGATAGTGTGTAATGGACCCAGAAGCCATCCATCCATCAAAAGCCATTGCATAACGCCGTGCAAGAACCAAACAAGAAACAGACATCCATAGAGAAAGCAGAAAAACACAAGACGAAAAATGAAGAACGAAGCACGAAGACGAAAAACAATGCCACCGCCGCTGTATACCGCATTCACGCATTCACGCATTCACACCGTGACCCACATACATATCATCACCCACTCCCTCCCCCCCACTCGCTCCCCCTCCACTCTGCCCGTGTTGACATCATTACGCAAGACCCATCCTCTCAATTAAGATGCGCATACTTAAACCAATTGGCGCGACAATCCTCATTCGCCAGAATGCGTTCATCGCCATCGGTAAACTTCCCTGCCTCGCAGCGTTTATGGCATTTCGGGGAATTCGGGCAATTAAAATATGGAATGTGTTGGTAGCCGATATCACGGAACCTGGAGTATTGGAGTTAGTCTACCATTCCGATCTGTATCCGCGTCCCCAAACTTACCAATGAATCTTATCACGGTCCTCAAACAGTCCGAGAGCAATCGAATGCACTGGCGCATCGCCCCATCTTTCATAAAAGAAACCACCCGCTTGGTCGAGATGGTTAAAATAATCGGTATATTTCTTACTTCTCCAGAAGTTCATATCGGCGATTTCAAAGTTGCTCCAAAAGTGGCAGGTCGAGTACCCGCCCGCCTTCTCATTATGTTCCGCACGTTTGTTATCCGTGACCCAATTCCACGCGTTGTTGGGATGCAAGTAATCCGGATGCTCAGCAAGGAATTTCAACGTCTGTGGCCACAGCGTTTCTATTGATTCCGGGGAATCGTAGAGGTTGATGACCCAGCCGTATGTTTTATCGTTGTCTTCCATGTAGCGGAACACGTCGTAGTCGACGTCGCAAAAGAAGTGGACTTTGGGCTCCACCCGCCAGTACCAGCGGATGTCTTTGAGCGCGGGGTGGTGGTAGAACATGCCCGAGTTCCAGCGACACATTTTGTGGTAGCTGCCCATGGCGGAATATTGGACGCCTTTTTCGGAGAGGATGGTCGCGGACTCTTTAATCAGGTCGTCGTTGATCCAGGAGGGTTGTTCCCAGTGTGCTTTCGGGATGAGTTCTATGCTGCGTGAGTGATTGATTCAACTTTCGTCTGATGTCCAGAACTCACCGTAGTTGCAGGTGGCATTGGTCTCCGCCTGAGTCCGCTCCTTAAACTCCTTTGTGAACGGCTCGTCGTTGAAGAAGGTCCAAGGGTAATTAAACTTGTGATTCCACGTTCTCTCGAGATCCCGCATGCTCTGGATCATATCATCGAGCTCTTTATTCCGGACGAGTGCCAACAAGGTGGCGGATGTCCGGTTTGCCTCTCCAGGGCCGACCAACTTTCCCTTCGGTCCCTTCTCGGGCTGCAACAGTGGATCGCGGCCCTTCAACGACATTCCTGTTTCCGGAGCGCGGAACTTTGCTGGGCCCGAGTTGACAAAGTTGTGGAGGAGGATGAGGAAGAAGACGAGGGCGAGGACAGGGACGAGGATGCGGGAGAGCCCGCCGGAGGAGACGAGGACCATTGCGGGCGGAGGATTCTGGCGCGAGGCCGACGAGCGTACGAGAGGGGAGGGGTCAGCGACGACGAATTGGATGGATGATGGAGACGGAGATGGTGGGAACTTTTGCCAGGGGACAGGAGGAGCTCTGGGGAAGCCGCTAACCGCATTCGCTCATCTTATCGTATCTAATCTTATCATGATCTATGCACGCTTAGCTCAGCAATCACTTCCGAGTCTAGACCAGTTTATACGAGTGATCCCCCGTGCTCGTGAGCGGTGAGAACGCTTGTGACGTCACACTTCCGGGGCGGCTGTCGCTCAGGTGAGCCCTGCGTTGTCGGCGCCGATCTCCAGGTCTCGACCCTTTCTCGTCCCTTGCTCATAAAACTACCTGCTTCCCCCCGCGCCGCCGCCGTTGCCGCCTAAAAAGCCTGTTCGTTAAGCCAGCTAAACCTTCAATCTTCACCAATTATAAACGTCCCCCCGGATCCGCGCGAGGAGATCATCGAGCTCATCTTCTATCCACCTAAGCACCACCACAACACCACTACCACAAACACTTCGATGCCACCAATAATCCCGCCCGCCCCATCAAACCGCTTCCTCCTACCTCACCCACACCAAAAACCCCAAGACAACTACCACCACAAACCCCCTCCTCCACCACCCCCCACAGTCCGCCGCAGCCCCTCCCATTCCGCACCTGCACGCTTCAGCTCCCCCTTCCCCCCGACCTCCACCTCACCCCCCTTGGACCCCACCGCGCAACTCGACTTCTACCGCACCCGGATCCTCGAAAACTGCAAACTCCTCTTCCCAGGCGAAATCACCCTCAAAATCAACCTCTTCAAGTCCCCCGATTCCGCATACATCACGAACGCTGCCACCCCGCCACGGATCCTTCTCGACAGCATGGGAGGCCTGAGGGAGCTGTATCTCAAGACTCAAGAAGAAGTCACGCTTTCGCTGGCGTCGCTGCAGGAGAAGTCGAGCCGCGGGGTGGAGGATGCTGGTGCTGCTGGAGGGTTGAAGCCCGAACCGGGAAGTCAGCGCTGGGGGAGAGACCCGAATGAAGTCGTATCGAGCTACATCAAGACCCGCAACGAAGCACGGCGGAGACAAAAATGCCTTGAGAAGACTGCGGCTCGGAAAGGCGCGGAGGGGGTGAGATACGCATCTGCACCAGCAGCAATAGGCCGGAAGGATCGAGGTGAATTCAATGACGACTTTGATGTGACTCCTCCTGCCAACTTGAACGGAGAACGAGGAGCTCGGAGCCCTGCAGATGATGAGAGAGAGCGTTATACAAGGTGTCAACCCCCGGATCAACATGTTTCTGTTTCTCCACAACGACAACCACACCCACACCTTAACCTCGATCCCACCAACCCATGCGCTCGTGGGCACCAATCCCACCGCGACGTCCTCGAGAAAGTACAGAAATGGATCAACAGCGTGACGACACAACCTCCACCCCCACCACCAGTATTATCACCTCGTCCACCTCCTCCTCCACGCATATACGCATTACCTCTGCGGGGAAAACCGCAACCCGCGGTACTGGTGGCAGCGTCTGTACAAGTTGAGGTCCAGGAGAAAAGAAACGGAGAAGAGAGAGAAGAAAAAGGAACACTTGGATGGGAAAAAGTTGGAGAGGATAGATGCTTCCACGACTACGAGCTCGTTGGCGATGGCGATGAGCACGATTTTGAGGTGGTCGAATACGAGGACGCGAGTTCGGCACGATGACATGAAGCGTTGGGGAGTCGGGGATGTTGGGTAACTAGCGACACACTGTTACGGCAGCAGATTGACTGCGTCTTCATCTTTTGCGCCCTCTTTTTTCTTCTTCTTTGCGGGATGGTGGTTTGGTTTTATGTTCCTGGGTTTTGGGTTTTTCGGTTCGGCTTTAGGGGTTTTCGGTTCCAGTTTTGGGTTCTGCGTTTTTGGTTCTGGCTTTTTGGGTTTCTGGTCTCTGGGGTTTTGCTTTTCGGGTTTTTGGTTTCCGGGTTTTGGGTCTTTCTTCTGGGTATCTCTACGGTAGCGACTCGAGTGATGACATTGTGTCTTTTCATTTCTTTTTTCAGCCTTTTTCAGCCTTTTTCAGCCTTTTTAAGCCTTTCTATTCTATCCTATTCGATCTACTCTTTTTAACTATCGATCCACTCGATGGTATATTCCATAACACCTTTTTAATTGCTTCTTCTTCTCAGTGGGCTTGTCTAGGGTTTACGGTCGTAGCAAAAAAAAAGTGACGCTTCTGTTGTTTGCTGTTTCGTTTTTCGCACATTCTCAGCACCAGGTTATCGTCCTGGGCTTCAGTGTACTTGGCTGGATTGGGTTACGGATCTAGGATCGGCGGGGAAGGGGTAAACGGCGTTCCTGTTTTTTTTTCCCCCACTACCATGTTTCTTCTTGTAATGGGTTTCATCACGGCTGATGAGTTCTGATGACTCGGACCTTGTTCTCGCATCCTCTCTGGGTCTCTGGGCCTTTGATACTTCGAGAGACAGAAGCGGTCACGTTGAGAGGAGATGCAGTATGTACTAATACTCGAGATTATCTAGAAAGTGTTTAGGTATGCGGCTATAAATACCTGGTGTCTGATATCTATCTAGCCAGGAAGCAAGTGGATATCTAGATACGTTTCGCTGTAACTTTATCTCTGTAACTACATATCTAGCTGCGATGGTATCTATCTATCTATCTATCTATCTAGCTGCCGCCATCGCCACCGTTTCTAGATATCTTCTAAACCAGACACGGAATTCCTGGACCCCGACTGCACCCGCCGTTCCAGTCCCAGTCCCAGTCCCAGTACCCGCTACAAGTCTAGACTTTTTCCGTCTCTGCCTGAACCAGACGCCTCCATTAGGCATCCACGATCCACCATAATCACCGGTAACTAGAGGCATCCCATAACACCGTACCAATCTCGAGTCATCCCGCCACTGGCACTATGTGCCCATCATATCACCTCATCCGCCCCCGCCCGACTCCGCCCTCCACATCAGCTCTGACTCCGACTCAGCTTGCACCCGAGCCCTCATCACGCGATCTTCAGGCACCATCAGGCGGGGGAACTGAGCGTGGAGTGGAGTGGAGTCAGCGGACGCTGTGCGGAATCGCGGAACCATCCGAGATGTCATATGCGTGATGACGTCATAGTCAACGAGGTGAATGTGACGGATGTGGTGATGATGCTGATGACTGTGACATGGATGGTGACAGTGGGAGTCTAGATTGATATTGTGGGGAGGATATGATGTGAGCTACCTAGAGATCTCTAGGAGGGCTCGGATAGGGAGGAGCATAAATTTAGACCGATAACGTTGCACCATCACACAAATATTGCGGTTTGCACGAACTTAGTCAAAAGGCTATAATGGAGGACTTCCCATAAGATTTTGAACTTTAGAGGGTCTATCTTGTTCCTATAAAGAAAGTGGGGCAGAGCCGAGATACAGACATCTTGTTGGCTCCTACGGCGAAAGACCCACAATGGGGATTGATATTTGGGAGGGGAATCTTCAAAAACTAGCGCAAAACCCCGTTCCAAATGCTTATGGGAAGTCCTCTAACCATTTTTGACCTTATCGTTACCCACTCCGCATCCAGTAATAATAATAGTAGTAGTAAGTAGTATTACGGCCTCTACCTACCCTTCCCCCCTCATCTCCAGCCTTCCTCCGCATCTCCACCCATTACAGCTTACTCTCATTCTCCTCATACTCGACCAACGGCTTGACCGGTCTCGCGCCGGCGGTCACCATACATCCCGCCTTCCACTCGACAACATTCTCCAGCACCTCACCAAACTGTTCTGGGCTAAACTCTTCTGACCTCGCGACCTCGACCGCCACCGCATTCGCTTTCTCAGCCTCCTTTACCGCTGTGTCTACTTTCGCTGCATCCACTGCGCGCTGGGACGTCAAAAACCCTCGCAATGCTGTTGCAACGTCTTCCGGTTTCGTGACATTGACACTGGCAAAGACGGGTTCGAGTTCTGCGGGGGCAATGGTGAGGCTGATTGATGAGGCGAGGGATTCAGAGAGTGTTTTCAAGAAGGCGGTGCGTTTGGCTTCGGTGGTGCCGGTTGCGGTCATTTGGATTGAAGCTTTAGTTCCCTTTGTCGAGCCAGGGTTGATGTAGGTGTCGAAGAAGGTGATAATGTCTTCTTGGGTGACTTCTTTGAGGCATTCGACGTCTTCGTCCACTGTCATGTTGTTAGGGTCTGTAAAGTAAAGTGGATATCCGGAAAACTTACGCTGCAGGAAATCGTACATCTCGTTGGCAATTCTATTCCAGTAACGGTTGGACTCTTGTGTCAGGTTCTTGAGCTTCTCCGTCTTCTTGAGGATCACTGCCTTTTGGTGGGATGCAAAGTCCTTGTCGGACATTTCAATGATCTTGGCCCTCAGCTCTCGCAAGAAGTTGTCGACCCGAGACTCCAGGTATGCTGCTGTTCGCTCTGATTGGACAATGATGCGGTAGCCCATCGTTGTGGCGCCATATCGATATCCAGAGAACACAACGTATCCAAGCTGCTCCTTTGTCCGTAGCTGATCGAAACAAGGCTCCTCCGCCAGCTGAGCAAAGAGCGTCAACATCATCCTCAGGCGACGATCGCGCTGTTCTCCAACGTGCAAGCAGTATTCAATGACCGAGTTGACGTTATTCTCATCACGCAACGGGCGGCACCAAACCACCCTCGAACCTTGCGGCGGAATCAACGAGCGCCGAATATTGAACTGCGTGGGAGCCAGCGGCTTTGGCTCAAGGATAGCCTGAACAAGGTCGACGTATTTCAACGCATCCTAACTTGGTTAGCACATCTCACCACTACCTCAACAGACGACATACCTCTTTATACAAGTTTCCATGAACCAATGCCTCAACCTGGAACGTCTGCAAAAGCTTGGGAAAAAAGTTCTTAACATCCTCCATGGTAAGTTCCTCCAGCTCGGGGAGAATCTCATCGTTGAGCCACATGAGCGGTGCATTGAGATAGCGGGTGAATTCGCCAACTTGGTAGTATGGCGGTTGGTAGATCCAGTTCTTGTATGCCCTCACTGTGCGCTCCTTGACAACCTTGAAGCGATCCGGCTTGACCTCCAGATCCCGCATGCTAGTGAGCACCTTTTCCAGCAAAACAGACATCTTGTCATTGTAACCGGTCAGTTCAATCTCGATACCAACCGAGCTCGCAGAGATCTGATAATCCAATCCCGAAATCTCGGCATCGTACGCATACTCGCCCAGGTCGTCCTTGACAAGATCACAAAAGATGCGAGTTGTAATCATGTTTCCGGGAGTCGCATAAACCATTGGGTTGCGCAGGCACATGTACACGTTCGCCTTTGGTACCCAGAAAGTGTCATCCTTCTTGTACCATACGCGCGCGAGATCGTTATTCTTGATAAGTGCCGGAATCTTCTGGGGCGTTTCAACCTCCTTCTTCTGGACAGTAAAGTTGGTTGGGATGAATTCGTTCCGATGCGGCAGATGAAGTTCCTTCTCCAATCCCTTACCAACACCCGCTCCCTGAACAGCGGTGCCTTGGATCTTTTTGAGGGTCTCTTGGGGAATCTTCTCCACTCGGTATTCAGTTCCATACCAATGTTCCTGCTTATCGAATCCTTCGCCACTTGGTGGGGTACGAGCTGTAATCATAACACGGAAATTATTGGGCCGCAAGAATCCCAGCGCCTCCTTGATGAGATCCGGCTTAAACTCCCTGATGAGGGTGGCGGAGGAGAGAAGCCAATCCCGAGGATATGGTTGCTGCATAACCGCTGCAACCTTAGAACTGAACTTTGAGGCAGGGGATTTCTCTTGAAACTTGAAATCCACAGCTGCAACGGCTTTCAACTCGTCCACAATCCATTGCTGCGGTGGCGTATCCCGAAGAAGATTGATGTAGTGAAAAATGATGGTGATAATCTCCTGGTAGTGCTCCAGGCCTTCTTCAGTAAGCTTGATGGAGATCGTGAAGAATGCGGAGCCCTTGGCCACTGCCGACGGGCCTGCATTGAGACCATTTGCCCAACCCTTCTTCTTCAAGTACGCCAATATAGATCCCGGACCCTCATGTCCAATGAGGTGCGATATGTATCTCGACGGATGTGATGCCCAAAGCTCCTTTTCATCCAAAAACGGGAATGTGATGTCGATAGACCGGGTATCCATCACCGGCTTTGCAAATATTTGCGTCAGCAAGTGCTCCTCCGTTAGAGGCTGTCCTTCAAATTCAGGGTCCGGAAGATCCTTGTTCTTCACATCGCTGAATAGCTCCAGTACCCACTTCTCCAGCTCATCAAGACTCTCCCGTCCCAACACGACCAACTTCATCAAGTTTGCCGAGTAATACTTTGCGTGAAACTTCATAAACTCGTCGCGAACATTGATTCCACGTTTGGCGGGGAGTTCCTTGAGAGTCTGCAGGTTGCCTGTACTAAAATGGCAATACGGGTGCTTCGGATTCGAAAGGGACTTAGCCAGCTGATGAAGCCGCCATGTATCGTTCTGGAGGTTCTTTTTATTCTCCGAGTCGACTGCCCTCAACTCCCGATCTAACGTCTCCTCGAGGAACAACGGGGAAATGAAAAACTGGGCAAAGCGATCCAAGGCGCCATAAAAGTGCTCATGGCCGACCTCGAAATAGTAGTTGGTTGATGAAGTAGCGGTATAGGCATTCGAATGACCAGAGTGCTCCGACAAATACTGCGAGTAGGCGTTTTCCTTAGGATACTTCTTCGTGCCCATAAACAGCAGATGCTCAACCGCGTGTGCTTGTCCCTGCGATCACCAACCACACACATTAGCAAACTCCACCCACCCAAAATGACAGCACAAGTTGCCTGCCTTCGATTTGCAGCAATTCATCTCATATCCCCCATCCAAAATCGCTAGTTCTTAGCCCGCACCAACCATGGTCCACGGAAACATGATCCGAAGTTCCGGACGTCCAACACGCATCACATACCTGCAAATCATCGCTATCGCAATAGTTCCCGACATGCACATCCATGGCCGCCGACGCCTTGTCGGTATCCGGATCATGCACAAGCAGGACCTCGAGGCGATTCGGAAGCTCAATCACACGGTAGGACCTGTTGTCCAAATCCGGCTGTTCGAGCTTTGACGCGATGACTTTTACCGCCGCCGGTCTAGTTTCCAAAGTTGCCGCCATATTGCGAGTTGTAGAAGTAAAGGTAGTTGTTGTGGTAGCTATGCGACGAGCGAAGCTTCGGTGGAGGTGGTGGTGATGATGAAATGGGTGGGGCGGGCTCTCGGAGGTGCAACAGTAGCGAATAAGCCACGACTGTGCGGGGGCCGGAGAAGCGGTCAAACACGAGCGACGATTGAAAAGGCGGAGGGAGATGGAAGGCCTGGAAGGTGGAAGAAGCAGGCGCAGTCTATCTACAGATGGACCGAAAGACACTGGAGGGAGCAAGGTGTGAGCGAGATGGGATCGACGGACGCGGAGACGGAGAGCAAGGCAAGAAGTTAGGGGGTTAACACCTGGCGGAGATGCCCAAGGTCATAAGCTAGGAGGAGGAGGATGGAAAAAGCGGGTGGAAGGAGAGAGTCAGGAGGTGAAGAGGGAAGGAAGAGGAGCGGGAAGGCGGCGAGGGTGGAGGGTGGGGTGGGTGGGTGGGTAGGTGTCGGTGATGGTGGAGCTGGTGGAGGATGGATGATGGTTGATGATGATGATGCTAGTTGATGATGAGTGAGCTACCAGGCTGACAAGGCTGACAAGGCTGGGCTGAGGTAGTTCTCGCCTTTGCTCTCTCGCCCCCTTGCCGACGCATGAGGCAGCAGCAAGACACGAGATCCTGGAGCCTGGTCCGCCACCACCCAGATGAGTTGATGGGGGCGCGCGTTCGCGGGCAGCAAATGCAAACCATGAATGACTGCGTCACAAAAATCCGTATCATCACCACCAGTGGGAGTCATCACCATCATCGTCATCTTCAATCATCTTTTCCGTCATCATCTTGGCCCCCCAAACTCCGGCACTGGTACCTCTCAAACTCCCATTCACCAGGCTCCAACGCCCACCGTCCATGCCTCCTGCATAAGTGAAGCTTTTCATGCAGTCCCATCTACAATCCCCATCCATGGCATGGGGCAGCCTCCACTGCGTCGTCGCGCACCACAGATGATCAACGAACTAACTACCGGATAACCGCATCTTCAGCCAAACGCGCGAGATGGATGCCTATGGGGATGAGTAACGTTACCAATCCCGCGTTGTAACATGTCGGAATATAACAACGCGCGCACACCACACTGACACCAGACTTAGACTCTATATTCAAGCCGAACGATGAGATTTTAAGAAACGTTTGGGTGTGACATCTGGAAATGGGCTATAATCTGGGCTGTGACGCCGGGACTGGGGATAGAAATTGCGCGAATCTCCACAGTGCTGAATTCTGATGGGATTCGAAAAATTGGGCTATAGACAGGTGGATGCAAGGGACGTGGCACGTGCTTGAGATGTGGATGATGGATCATGATGAATTTACCCGCCTGTAGTACATATAGCTCGTAGCTCAGAGAATCTACTCTTCAACTCTTGCAAAATTTGTGTGGTTTTTGGTTGCAACCGTCCAGCTCGGCTAGCTAGTAACATTACCTGTGACACCCAAAAGTGAGTAAGAAATCGTTCACTGTGGCCCGTGACATAGTAACCTCACCGCTCGGTACAGTTCACTCTTCTGTCACAGAACCGGCTTCACAGATAACTGAAAACCACCACCAACCCCCACGACGCAGAAGCTTCCATTTCGCGCCTTTTACCAATCATCACATCAAGAACGTAACTTCTCAACCCCTTGGACGGCACGGACTACATGGCCTCGCTGGAATATGACCCTCTCCATCGCTATGTGCCCGGCGGCTTCCATCCAGTACATATTGGTGATATCTTGAATGGTCAATTCAATTCCGGATTTTCCACTTCTTCGGCAAAGGCCAGTTCTCCACAGTCTGGCTTGCCGAAGATCTGACCTATAAACCTGGAGGCCACCGCTACCTCGCGATCAAGATCTGCGTTGCTGGTCTAACAAGTATGATGCCGACAACGTCTGGAAGCTTCAAGGGCTTGGCCAAGCTGCAAAAGAGCAGGGTCCTGATCACTAAACGGACTATCTTATGTGGCAGCGGCCCAGGGGGAGTTTGATATCAAAGGCCGAATAGGACCCACTGGGCTATAGTAATGGAGTTCCTTGGACCTTCGGTTTCCTCCGTAATATGCAGCACTAAGATCCTGGCCGTGGTGAGCCTTCGAGCCTTGCTACAACTCGGAGAAGCCTTGGCCGCCCTCCATTCACTAGGCATGGTACATGAAGGTTCACATTCGTTTCCCAAGATATCACGGTACACGCTGACAGTCTCGTAGATGTCACGCCACTCCAAGGCGCCCAACGAAGTGTACAAACTCTTCGGCGGTGAGCCCGGATGTGTGCTAATCGAAGATATATTGATTGCCCTTGTACGAAAAGTCACCGCCATATGAACTCTGACCCGGACAACTCAAATACTTAGTCATGCCCCCGAACCCATTACGTCTGTTTCACTTGAGCCTGCTTTTGGCTCCGCCATCAATTCGCCTCATTGACTTCATAGAGGCCTTCACGCTCCCTATACACCCTCGAATTTTCCAAGCACCCCGGTTGATGAGGCGGCCCCAGAACTGCTTCTCAAAGTCTATTCCGTGATAACTGAGAAGACCGATGTGTGGACGTTTTCGTGTGTCGCCGTCGAAATGTTTTCCGAGGAGGGTATTCCGCTGTTAGACGGTGATCTTGGGTACCCGACGTCTCAAGTAGCTTGTGCTTTTCAAATGCTGGGCGGAAACTGTGTTAACGATTTTCCGGAGGAATTCAGGAGGCGTTTCAAGGAGTTGATGTTTGCGGATAAATTTTATGATGGTGAATGGAACCAACGTGCAATGCTGCAGCATTGGGGTAACAACCTTGAGGAATGTTTGAAGCTGTTGTTGGCGAACGGCACGACGGCTGAGAAAGAAGCTATGGATGTCTTGGTGTCACTGTATCAGAAAGGGTTGAAAATTGACCCCGTTGTGCGAGCTTCCATGGCTGAGATTTTAAAGATGACGAGAGAGATTTGGGAGCCTGATACTGAAATATGAGGGACGGGATAGGGGTTACCATATAGTAATGTACGGTGGAGAGAGATGGGGGAGAGAAGATTCGGGGTGGTGGAGGTTTGTGGTGCAGAGGGTTGTCTGCTTGTTCGGGTCAAAATAGCCGTATAGAGGTAAATTTAGGTCATGTCTCGGGTAACCTGGGGTTGTGCTTGAGCTTGTAGTTTACCGTGATTATGCTTAACTCATATGCTTCATGCTCAACTTCCCACTGTAGACTAAAATCATCTTCAAATCCCAATCGTCACTCTCACCACAGCTCCAACCCATCACATCAATATCACCATCAACCTCCCTCACCCGCGCACAAACACCTTCACCTACACCCTCACGCTCCACATCTTCCCATCTCCCTCCCTCCTCCCTCCCTTCCACTCCTGAATCTCCTCTCTCGCCATCATTTCCACCATCTCAATCCCCACCTCCCCCTCCCACCACTCTCCTTCAAATCTCCCCCCCTTCTCACATTTCCCACCCATCCCCTCACCACATCCCTCCACTCTTGCCCACCTTGCTGGCTCCGTCTGCAGAGGCTCCAGCTGAGCTCGGTATATCAGGTCGTCGGTGGTGTCCGGTTCTTCAACTTTGTACGGGTTACTTATTTTGGTGTGATGGCAGCCCATTGTGCTGGTGGTGCTGGTGAGGGTTAGTGAGGTGTGGAATAGAGACTTGGATAACGGGGAACTTGTACTTACCAGAGTTCCAACCTCCAACTGAAACCACTGTAGTGATTCGTGATCCCAAAAGCTTCAGTACTCTATTGTGTGGCGAGTCTAATCGTGATAGTGAGAATGATGGTTCTGCGATCTCTCTTCTTCAAGTTCTTCAATGGCGGAACAATAGGAGAAAGGAATTGCTTCATAAATTCTAAACCCCAGAAAAGACCTTGGCTGGTGGTAATATGGTAGCATCAATCGTTCAATATCAGAGTCGATCACTTCAATGACAGCTCTGACAATACATGGAGAAAAGCGCCACCGGTGTTAGGAGCAGGAGTAGTAAATTGATTGGAATCTGAATTGCGGGCTTTGCTCAATCATTTTCTCCATGCTGGAGTACGTGTTGGGGTGATTGTAGGTTTCTAGATCTTTGTAGGTAATGCAAGGCTCCGAGAGTTAGTTCAACGTTCAATCACCCAGCTCCCACTCAGGTTACCATACCATCATCAATGACTAACCTGAGACCTGCGACAAAAACACCATCCCTACCTACCCCACAAAATTCGGGGAGAAATTCAACACCTCTTCTTTCTCCTCCTCTGACGTTGGGCTGCGTTTCAGCTTCTTCGCACAGGATCGGAATCAACGCCACTACGTTATCCGTTCTCCACTCACCGTCGGCTCCCATGAGTGCAGTAGTAGTCAGCTCATTGAAGACCCCCATGCGGTGAAGCGGTATATTCAATCCTGGGTTTGGGTTTGGGCTGTTAGGCGGAGAGAGGGGATCCCCTGTCGCTTCAGCTGGAGGAGAATTTGATGGAGAGTTGGCGGAGGTGGATGTGAGGATGGCGAGGAGGAGAGTGTTGGAGATGGTGAGGCAATGTTAATAGTATAGAGATGAGGAACTGGGAAGAAGGGTATGTGGAAAGACGTGAATGGAGTAAGAGTTGCCGTTCGAGATACAATATTTACGGAAGATCACTCGTTTTGGAGTTGTTCACCCACCACAACATCTGACGGATCATCTCAAGTTGCTATTGGTTTCCTTTTTTCAAGTTAAGAATCCCGGGTTTATAAGCATTGTAATTCAAGCGCATCATCTCCCAACCATCTTAACGACACTTTCATAGATCACTACTCCACTACCCTGACATACCCATCACCCCTCCCATCACCACACCTCTCGCCACCACACCCACCATACTCCCCTTCCCCTCCAGACTACTTATATCCCATCCACCGATACTGCGCCCGATACCCCCACTTCCACGAATAGCTGACCTCAATATCTTCATCAGAATCCGCCTCCGTAACCATTTTATTAATAGCCGCGATATTCGCCTGCGCCTCAGGATCTAACTGTGGCCCCCCAGCTTGGGGCTGGGGCTGTGGGGGTCTAACCTGCTGCTGAGATTGAGGAGAGTTGGCGTGGGAGGAGGACGAGGGGCGGTGTCTACTGCTGCTGCTGTGCGAGGAATGCGGTTTGGAGCTGCTGGATTTGTGGTAGCTGGAGGAACGTGAGGAGGAGGAGGGCATGGTGGGGACTGGGGAAATGGGGGAGGATGGAGGAGGTGGAGGGGATGGGGAGGGTGGGATTGGGGATGGTAGTGGGAGGGGGGGAGTTGATACAGGCTTGAGATGTGGGGTGTGGGATGCGGAGGAGAGTGGAATTGGGGATAGGGGCGATGTGGTGGGAAAGAGAATAGTTTGGTGGTTATGGAATTGGGGTCAAGAGCTTCATGAGGGAGATGATATAAGGGTTAATCAGATGTGCTTTAGCTCATTCAATCCTCGTGATTGATCATGATCAATTCGGATTCTGACGGTAGACGGAATGTGCTGTAGTCATGAGTGAGCATCCAGGTGTCTTGTCTCAGAAGGAGAGAGACCGGCTCTGTCCTCCGAAAGATGTCTGATGGAGAACGAAAACCAACAATATAGAACACTCAATCCGTCGTCACACGGTTGATCTCACTCTATAAATTCCACCCCGCCTCCCCTAGCTCCCCTCACCAGCCCCACCACCAGCCACGCACGTCATCATGCCCAGCTCCCCTCCATCTCGCCCAACCCTCCTCCTCCTTCTCCTCATCCTCACCCTTTTCCTCTACGCGCTCTTCCACCCACCTCGTCCCTTCCACCCCCCCAATTCCACTCCCACCACAACAATGCCCACAACCTGGCACCAAAAGACCCTCACCCTCCCCTCCCGCTCCCGGGGGGCCTACCTCATAACCTCCGACATCACCTCCTCCCTCCCCGAGCTCCGCAACATCCGTATCGGTCTCCTAACCCTCTTCATCCAGCACACATCCTGCGCGCTGTCGCTGAACGAGAACTACGATCCCGATGTGAGGGCTGATATGGTGGATGCGCTGGATCGCGTTGTGCCAGCGGAGGGGGCGAGGACGTGGGGGAGTGGCGGTGGGAGCAGCAGGAGGGGAGGGAATAATGGGGAGGAGGTGGTCAAGTATCGGCATGATGCGGAGGGGGAGGATGATATGCCGGCGCATGTGAAGAGTAGTTTGGTGGGCGCGACGGTGACGGTGCCGATTAGTGAGGGGAGGTTGGCGTTGGGGACGTGGCAGGGTGAGTTTCTTGGTTGTTGTTTTTTGTTTTTTGTTTTTGTTTTTTTTGGGGGGGGAGAAGATAAAATAGTGATGAGGGTGAGAGTGAGGGCTAATAGGGGATAGGGATTTATTATTTGGAGTTTAGGAAGGCGAAGCATTCGAGGAGAGTAGTGGCGACGATTCAGGGGGAGACGATGGAGTGAGGAGGGGATACCAGGGAGATTCTAGAGCTTGATAGAGATGGGAGAATGATGTAGTGATGGTGAAAACATGGACGGAAGCTACAAGTTTAGCCATAACAGACACTACAACAAGCGCTTGAAATCATGATATGTTTACATAGATTGAAATGACCCGGACTCCATCCATTGCTTCATGATTATCATCCTACAAATTACTGCCGACATGACAAAACCCGACATCTGGATATCGAACCCCGCTGTACAACTAAAAAGACACGCTCAATAACACAAAACCCGCGCAAATCCCACACCCCAATCCACGTCTCTTCTCCTCTACTGTTTCGCACCCAACAATGCCTTCAAAATCGTGCGCAACAAAGCCCTGAACCCACTCTTCTTCGGCATTCCCTCACCCGTCGGCAACTCGACCTCCAACGCCCCTCCCTGACTACTCTCCACGACCCTAATCCCCTGACTCTGCATCAGCCTCATAACCTCCGGTTTTATCTTCGCCACTCCTCCACTCGAATGCAGTCCCCTCCCGGTAATAATCCTCGTCCTCTGCACCCCCCTCTGCCGGCACTGCACAAGATGCTCCTCGACTCTCTCCACCGCCTCACTGACAAACAGCCCATGCAGATCGATCTCCGCGTACTCGCCCGGATACCGGGGGTTGTGGGATGCGAAGACGGCGGCGGCAGCGTCCGCGTTCAGGGACTCGGCTTTGGCGCGCGCAGCTTTGGATTGCTGCGAGAGTGAGGAGGCGAGCGCTTTGTCGCCGCGATGGTAGGCCGCTTGAGATTGTTGGGAGAGGGAGTGCGCTTCCTGGAAGTGTTCATCGGCGAGGGAGCGGAGGTGTGGGCCGTCGCCGGAAGTTTTGGGGGCAGAGGTGGCGTCGAGTGCGCCTTGGGCGACGGAGGAGAGGAGTTGACCCATGGAGTTGGTGGGTCGTGGCGGAGGGGAGGAGGGGAGGAGGGGAGGAGGTGGTGGTGCTGGAGGAGGAGTGCGTTCTAGTGGTGGTGAACGGAACGACGAACACAAGTGCGTGATGGAGTCCGGGTTGCTTGGGCGGATGACGAAAGCTCGGTTCAAAGGCGGCCTGGGGGTGTGGGGTTAAGCAATGACGCTCAGGCTCACCGGAACGAGGGATAAGATGAAGATAAAGATGAGGAAGATGAGGAAGAAGAGGAAGAGAGTCCAGCAGCCCGGGAGATGGTCATGGCGGACGATGGGGTGTCTGGATGCGCTGGCGATGATGGCGAAGACACGACTACGCTGCTTTGGGGGATGGTGGAGAGAGGTGGGTGGTTGTGGTTGGTTGGTTGAGGAGGTCGGTCTGGATGCAAGGGACAGCAAGGACAAGCGCGCGGATAGCGGAGATCTGCCATCGGGTATCACCCATTCATAGGAAATGGCTCGTGGAAATGTTTCTGCGAGTGTTGGAGGAGGATAGATTGATTGATTGATTGATTGATTGATTGATTGATTGATTGATTGAATTCATTTTAGCGCATGCGTCCCATTGGGATATGGCGCGATCAACTACTTACACTCATCGTCCTCACCCCCTCCCCGTTGATTCATTTCCTTCTCTTTTCCAGATTCATTGATTCGTCCACTTTCAACCCTTGTTCTCGCCATCCCTTCGCGTTGGCTAGGGATGCCATTTGAGTGGTGCTCCAGTTCATACAACTGGGCTCTTTTCTCTCCTATATCAGTTCTTTATGATGAACGCCCTCACTCTCCATCTCCCTCTCTCCACCCCTCATTCTCCGTCTCTCTCTCACCGCCTCTCATTCTCCGTCTCCCTCGCCCCGCCCCTCATTCTCCGTCCCTTTCTCCCAGTCCATTGCCGCACCGGTCTCCTGCTCCTCGGCCTCCTGCTCCTCGGCCTCCTCCCACCCCCATTGTTCAAATCGCTCTTCCTCCCGTCTTTCCTTTCTTCTTCGTTGTATGCTTTCCCAACGTCTGTGGATTCTAGAAACTTGAGGATTGCTGCAGTGGCCTTCGGTTCCGCAAAAATCGAAGAGAGCGCATGTGTCTTTGTGAGGCCTGCTTTTCCAAGAACTTTCCATTGCTTTTCTTGCTGCCTCCTCCAGTGCCTGCATTCCTTAAACAGGTGATCGCGGTTCTGCCGAGGGGCTCCGCACCACCAGCACTTTTTCGCTCTCCGCTCTCTTAATTCTTCTCAGGTATTCCGCAGTTATCCCTGTGTCCGTGACGAACCTGAAGTAGCGGCGTGCAAGGCTCTTTCGGGCTTTCATGGCGGCTTGGTCGGGTTTCCGTGTCAGGCATAATTTAAACCTGCATGGGTAGTATTTCATCCACATTTTTCTTCCCCATTCGTTTACTTCTTTCAGTGCTGTTTCTTTCAGTCTTCGTTTAATGTACGCGAGTGACGTGTTTCCAAAGCGTCTTGTGATCCCATCGGGTTTCTGGCTATTAGCAGCTTCTTTGGCTGCCTCGTCCGTAACCTCGTTCCCCGTCACTTCCCGGTGTCCCTGAACCCAGTTGAAGTGGGTTTCTATACCCATTTCCGCCAGGCTCCGATGGTGGTATCTGATGTCGTCCACTGCTTGCATTCCCTGTCCGGGTTCTTCTGACCTTATTCTTCTCAGTGCATTCTGGGAGTCTGAGAAGATAGAGTGTTGAACAACTCTGTTTTTGTTTTCAGAAGGTGTAGAACTTCGCGTAGGGCCCCCGAAATAGCGGTTAACTCTGCGTCGAAGACTTCTTTAGTTGATCCGATTTGCCATTGGTTCTTCGTCCAGCTTCCATCGTCGACTCGCCCCGCCGTGGCCATTCCGAATCATCCCTCGGGGTTGCGGGGCCCATCTGTCCAGATGACTACCGTTCCTGCCGGTGGAAGGATAGATAGACTGATTGATTGATTGATTGGTATCATTTAAGCGCATGCGTCCCTTTGGGATATGGCGCGTCATCTACTCTACAGCTTCCGCCCTCCCTCTCTCCTTTTTAGTTCTGCTTCTTACAGGCGAAGGATAGATTGATTGATTGATTGTAATCATTTTAGCGCATGCGTCCCTTTGGGATATGGCGCGAGAACTAACATACAAAACGTCCCCTTTCCGCAGTGTTATACTGCATCTGCTCAAAAAAAACTCTGTATCATCCGTTTTCAAACATTTTCTCGCCGACCTTGCTACCTTTGCAGTGGCCGCATTTTGAGCTGTATACTGCGGTAAACTGCGGTATACTTAGACTCTCCTATACCCACCGGCTTTTCTTCTCTTGCTTTACTATGTGCTCATATCCTCCTCCACTCCATACTCTTTCTCCCACCCCCATTCCTCATGTACCCGCTCTTCTTCGGATCTGTCCTCGTCCTCTGATTTTGGTCTTCCCACCAGCGTTTCTTCAATGAATTTTAGGATCGCCTGAGTGGCCCTGGGTTCCGCGAAGATTGTCGACAACGCGTGCGTTTTCATAAACCCTTCTTTCCTCAGCGTGTTCCAGAGCCCCTCTTGCTCCCTTTTCCATGTTCTACACTCCTTGAACAGGTGGTCGCGGGTCTGACGGGGTCCGTCGCACCACCAGCATTCGTCGCTGTCTCTTTTTCCTAACGATTTTAGGTAGACCGCTGTGACTGCGCGGTCTGCCGCAAACCTGTAGTATTGCAGAGCAACTTTTCTCCGAGCTTTTGCAGCTGTTGGGTCCACTTTGGTAGACTTCCTGAGCTTGTATCGCTGGGGATAGTACTTTTGGCACTTCTCCCCAAACCACTGCTTCTCTTCTTGGTGTCTGGCTTCGTTGATCAGCCGGCTGATATGGGCTAAAGAGGGTTTCCGGGTCCGTCGAGAATTCGGGTTACGGGTGGCAGCTTCTTTTGCTGCTTTGTCTGCTGTATCATTACCTATAATGTCTTGATGGCCGGGTACCCAGTGCAGATGCACGTCCACTCCTCTATTGCTTAGTTCTGCGTAGCTTTTCCGGATCTCGTTGGCCATTTCTTGTCCCGGCCCTGGGTCCAATGACGTGATTCTTTCCAGCGCAAATTTGGAGTCTGTGAAGATCCGTATTTCGTCAGGCCTTGCGCTTGGTGACATGGTTTTCAGGGTCGCCGCAATGGCGAATAGCTCGGCGTCGATGGCTTCCTGATTCCTTCCCAAGGTCCAGCCATAGGTCTTCCAGGCCCCGTCTGCGTCGCGCCATGCCGCCGCTGCTCCGGTGTCTCCTTCCCGGTTCTTTGATCCGTCTGTCCAGAAAACTTCCACCAGTCTCTGGTCGGGGACCAGGGGTCCGAGCTCGTATACATTGGCGGTTCTTATAGCCTTCTCGCGTTCTTCGATATGTATTGAGCTATGGGGTACCAGTTTGGCAGTGTGCGGGGGTCCCCTCTCAGCGCCAAAGGACATATCTGTTAAGTCATGAATGCAGTCCTGAAGAGTCCTTCCCAGGTTGATTGCTTTCTTTTGCCCAATGTTGTATGACTCCATTGGGATGATCATTGCCAAGGGGTGATCTGTCGGTAGCTTCAGGGCCCGAAGAGCGTATTTTCTCTGACGGTAACGTAAGAGGGTTGCGGCCGGGTGTAGGCCGGCTTCTCTGACCAGTGGTCCTATGGGTGTAGTCCGTAGCATTCCTGTGATGGCGCGAGCTTGCTCGTTGATGAGTTTCTGGATTTGGAGGACTCTCCCATCCGCTCAACCCATTCACCAGAGTTCTGCACCATACAGCGCAATTGTCTGTGACGTGGCTACCAGGATTTTCCTGACATGCGACGGAGAGAGTCCTTGAGCCGACGCCAGCCTCCGAGCTTGGTACATCACTGTACGAGCTTTTTTCAGGCCTATATTGTGGTGTTCCCGGAGTTTAAGGTGGCTGTCAAGCCAAACTCCTAGCCATCTAGTCGCCTTGTTGTTGTACTGGATCCTAGAGTTATTTATTCAAATGCTGAGTTTTGTGACATTGTCCCTGTGCTTGGTATTGTTTTGCCTTGAGAACAGGATTGCCTCGGTTTTTCCCAAGTCGAATTCGACGGCGTTCCGGGCTGCCCACTCTCCAGCTGCCTTCGCTGCTGATTCCAGGTTTCGGGTGATTTTGTCAACGTCTTCTCCCGTCGCCAGCCAGCCGACGTCGTCAGCGTACGAAATTCCAATTACACTGCACTTGG
>ML220131.1:162426-354199 GCA_004786065.1 Ascodesmis nigricans
GGTGTCGTCCGTAGCATACCTGTGATGGCGCGGGCATGCTCATTGACGAGTTTCTGGATTTGGAGGACTCTCCTTGGGCGAAGGATAGATTGTAATGTACTAATATTTTGATAAATTCTATGTGACAAGACAACCAACAAGTTGCTTGGTTTCTTGGTGTAGTTGGTTATCACGTCAGTCTAACACACTGAAGGTCCCCAGTTCAAACCTGGGAGAAATCATTCCTTTTTTTTTTGTTGTAATGGCAGTTGATGTCGAGTGACTTTTTATGACATGGGCCAGTTTTGTTTTGAAGCGTTTGCAGTAGAAATCTCACAAATAACATATCGTAACTACATATCCTTGAAGCTGGGTATTGTGGGCGGGAGAGCCCCAGTTCCTACTTCGTACTCGTACAAATCCTATTACAACTTGGCCTCTTGTCCAACTTCTTACTCTGCCTCAGCTCGCCAGAACTCATGCGTTCTCCACCCCGCCAATAGCTGTCTAGATATCACGTCTAATCTCCACTATCACCTCCAGATCCATCTCCCATATCCGCGTTACTGTGACCCAGACTCAGAACCTCAAACTTAAACTCAAAATAGCACAGCGAATCAATTCCCCTCATCCCCCCGGTCCGGGTCCCTTCACCACAACTCATCCTATGAATCATCATCAATATATCATGAAATGCAAAACAGGCTTCCAGCAGCATCCCGTCGCATCCCGTCCATGCCGGAAACCCAAAAACACAACACTCACACATCACGCCGTTGCGGATGCGGCCAACACATCAAATCGGTATCACGCTCAAGCTCGATACGTACGAGTACGGTAGCCTCATGGTCGCCTCGCCGCCGAGTTGAGTCGAGGATTCGAGGATGCGAGAATGGGTTGAGGCTTCGAGGATTTTAGTTGAGTCACTGGTGTTATTGGTGTCACTGGTATTGACTGGCTGATATTCACCGATACTTGACTCGTGCACACACGCGCACACAAGCACATACTGGTATACTCTACTCTACATAGCACACGAACATCGCGCGTGGTCACGCCTGTCACGCGGTTGCTCTCACGACTCACGACTCACGACTCGCCGGATTCCCGCACTCTCACTCGCGTGCATTTGCGGCCAAGGCTGTGGACGATGTGCGGCGATGGGTAGAATGCGAGAACACGACTCATTGTGGTTATGGATCTCGGGGTTGTTGAGCTTGGGTGCACTTTCTGATGGTAGGAGATACTGGGAGATGCGTCATATGGTTAATGACTACGGGGCTGTGACTTGGAGTTGGACTTGGTGACGAGGTGGCGAACTGAGGAGGAGGAGGAGGCGGAGGAGGAGGAGGAGGAGGAGGTCACGGTCTCCCAGCAAGTCTGTGGTGGAGACTAGAGGGGTGCTGATAGTTTGAGTGGAAGTGGGTATAGTAGCTAGGTATGTATGGCGGAAGATGTATGGTTCAAGTTGGGATTCAAGTTCGGGATAGACTGGCTTGGTTTTCCACAGAGAGATTGTAGATAAAGTTGTAGAGCGCTAAGTGGATTAAAAGGTAAGAAGGGGGGGGGGGGGGGAGGAGCGGAATTGTGGGCGGTTGAGGTGGCGAGCTAGGGGAGGGCGATGAATGGGTCTTGGATTACTTGTTTGCGACGCGGAGAGGCGAATGGTGGCGATTGGGGTTATGGATACTACATTGGATAGTAGTGATGGGGTGGATAATTTTTGAGTGATTATTGCGTCAATGAAATGGAATTGGAATTGGATGTGGGTTTGGATGAATTGACTCACCATTGATTATGAGCTTCGGTTCGTAGTCATCGAAATATCACTCTGTATTCACCTACGCCGGCTCTACGGTCCTCCGTCGATTCTCCAATTTCTAATCTCTTTAATCTCTTTAATCTCCGCATCATTCGACAAAACATCCAGAAATGCACCTATTCGCACTACCCCGTCACTGACGGAATCCAAAGATCCTTTGTCCGTTCCCAATCTCCGGCTTACATACAAAACTGCACTTTCAACTATCCAACTCCTCCGCCCCGAGCAATCGGGACCGCACGAGATCATCCTTACCCTCCGCGCCGCCGCCCCCTAGTACACTCCCGCATAGCTCAACTATCTGCCGTACTCTCCAGCAGTCCTCCTCTGTATCCCCACGGGTGCGTAAATACTGGTGCTGACACCACCCTGCATTACTCTGCGTTAATCTATCTCCCAAACCACTCTTTCTGGCTCTGAGACAACCGTTATCTATTCATCGTGCGTCCAGTGACAACTCTGCAAGTGAGATCTCGTTAGGCTCCGATGCGATGATGTTGAGGCTCTCCGGAAACAGGTGAGACACTGCATTCTGCATGCATGTTGTTCAAGTCACGTGGATGAAGGGTTAGTGCCGAGAAAGGAAAATGGCGTTGAAGGTTGTGAGATGATGCGATAACGGTGCAGCCAACAGGGGATAAACTTCAGCATCAGCATCAGCATCAGCATCGTCAACAGTTCAGGTCACCTCGATTGCAATCCCGCGTACCAATAATCACCTTATCCCCGTCCGACTCCCCGTTTCCTCCGGTCAAACCACCCCATCCCATCTCGTTTCGTTTCATTTCACAGCACGCACAACCCCGAAGTGCAACTCCCTTCTTCTTCCTCTCCTCCAACACACATATACTCAACCAGCGGGTTGGTTCTTCGGATCTCAACCCGGTTCCCCTGGTGTCCCGCCGAACGCCTTATGCAGGCTCTAACTGTATTGTAGCCACCGTAACACGACGACCGCGACTACGACCAACCACATCACTCACTCTGCTCACCGTTGAAGTTAGACTACCGGTAGACTAGTCAGGATTGGATGAATTCTTCCCCTCTACTGCTCAGAATACCGAGTCAGTCTGGGTTGGGATCTGATATCCGTAGGCAGCCATTTCTGCACTTTGGGCTGTGCTGGGAACTGCACTTCTCGCACATACAGTACTCATCACAATCCAATCCGTGAGCTATGTAGTACTAACTGCTGCGACGGCAGCCCGCTTACATCTTACATAGCTGTTGTCATCCGAAGCAGCAGGAAAACAAAGAAGGAGGTGGATGTGGATGTGGAAGGTTTATATAGAGCATAGAAGATGATGATGAGTATGATGATGCGGCGGCGTTGATACCCAGCGGATTAAGGTTAAGGTAGGTACCAATACAGCATGCTTTCACGGAGAAATGGGGAGCAGCTAGTGTGTGTGCGGAGATACGGAGGTGTGCTGTAGGCAAAGAGGCTCAGCCCTATGGAATGCAGGGGAGGAGAACCGGAGCCGGAGTGACCGTATGTAGGGGTGTAGAGATCTTGGAGTGTTGTCGTTAGCGGAGCCACGAGATGAAATGCGGTGTTGATGGAATTCTGGCAGCAAGAATGGTCCAAATACACACCGGAGGTGATGATGTGTGCGTGATAGGGTGTCGTGAATTGATAGGAGCATTAGCTAATGACTTGTAATATTGGTATAGTGCTTAGATAATATGAGCTGCACTTGTGGTATTGCGGGTTGGTTGATAAATTCGCTGATCGCGGAGGAGAGATGATAACAGTACCAGTACCACTGATCATGTCATCCAGCAGGGGATGATCCTTGGGGGGCACAGATCCCACAAACACGGAATACCCGAATCCATCCACCGCAACCAACGATCACTTCCCAATTGAAGACACACACACAGACATGTCTCCATCTAATATAGTATCAATCCCATCCCAATGAAGCACATTCCACTCAAAGTCACGATATACTTGGCGGGAATTGAAGAGAGGGGGGGTTTGTGGTGTTGCCAACGATGTGATGAGCTGCAAGGCCACCCACACGCACATGATGCGCAATTTCTCTGGTCCGGAAAATCTTCGAGGAGGATAACCTTATCCACTTGATTGTTCTGCAGCGGCCAAACGCGGTGGAACGGACAGGTTGTGGTGGGCGCGAAACATCTATCTAGCTGCAGGGTCAGCAGAAACTTTTCCCAAGAGCTTGGGACTGGTCCGGGGGGTTCGTCTTCACCGATACTACGGTCCGATTGGCCCGAGCCGGTGTGGATGAGTCTGTAGGTGTGCTGCTCCAGAAGATATGTTGAGGTTGTCTAAATTACAGATTTCGGAGATGATTCTAAGTGCGGTTATGGAGATCAGGGGAATGTGAGTGTCCTCGGCTGCCTACAAATCCGGAGAGAAAAAGCTTACAACGCTTCCCGGCCGCGGCCAGTTCTCACCCCTCAAAGCCACCTACATATATAACTACTATGTATCCAACGAGGCGTTGAGTGTGGCCTTGAGGGTCTCATTTAAATCACGCCATAGATGAATGAATGAAATAGGAGTTCAGATATCTGCATGACCCAGGACTCCGGGTAGTCCGCACCCACCGAACCCCACACGGCGGAATATGCGCCGTGGTCGGCTGCGTCGGTTAACGAAGTCGGCAATACATGATATTGTCTACACACCGCTAGGGAGCTTCCTTTCGTGACGGAACATACATTAGAGTTCTAATACGGACGAAAGCGTATGCCTAAGTACTTAACGAACAATCTGTTGCCTACTGATATATGCGGGATAAGCGCCCAAACGGTTAGCGACTGTTGCGATCTTGCCGCAGCCTGCGTGTGCGCCAAGTGAAATGTGTGTGCGCGCTCGTCCGAATCTCCCTCATGCTTTTTCCGCACGCTGGAGTTCGGAGCCAGATCGTATCATTTATTCCGCTGCGGAATGAAGAGCACAATACTCATACATAGTGTACGGGTGGAGTAAGTGCAGTATCATCCTGCACAATCTTGAACACTTCAACCGAGCTAGAAAGTGCACTTTTTCTCGCTGCGCTAGTAACAAGAATAGTACTGCCGGTAACTTGGGGTTGTCATCTAAGAGAAGGCTTCTCATCGCCACCGCCGGTTTTATATTCAGAGATGAGGGATGAAGAACAACGACAATCATCAACCAAACTACTGTGGGGGAGGCAGTGCTGGCGGCCGGCTGCCAGCGAGTAGGAGCTAAGATATCACCCATCGCTTGTGCAAAGCTTACATCCAGCCTTGCATCTACGCAAAATCTCACCCGTTTTCCCCATTTGATGGACGACAGCGAGTATCATCAGGTGCAGAATTTCTCCGCACCGGTGCATTAAGGGAAATCCAGTAATATGACACACAGGAGAGGTGGGGCGTGGAGCGGTTGTAGTCAAAGTGCCAACACCCAAAAAGTTCCAATTCAAGCTGGTGAAAACATGTTCGCAGTGCGGTATGGGAGGGTTGCGGGCGTCTCAACGGCTGATTCTTCAGAAAGAACATTGACCTCAATATTGAAAGCCGAGGGAAAGCTAACACTATAAACGCCGCAATGATTGGACCTACCCCAGGAGCTTCTCGATGCAGACGCGCGGAAGCGCTGATGGCGGTGTCGGAACAACAGGTCACCACTGCATCCAGAAGGCTGGGGCTCTGTTCAGGCTGGGACTCTCTAAATCCGTAGTCCTTGCAAGGCTGAATACCTTGGCCGGGTCTTTTTTAGGTCCTCACTAACCAAATCATAACATCTGCGTGTGCGACGTTAGCGACTCGAGGCTTGGTTGGATGACCAGGATATTCGGGGGGTAAGAATCGCGAGCTTTTGAATAAGACCATCTCTTTCCCCCCCATCGACGTGTCCACCAAGCACGTCCGATACATTTGTTGATCCCTTAGACTCAGCTACTTTTGGATCCGCCTGACCCTGTGTGTACGCGATCATCAACGCGATACTTTAACACCAGACAATTCCCCCGGCGGTGCAGTGTTTACATTCGATATACGGCATCTCTCCACTCATACCCAACTCCATCACAATCACAATGGCCGTCTCTCTATCCCACCATTCTACCCCGGAACACAATTGGTTCTTCCCAGACCTATCCTGCGTACCAGTCCCCACCGCCGAATTCTACTTCCCATCCTGCGCCAGCAGCGAAACATCCTCCGACTACTCCTCACCCTTCCACAACATCGACTGGCCGTACATTGAGCCCTGGCAGCAGCACGAAAGCCTCTCCACCACGGCCACAGACGCCTCCACTGTCTCCCCCGCTCTCTCCCAAGTCGACTACTACAGCAGCCGCGAAGAATACCCCCCCTTCTCCAGCGCCACCGCCATCTCTCACCACGCCATCAACTCAATACCAACACCACTCCCCAGCCCCGGAATCACCCACAGCGAGCCCCGAACATTCCACTGCCAATGGCCGTCATGCACGGCCGCCCCCGCTGACCGCATCTTCACCCGGAAATCCGACTGGCGGTAAGTCCATTCGAGTCATCTGCCATTCACCAAGATCACATGATACTGATTATTGCTTGCCATAGACGCCACAACGATAAACACACCCGCCCGTACAAATGTCCACACGCCTCGTGCGCCGATCTCCCGGGTTTCTCCTGGCCCGGTGGTCTGAATCGCCATGTCGAGGAACAACACACGGCCGCCTCGCAGCGACATAGATGTCCCCACACGGACTGCAAGCGACATGAGAAGGGGTTCAATAGATACTGGAACCTGAAGAACCATATCAAGAAGGTGCACAACAAGAAGGGGAAGGATATTTCGGCGTCGACAGCGGTAGATATGCGGCGGATGGAGCGCGCGGAGAGTGAGGCGCGGAGGGAGCAGAGCAGGTGATGATGAGCTATGACGGAGAGACAGGATAAGAGTGGGTGATTAGCGGGACCACGAAAGGGTGTGCATTCTCCGGAGTTAACTGGGTTGGGTCGGCTACTACTTCTTAAGCGCTTTTTGGATTTTTCGGGGGTTCGCATTTGCAGGGTATGGTGTATCGGATTGTAAAACGCCTTTTTCTTTGTTTTATATGTTTTTTTTTTTTTTTTTGGGTTCGATTCCGGGTAGATACTATGATATGAGATACGAAGACGACAATTAAAATGACTGTACAGTATATGCTTAACCAATTTATGATGATCATTATATAGACGTTCTACGATTTAACTCAAAGTGTTACTTTTCTTCTACTTTGGCTTCCGGCATCCCATCCCATCCCATTCCATCTCCGCACCTCCGCATCACTCTCATCACCATCTTGCTGTATTATGCCGGCCCTCATCATCCTCAAAACTCCCGTTCTTTCCCCTCCTTCCTCTCCACCCATCCCACACCACTCGACAATTCATGCCATTGCCATCCATCGTCATCCGTGCCCCGCGGGTATTAATGCCTCGTCATCCAGAGCTCTCCAGCATAAACCCGCTCCGCACAACTGCCAGATGTGCGGCGCTTGTTACATGAACCGACGCTTGAACATGATGGGTGGGGTTATGGAATACACATAATCTACACACGCATTTCCATGTTCATGTTCGTCGGAGGTTTTTTTTTGGTTTTTTTTGAGGTGGTGGGAGTACAAGTGGGAAAGATGGCATGATATTCGAAAGCCGAGAAAAGGGTGGTGAGGAAAAGGGCGAGGAGGGAGGGGAGATGAGGGGATACTGGATTCGTTTCGGAGATGCGGGATTGAATGGGTAGTACTTGTGATGTTTATGGGAGCGGTAATGGTAACGAAGTTCGATAATCTCATTGCGGCGGATCTCGCGGTGGTGGTGACTTTGACCCACGGCAATTCATCCTATGTGTTATGCTCAGTCCTGAGTGAAGATATTCCAGACTGTGACCATGATTATGGCGTTCTAGCTCTGGTTCGAGTCGACGACATTACCAGCACAATGCACAGCCTCTCTATCGAAATCTCCCCCTCCGTCTGATGATATACTTACAGCCTCTTAGTATCATTGATATCACCAGTGACCACTATCAATCGCCAATCGCCAAACCGATTCCATCCCATCACGCAGCCACCATCCACCATCCATCCAGCCAGAACCGCGGACTTGGAATTTCAACTCAGTCAGCCATGTATCAAAATACCCCCCAGCCTTCGTCACAGCGACACTTCACCATCACTATCACCATCACCAACCCCAACACAAGCCACACCGACAATAGCTCCCTCAAGGTGTTGGTGTTCTATTGTGCTAGTAATGTACGTTGGCGTTGTGGCTGAGTACTCCAGCCCAATGCTGCTGCACAGGATATTACAACCGGGGGGTGGCTGGTGCGCCAACTGTGGTTGAAGCAACAATGCGTTGACAGCGCCACACATAGACATACACAACGACATAGAAGCCAACATTGGACGAATGGAGATGATGGGAGTAGTAAGTAAGCAGCATACACTGTGACCCTACCAGCGCGGCTATCAAGTTCATCTGTCCGTCTATCACTCAGTCAATGCAAGCGCGCTATGTAGAAACCAGAAACTCGAAACGCTGTGACGAAATACCGTACCGTACTGTACTGTAAGCTCAAACCCGCAACCACGCAAACCGTGAACAAGGCATTGCCGCATTACTGATGTCTGTGCGTAGCATTGCATCCCATCACTGAACACCACGACATACAAAGAAGCAACATGTTGGCACCGAGACGTTAACACAGTAAGCCGTATGATGCCACATATCCGTCCAGTGTCTTCGTTCCCTTCTTGCATTAAGTAGATACTAATAAGCCTTACGATCGTCATTATTCCCCAAGGCAAACTCTCACTACAGCTAATCAACAAACGATCATGTACTTCGGTGGTGCTGCTGGGGGAAGACGGAGAAGAGGGAGAGGGAGATATCTCATGCTTCCAGTTTCCCCACCAGACGACTTCGAAGAAAGGTCAATAATGTTGACTAACCAGACTTTCTTTTCCATCGCAAAAGAAGGTGAAAAGTGAGGGTATATCTGGAGTGTCCACCCAGAATTGAATGGACATTGAACAGTGCGAGTGAGTGATATCCCATGATACAGTCTCCAACCTAGACCTTCCGACGCTTGATGTGGAAGGCTTCATTTACGTGGATTCTGGATATTGGTAGCGTTTATAGACGTGAGTTGGATCTGTGATGGGTTTGGAAGGGTGGGGAGAGTGGTGTTTTGAGGTTGAGGCAGAGCGCTACTATGTACTGTATGAGTGCTCCCATGTTACTGTATGAGGGCTTGGAGGGCTCTGAGGGCTCCCGGTCCATGACGGTAGAACAAAATAAAGTAGAGTAGGGTAGAATACACACTCTCCATCACCAACTCCACACTCCAACACTCCTAAACGCCACCATCTGCCGGACTCAAACGCAAGTTGAAGGTGTGTTTATAAGAAAAATGTTTAATTTCATGAATGGCAATTCCTCCTCAGAGAGTCCGGGGGATATCACTATCCTCACTATCCTAGACCCAATCCCCCTTCCACTGGCCAGCGGCTACCGTCGCAATTCTCCAATCCTCCATATCCCTTCTCTGTCCGATCCAGTATCACCCAAGAAAACAAGTACGAGTACACAAGAAATTAGAAGAACTAGAATGAAGTAAAACGAGATAAGGAAGAGAATCCCCCAGATGATAACAAATACCGACGAGCCGTGATGATAAAATGCAACATATTGATGAGTGACGAAGATGAATACCATGATGAAGAAGAACAACGAGGATCAGATGAGAAGATGCATGAATGAATGAACAAATGCATGAATGAATGCTACCATACCTATCGTACACTTCTCCCTTTTATCCGTCTAACCCCTTCTCCCTTCTCCCGCATCATGATGACAAAACAGGAAACCCCAGCAAGGCCAACAAACATAAAAGTACAGATACAACCAAAAGCAGAAAAAAATAAGCACAAGACCATGAAGAAGATGAAGGAGATACAACAGATGAAGAAGAAGAAAGAGAAGAAGAATCATATCAGCGTCGCTGCCCCTCAACAAGGAGACCGAACCCCCCTACAAACTCGTATCAGAAACAACGAAAACCCAAACCCAAATCCAAACCAACAAGCACACCAACCCTTTCTTTTATGCCATGATATAATAATGCCCAATCCCCACATTACGCACATCATCACCATCATCAAACATCAACATCTCCCGCAACTCATCCGACCGAGCTCGATGGTTTAGCGACGAGAGTTAACGTTTCCCCTTCCCATCCACGGGGCACCACCACCAGACTTCTTCGCAATCTTGTTTTTCCAGTTGGGGAAATCATCGCGGGACCTTTGCGGGCGGTCACCGAAACCACCGTCGCGGTCACCACCACGGAATCCACCTTCCCGATCACCACGGCTGAATCCGCCTTCGCGGCCACCACCACGGCTGAAGCCACCTTCGCGGCCACCACGGCTGAAGCCACCTTCGCGGTCACCACGGCTGAAGCCGCCTTCGCGGTCACCGCCACGGAAGCCGCCTTCACGTCCACCACGATCAAAGGATCCGCGGTTGCCGCCGAAGCCGCGCTCACCGTCTGGGTCGCCGGAGATACGGGACATGGGGCGCTCGTTGATGTTGAAGCCCTCCACGCCGGCGAAACCGACCTTCTGGACCCAGGCCTTCTGGACGGGGGGAGGGGCGGGCATGCCGAGACCGATTCTGGTCCAGCGGTTCAAGTCCTGGACGAGAGCCGCCTTGGACTTGGAGCTGGCAAAGTAGCCGATAAGGGAAGTGTAGGCACTCTTCTTGTCCTCTTCCATGATCTTGGTGGTAGCGCTCATGACGCGCTGGAGGGCCTCGGCGGCGTGCTCGGGCAGAGTTTGTTCCTGGTCCATCTCAATCTGAGGAGTGTGGAGACCGTGCTCGTCGTGGGCAAATTCAAGACCCTTGGTGATCATCTTGAGGGATCCATAGCGCATCTCGTGTTCGGTGGCGACGAGGTAACCGGTACCAGTGGTGTTGTTACCACGGGCGGTACGACCGAGACGATGGATGTACTGCTCCTTGGAGGAGGGGGAGAGAACTTGGATAACGTGGGAAACGTTGGGGAAGTCCATACCGCGAGCGACAACGTCGGAGGCAAACATGATAGCAGCCTTAGCATTGCGGAAGCGTTCGGCGGCACGGGTACGGGCGGGCTGGGTGAGCTTGGAGTGAATGAGGATGAGATCCGCGTGTTGGAGAGGGGAGTCCTTCTCGGCGCGGTCGCGGGTGCGCATGAAGATTTGGCCAGCCAAGTTAACCCACTTGGTGGTCGGAAGGAAGACAATGGCCTTGAAGTCATGCTGAGCAGCAACCTCACGGGCGCAGAGCTCGTAGACGGTGGGAAGAACGTTCTCAAAGCCACGGCAAGTGACAAAGTGCTGCTTGACGGACTCGTGAACGGGCTTGTCGTCCTTGTTGACCATCTTCAAGAACTTGTAGTCGGGGCGGAGATTCTCCTGAACCATCTGGATAACCTTCTGCGGCATGGTGGCGGAGAAGATCATGGTCTGTCGACCGGCGCCGTTGCGGACGTTGCTGTCCTTCGCGGGCATCAGGCGGACAATCTTCCTGATGGCCTCAGAGAAACCCTGGTCGAGAAGAGTATCACCCTCATCAAAGACAAGAGTGTCGACGTTCTCGGTGTTGAGGTTGACATACGAATCGGTGAGCAAATCATGGAGACGACCTGGGGTGGCAATAAGGAGATGGCATCCATTCCTCCGCATGTCCTGAATCATCATGCTCTTTCCGGTTCCACCGACAGCCACCTGGGTGACGATATCCGTTCCAGCGGTGAGCTTGTAGGCATCTTTGGCAATCTGAAGCGCAAGCTCTCGTGTGGGCGAAATGATGACACAGCGAATGTCGCGCTGCTTCCTCTGGATGGGGTTGGGAGAAGTGATCAACCGCTGGATCACAGGGAGAAGGAAAGCAATAGTCTTTCCAGTTCCCGTCTTTGCCTGGGCCAGCACATCTGCGCCGGCAACTGTAGTAGGAATCGTCTTCCTCTGCACTTTTGTCATGTCCTCATAGCCCATTCCTTGGGTGATAGTCTTGATAATCATGGGGTCAATAATGCCCTGATCCGCAAGATCCTGGAACTTCATGACGGGGTCGATTTCCGAAGAGGTGTCGACCTCGTGCTCCTTATCCTCGAGAACGGCATCATAATCATCCGACTGCATCCGGGGGCTTGAACGTCCTCTATCATCGCGGCCGCCGCGTTGGAAGTCACGGCCTCCTCGGTTACCTCCCCGGGACATTCCACCACCATAACCTCCACGTCCGCCGCGGGATCCGCCCCGATCGAAGCTGCGCCGTTCACCATATTGCTGCGCGCAGTGTCAGAATAGCAATTGCAAAGAGAAAACACGGAATTCTAACCTCTCTTGATCTCCCGTACTCGGCGACAATGGCGGAGGCGGAAAAGCACCGTGTTGTGGGAACAGCGGTCGCCTGAAGCGAGAGCTTTGTCAAGTTTGCGAGCGGAGTGGCATGCACGCGGCGAAGGAGAATGGATCGGGTGGACGACCGAAGAGTGAGTGAAGAAAACATTTCGAATGTTCGGTGGCGGGGTATAGAGGAAGAAGGAGGGAGGAGGAAAAGGACCGACTGAGGCCGTAAAGGGAGGCCTCGGAGGAAAAAGGAGGGAGAGGGATTGAGGGCGGAGAGGAGGAGAATAAGGTGGAGGAGGGAGGTTGGATGGTGGGTCGGTGGGTGGGTGAGGGAGAAGGGGGAGAGGAGGGGCAGCGATGGAGGAGAGACTGGTGCTGGTTGCCGCAGAAACTTTTTATCGCACAGGGTTCACAGAGCTCCCGCTAGGCGCAACACTACGGCCCGAGTGATGGCAGGTGAGCACCGCCAACCGCCAGAACATGGCCACAATGACTATCTCTGGGGAGAAAAGGGCTTCAAGAGTTTGCGCCAAGGGTTTGATAGGGTGACAAGCGTTTACGGGTGGGTTTTATCACGCCGTCGTGGGGGGTTTTCACACGGAGAAGACAGGTGGTGATGGTGGTGCACTGAAGAAGCAGTCTTATTGGGAACAGATAGATTCGTGTCAGGCCACCAAAAATGAGTTTAGCATGAATCTCCCCCTAGCGAGAACCAGGTGTTGCCAATCAATGTCAAACAACACCCATCCAGTCACTAATACGAACTTCACAATGATAGGATTCATCACCAGTTCCACCAAGATATCACGAATGCTTCAACCGCATAGAGCACACCATTATTCATTAATCCCTATTTGCCATCGGCCATAGCCACCAGAAGATCATCGCTCATTCCTCAGTCTATCGTAGAACCCAACCCCATCCAACCCGCCTACCGCCGGAACCGCCCTATCGTACCGATTTTTCGAATATAAGAAGGAAGAAAAACAGAAGGAAGAAGGAAGAAACAAGGTAACAACAAGAATGTGAAGATAAAGGCGTAGTGTAAGATAATAAAAGCAGTAAACCGCGAAAAAAAAAAAAAAAAAAAGGGACACCCAACCCGACCCATCCAATCAACCCGTATGACGCCGCACCCTATCACAGTGTTTGCTTGAAGTGTTGAAACAATCCGTCTTGACCATCGAGGTGATGATCAAGACACCCAGCCAACGCACCCTATTTCCTCCAAAGAAGTTAAGCCCCGAAGCCCCCAAACAGAAGGTCGTGACCGTAATATAGGACATTATCGCCTCGTTTCTCCCCATAGCTCATCTACACTACCGCCCGGAAGGTTTGCACATGCACGTTCGTGAGGTTGATCATTTAAGCACGGCGGCTGCGGACGCTGCCATTCTTCTTGGCCGCGCCGTTGGCCTTGACGCTGTCGATGACGGATTCAGTAAACTTGGGGTCGATGGAAATATCACCGGAGGTGACAGCCTTGTTCGCAGCAGTCTTGCCACCCTTCTTGTAGGTGCTGAAGTAGAAGGAGATGAAGAGAAAGAGGTAGCTGCTCAAAATACCCATGCCTGAGAAAGCGGCGTATTCCTCACCAGCGCAGGAGCCGGCATTGGGCATCCAGGGCCAGTAGGTGGAGGTGAAGTAGGTGTAAGAGGCAAAGTAGACGAAGCCTGGTAAATGTTAGTTTTCGCCTCTTCGTGGAATTCCAGTAGGATACGAACCAAGGTCAATGACGAACTGGATAATCTGGAGACGGGTGATCCACTGCTTCCACCATACGCGAATGCCACGGGCAGACTGGAAGTAGTACCAGTACATGACGACATGGACGAACAAGTTAAGAGTGATCGGGACCCAAGACTGCAGCAAAATCAGCGGGAATTCTTCGTATCACATCATGTGCTACTTACGACGGAGGTGCTGCCAATGAGCTGAGTGTAGCAGAGAAGAGCGGTGGCGCCGTGGTGATAGCAGTGGAGGAAAGCTGACAGCGTTGTTAGCAGTGATCGGGCTGGCAAATTTGGTCTTCTTACTCAAAGGCTTCTTCTTGACGACGAGGAAAACGGTATCCAAAAGCTCAACAAACTTGGTGAGATAGTTCAACTGGGTCAAACATCAGCACTGCCCCAAAACAAAGTTTGGCATCCCGAAATTACGTACGTAGTACAGAGCAACGAGCGGCTGCCATCCTCCCTCAATGGAGCAGATTCCGTGAAGGAGCCCGTTGCGCCAGACCTCCGGGATGAGGTGCTCAAGGAAGAGCAAGAGCAGACTTCCGGAAATCAAGGTCAACATGAGATTGTGGATCTGGAAGAGGCCATTGAGCTTGAAGGGCTTGAAGGGACGCATGATTTCCCGGCCGCCAAAGATGATGAGGTAGTAGGCAATGATCAAGCCGCCGGCCTCTCGCATCGTTCCAATTGGTGTTTCGCCATACTTGAAAACCATCTCTCGCGCCGGGTATCCGGCGAAACGCGTCCACACGGTGTCGAACAGCGGCCAGAGGTGCAAGCCGAATGGCCTATCCAGTGACGGGGCCTGGATATCGATCGCCTTGACAAGATCCGTCGCCAGCTGCGTTGCGCTCTCGATTACTGATGCCATTGTGATGAGATGTTTGATGGGGGGAGAACGACCGGAGGTGAAAAAGGAGGCGTCCAAAGAAGAGGTATTAAAAAGGGTACAAGAACGCGCGTGCCAGTACAAAGAGCGAGTAAAGGACACGGTAGGGTGAAGAGGAGGGCGGAAGCGGATGGAGGTGGTTGGGGGAGAGGGAGGGATCTCTTAACGGAAGTGGTGTCGAGACGAAGGAGGGGAGGAAGAGAGGTGACGGTGAGGGAAAGGGGGCCAGCTCCTAAATTTCGGAGGGCTCGCTCGACGACATGTGACATGGTGATGCTGGGTCAACCTGCAGCGGCTGGGCAGCAGCAGTGCTGGGGCTGGGTGGACAGACTTGACAGCTCAGCGTCTCGGAGAGAATGGACCGGGCAACAGTGAGCGGATTTGGCGTTGGGATTGTTGGTGAGGGGATAGAAGATGAGCGGAAAATGTTGTGAGGGATACGTTGTGAGCGGGAAGGAGGTGGAAGGTTGGAGTGGGATGAGATGGACAAGAGGGACAAGTGGGCGTCCAAGGACAAATTTCTGGATGGATAGACAGGCACAGTGGAAAGCCCGCTCGTTTGGTTTGCAATGGAATGCGACATCACGCAAGGAATGATGCTGGGAATAAACAACCACACTGCTGGGTGATGAATCTCAATTGAATCTGTGTGCATCGCGGGTCTTGAATTCTCCGAGAGCCGCGCCGCACTCGAGTGGCAGGGCAGGGGCACTCTCGGAGAAGGGCCAGGAACAGACAGAGCAACTCGATCAACCAATTCCGATGGCAGGGCTGGGATGGGATGGAACCGATTAATTGTGACATGAGCCAGATGGGCGAAACCAAACGGCTGGGCCATGGAGGAGCCTACTCCTAACTGTAGGCTCGATACGATCCGTAGTGAACCTAGGTATAATACACCCTCCAAACGCCGTCCCCAACGATGTTTGTTGACCCAGCGGCACTCAGTGTTCCTCCAGTCCGCTCCGGCGGCCGAACGCGCGGCGGCGGACGACTCCAGATCTCGGAAATTCCGTTCGGCTCGTCCTCACCGAGCCAGACGCCAAAAGACGCGGACCTGCGCAGTCGCCACCGCCGGTGATTGGTGGTGATGGTAACATGGATATCACTCGGTTCTTGTCAGTCGACTCAGTTGGTGATACAACATGAATCTCATTCACCCTCACTCGGCGCTCGTGATGGCTGGTGATGATGACATATATCTCACAAACCCGCACTCGCTCGCTCGCTTGTTGCTCCCACAGTATTCTGCACTTACCCGGCTGTGCTCTCCACCAATCAGCCCACTCGGCGCTTTTTCGTCGTCAAGGCAAACCTCACATCTCCTCTATCGTCACCGTCCCGCCCGCACTCTCCGCTCCCACAACCAACACACCACCACCCCCCCCCCCCCCCCCCCCCCCCCCCCCCCAACCCCCCCCCCCCCCCCCCACCCCCCCCCCCCCCCACTCCTCGCTCCCCGCATTGTCAATGGCTTTCCTCCGCCTCGCCTCCTCCGCCGCCAGGCCAGTCCTGCGCACCTCGGTTACCCGCTCCGTTCCCCGAGTCCTCCCCCGGATGGCCGTCAGGAACTACTCGGATGCCCACGCCGAGGAGACCTTTGAGGAGTTCACCGCCAGGTAAGAGAACTGTGACCTGAGCGGAGCGCTCTCCCTCAATTGCCCGGCGGAGAATGTGTGTTTTGTTGCGGGGAGATCAGGAAGGAGAGGAGGCTCAGATGAAAGAAAGAGGGTGGGGTGATGTTATGTCGTCGGGCGATGGGTGCATATGGCCGAGCGCAACAACAACCACCAACAACAAAGATTCATCAAGATCTTTATCCAATCCACGCCATTCATCATCAACGACCATGCCAAATCTCAATTCCACCCGCCCACACCGCACCCACACCGCGCCTCCACCACAGCCATGACCACAAAACCACTGGCGGCTTCTCCATGAAATAACACCGATTATTCTCGCTCGCCTTGTCTGAACCACACTTTCATGACCAGATATTAAAATCATCCCGGAAAAACAGCACGCTGACATATCGTGCGCTCTCGCACTCCGCCCCCAACAGGTACGAAAAAGAATTCGACAACGTCCAGGACGTCTTCGAGCTCCAGCGCAACCTCAACAACGCCTTCGCCTACGATCTCGTCCCCAGCCCGTCCGTCATCGTCGCTGCCCTCAAGGCCGCTCGCCGCGTCAACGACTTCCCCACCGCCGTCAGGATCTTTGAGGGTATGTTTCCGATTCTTCACTTCTATACACTACTGTGTGAATGAAAGCATGTTCTAATTACGGAATTCCTTCCGATGCACAACAGGTGTTCGCGCGAAGGTTGAGAACGAGCAGCAATACTCCCAGTACCTCGATGAGCTGAAGGACGTCCGTGAGGAACTTGGTGTGGCCTTGCTTGAGGATCTCTACCCGGAGTTGGTCCTCAAGAAATAGATTACGCGGCAGTCACGTCGTTGAACTACTATTACTACTACTACACCGTATGTATAGAATGAAGAAACACGGTTAGGTTTTTTACGCTGGGGACTCCGGTCGGTGATGGCGGAATACTCGTGTGTGTGTGAATAGTGTTGAATCTATTATGCTTACCTTTTTTCTTTTTTTTTTTTCTTAATTTTATTTTTCTTTGATGGGTTGGATGTGGATGTGGATGTGGATGTGGATGTTGGGAGGTTGTGGTGATGGACTCGGATGTAGATGCTATAAAACTGGCAGCGATGGAGGATGCGGTTGAACTGTCCTAGAGAGCGGAGGTGGTGGTCATGATGATGGTATATGAGCGGGTAGGTTTTCTGGTAGAGTGGTTCAAGTTCAAGGTTTAAGTGTGTGTGTGTTAAATGTGAGGTGAGGTGAGGTGATGTGATGTGAGATGACTTTGATTTCTGCCATAAAATATCGATATGGGGCATCCGGCATACTATGTCCATTCATCCATCCCATTTGGCTCTACGCCGTCACATACCAACATGATCGGTTTAACCCCTGTGAAGTCACTGATGGGACAAGAAATCCTTCACGGCTAGGCCGACGCGCGACATTGCACATCCACGCTGATATATCTCCATACCCTCACACCCTCCTCCTCCCCCATTACCGGCTAGTTCCATGTAGAGTACGTATTATCATACTCTACTCTCATCTCCAGTACTTGCCTATGAATCTCACAAATGCACATTCTCAAGCCACTACACATTCTCCAACCACGCCAGCCGCCAGCGTACTATACCGTGCCAACAGTGAGAATAAGAATCACAATAACACCATCTTAAACTCCACCGCTTTCCACACATTTATATCAAGCTGCTCTTTTATCCATCGTCATTGCTTTCACCATAACTACCAGGCTTCATCAACAGCGCCTGGGCAGATATGTACTAGTAGCAGGAGATGATTAACCGTACCACCATGAGCTGATAATACTACTACTGTAGTACTAGTAGCTAATAAAAGAGTAGAGTAGAGCAGAGTAGCGTACAGTACTCCTAGGCTGTACCCAAGGGACACTAAAATCTGTGGGAGGGGGGAAGAAAAGAAAAGAGAGACGTCGCGGGGACTCGGATGCGTCCAGTCGGTGACTTGTGAGGGCGGGGTGTTAGTACAGGAATGTAGGAGAAGGTAAATGTAGATGTAAATAGTAGTAGTAGTAGTAGTGTAGCAGTATCCGCAGTATCCACAACAGCAACCTCAGCAACCTCGACATCACCATCCTCAGTAGTAGATAGTAAGTAATAGTAATAATAGTAATAAGTAGTAACAACATCCATTCATCCATCAGCAGTATCGCAGTATCGCAGTATTGCACTATCGTAGTATAGCACTATAGTACTCTACTAGCACGAATGACCGAATGTCTTGCCTGTCCTTGGCCCCCAAAGCCATTACACACCCCCACGTCCCCCCATTTCTCTCATCTCCGCTCCCAACGATCGATGATCCCAATAACCCCTCTTATCATCTTCAGCTTCATCACCGTTTCTCAGCAGCGACCAGCAACCAGCAACCAGAAGCCAGCCATAGCATACCCTCATTAATCGCAGCATACACACACAGAGACCAGACACACACAGCAACAACTAACGACGACGACGACAACCAACGACAACAACCAACAGCCACGACGATACCAACAACCAGAAGCAGTCAACATCGATAACAAAAACAACAACAAAGCGAAAATGAAAACAAGAGAAAAAAAACATTCCCTCCCAGGATGCAGAGTCCCCCATAACATGCTCATAATGACGAGATTGCAAAAAGATGCTCTCCGCAAATTGATTTCCCCATTTAGCCCAACACCCCCAGACAGACAGACAGACAGACCAGACCCGGCGCGCCCCAACCCAACCCGCAGACCCGAAAACAAACCAACAAACAAAAAAACACCCGAAACAAACCCCAATTCAATCGATTCAATTCCTCTTATACACACTGGAAGAAATAAGGTCCTTCGCAAAGAGGGGAAGGAGGAGAGGGCAGGCAAAGTTCAAAGACTTTTGTGTTGGAATTGACTGTATTAAACAGCGGGGGATTTACCACCGCCGTTGATCTGCTTCCTATCATCGAGTCCGAGGCTACCAAGACCGCCGGTCAAGAATCCGAATGCTTCGTCCTGGGTCAATCCAGAGTACAAGCCGGGACCGCTACCGCCAGAGGTAAAGGCCTGCTCGGCACGGTGGTCGAAAGCGCCTGCGCCGGAAGGCCCGCTAGGTCCACCTGCTCCTCCAGGTGCACCAGGTCCTCCTCCCATGGCATTAATCTGACCCGGGAATGCCCCCCCAAGTCCGGACGGCAAGCCGAATCCAGACTGCTGGCCGAAAGGCTGTCCGGGGAAGCCGCCAACACCGGCACCAAAGTGACCACCGATTGGTCCACCAGTACCACCGAGAGCATGATGGGCGCCGCCCAATCCCATGGCTCCATAGGGAGACGGGGCATCCACAGGAGATGGGAAAGCGGTATCTGCGACAACAGCCGCACCAGCTCTACTGGCACCGCATCTCAAACAGCTGACATTCTTGGCAAAGTTGTGGTATCCGCAGTTGTCGGAACCGCACTTCCAGTCACCAGCGCGGAAAGGAACCATTCCACCTCCGCTGGGCATAGTTCTTGCTGGGAGTCCGTGGCCGTGCCCAAGAGCAGCAGGCGAGGGAGGGACCATACCAGCGCCACCATATCCGCCGTAACCAAACATCGGGTCGGCACCAGGAGCAGCGGGGACAGCAGGGTAAGAACAACGGAAACAAGCCGTACGGCGCTGAAAGTTGGAGAATCCGCAAGACGGACAAGTCCAGTCTCCTGGGCGTGGCCTGTTCTTGCTGGGAGGGAAGGGAGTGAGAATGTCCGCTGCGCGGTCCAAAACCCGGGCGCTGCTGGGCGAAACTTCAATGGCCTTTTCGTTCAAGGCCCTTCCATTCATGCACAAACTTTCAGCAGCCTATGTAACTTCATCAGCATCGTGCAGTCCTGCCTAAGATGGCCAGGGAACACTTGACATACCTCCTCGTGGGAAGAGAACACGGCAAACCCGGTTCCGGTAGGCTTGTGTTGATCGGGGGTCCGTAGTGTCCAGAACGCAATTGGCCGGCCTCCATACTGTGTAAACCAGCTCTCGAGCTCAGACTGAGTGGTGTCATGGGGGAGTCCACTCATGTGGAGAACTTTACTCCGTTCACTCAGAAACGCCCGGACATCAGCCCTCGCATCCATAGGACGAGCAAGCACATCCGGGTGCTGCTCGGGAGGCTGAGACTTTTTGATTAGGCCACGCAAAACGCGGGCAAGAGTAATGGCCTCCTCCAACGCCCTGCGTGGCGACGCTGGAGCCAGAGCCTGCAAATGAAACGGCAAATTGTGCTTTATAGGGGCTGAAGAAACGACCGGCTCGACTTCCAGCGCTGCACAGATGTTGGACAGAGAAGAGGGGCCAAACGGCAGCGATTCGGGATGGTGGGATTGCCAGCGAGTATATTCGGTACGGAGATCAAATGTGCGGGAATGTTGCAAATACGGCGGCAGAACGACGGCCTTATCTCGAGCTTCCCTAGGAAGTTGGACTCGGAGGTCCCAAGCATCGAGGGTGACGAAAGTAAAATCCAGTTTCTGAGAGATGAGGTTCTCCTGAGCAAACGCATCAAAGCGGTTGATAGCATCACGAAAGGAGCCAGCGGTTCTAACGTGTTCCCAAGTGAGCGTTGTCAAGCTCGCTGTAACAATGTCAGTGACTTGCCACCATCCCCATCATGGGGGGCCAGCATCCTCTGCACCACCGAGGGTGACAATCCCCACAAGACGGGCATCAGGAGAGGTGGATAAAAGGGGGGACATACTGCACAGCGGGGTGATAGGAGTGTTGACGGGGCGTACAAGGACGCTCTCCCTGTGAAGCTGCGTATGCGGGTCAGTTGAGGAATCCAGGGGAGCTGCCACAAATCGACCATGCCCGGAACCGTACCTCTTCCAGAGTTTTGGCGTTTAAAAGTATCCATCCAATCTCAATCACTTCCGCGGAGTCCTTTGTAACATACACGCCATGCTCGTCGCAGGTCGTGGCCACATGGATGACCACATAACGATCCATATTGATAGGGTGCAGTGAGCAACGGATAACCGGTGACGACGTAGCCGGAACGGAGAGGGAAGCGGGATGATGGAGGTGGTGGGCGATTCAGCTGCAGAGGGTCGAATCGAAGGACCGGGATGGCAAGAGACTGGTGGAGGAGAGCGGGTCGAAGGGTAGTTGCAGGGGGGTGTGAGTGGTCGTTTGGATTAAGGATGATGTCGGGCGACTACCAAGGGGAGAGAGAGGAGAACACCGAAGCACTGACAGCAACGAGCAGCAGCAGCAGGAGAGGGGGACAGAGCAGTGACAGCGGGGGGAAGAGGGGTAGTACGAATCTCGGGGACTCTCTAGGGGGGATTGCTGGAGAGCGGGGGAGATGGAGATGGGGGCTCTAGAGGGGTGGAGGAGAGCGGAGATGGGGGGGGAGGAGGAGGAGGAGGGAGGTGGTGGGCGGCGAGGAGGAGCAGAGTGTGTGTGATGGGGGATTGGGATCAATAATTTTCATCGAACATGAGCCCATGCTTCTAAGCAACGTCGCTCCCTACCATGTTACGGGCCCCCGTCCTCACGCTCCGTCCACACACAGTCTGTGCTCGACGTCCCAGGCTCCCAGCCACCAACGTGCCCAAGTGAATGTTCGCTGTCATTCTCTGCTGGTCTGCAGGCGAAGCGACCCGGCGAGTGTAGCCGGTCGTGATGCCATCCACTAACAACGATACGACTCTGACCGTTGCTCCTCCTCACCCCCGAGCTTGAGCCGCCACAACATCAGATGCTGTGAAGCTCCTCCAGCACCAGCAGCATGCACTCGGCACTTGTGGTGTCCTGAATTGGCCTTGTGAGGATACCGCATTACAATGTTTAGTTAGATCGTCAATCAGCATGGCCTCTGTTCTCACCGATCATGCATTCATTCGTATCAAAAAAACTCAATCTGGTACGTACCAGCTCTGCCCAAGCCCTCAATACCCATGGTAGCACAGCACCATAAGCCCCAATACATTTTTCCCCAGACTCGCGCGCGCCAGCTCTCAGATTTTACCCGCCCGACCCGCCTCCAACCCTGAAACATGTTTAAAGCAGACTTATCCTCGCATGGTCCGACGTCACTGGTCGGAGTTGCGTCTCCAGCGATTCAGGACCCTCGATGATCTTTGTGTCTGTTTCCTTCATTCGGTATGCCGTGGAATCATGAACCCACAGCCATTGGTTAACAATGTCGCGAGATATCACTCTTGCCCTGCATTTCCTTCCGGCCCAGGAATGTCCAGCCTGCTCTGCAATGTGATGCGCCATGGTGCGGGATCCCCGAGAAGTGCTCACGGAGTTGGCACAGGGCTAGACAGGTACCGGAAGTCTGGGGGTTGTTCCAGTAGAGAAGTGTGGATTGGTAACCTTAAACTGGGGTTGGCAACAACACCATGGATGACGATGACGGCTCCAAGGTGCGGAATGCTCATTGCACAACCAACCATGACCATTGCTGTTGTGTCTTGTAATACGATGAAAAGATTCATTTAATGTGCGGCTCCATGGATACAGGAATGACATGCTGTCCTCTAAAGTTGTGGCCGCTGTTTGAAGAGATATCCACTCCAAGTCGATCTTAGTCTAAACGCCCTCGTCATGGACTCGTCTGCTGACAAGAAGACTTCTATCTGTTCTCGTTGTTTAGTCCGAGATCTGTGGACTCACACGCCCAAGTCGTCGCCAGCGCAAACGTAGCCCGAGACATTATGTATAGTCTGAGGCGGGTGGCCGTTTCCAAAGATAGCATTCAATCGAATCTGTATTGTCTCGTTAGAATCATAATGCCAGTCGGATAGTGTGCTTATTACTATTCGTCAAATGACCCATGCCAAATGGATGGGTCACTCACTCCACAAGGCCACACATCGGCAATGCACCACCCCCTCGCGTGTCGGCATCACGACCCCCCAAGTATACACGAAACCAGCATGTGGTCGACGCTCCTCGCTGGTGCTCAGCGGTTTTGGTTGTCAGAGGTTGAGAGCGAAAGGCATGAAACATAGCGCCGTGCCCCTGATACCAACGTCAGCGCAACATGCAAGACAAATGCCCCAGTGAAGCCCCTCCCAAAGGGCACCTTCCATGAAACCCGCAGCCTCTCTCTCTCTGTCTCTATCTGTCTTCCCTGTCTTCCAACACCTCCGCCCATCACCGCCGCCTCCTGCGTTCCCTTTTCTTTTGCTCAGTTGAATGTCGGCCCGTTATCTTACAACCACCGCCTAATCGCCTTCACACATCATTAATTCACCCGGCCCGCTACTTATAATGAACTTCCTCAAACGTGTCTTCCGGCGAAGGAAGAATCGCCAGCGCCGCACCGTGGCGGACGTGTATCCGTCCGAATCGACTTCATCGCCAAATATCCACAAAGACGCCCACAACAACAGCTTTCTCGAACCTCCCCCAAAAATCTTCGCCAATGGTCCGTCCAGTAAACGCGCCTCCTCGCTACCTGGATCAGCCAGGAACTCCTTCTCCGGCTCGCGGACTTCTCTTGCCCTGACCTTTGCGACTTCTCGACATCGCCGAGAAAAGTCCACCTACTCGTTCGCCTACAACCCAGACAAGACGACCCCAATCTTGATGCTGGATGGACTAGGCAGGCCCAGAGAGGGCCGGGACGCTATTCTTACCCGTATCTTTACTTTTGTGTGTCCGCACTCGCTGGACAGGGAATATGCTTCCTCGGAAAGCTCAGCAACAGAAGGCGGATGTATGCTCTGTGATATGCGCGACCTCTCTAAGGTTTCCGCTGTGTGCCGACTATTCCGCCAACTATCTTTTCCACTACAATACACGAGTGTTCGTTTGGATAATGTGCATTACTGTGGTCTCGAGGACGAGCTCGAAGCAAAACGGCGCCGCGGTTCGGTATTTCTCAGGAAGGAAGACCACCCGTCAACGGTCCCCGAAGCTCGATTCCGCCTGCTGTACCGGACTCTCCAGGAGAACGAGGCCGCTGCGCACTTGGTACAGTATCTGAAGACGCCGTACATGGTCCGGGAAACTTGCAAGGCGGATATAGCACGGCTTCTGAGCTTGACCCCATCGATACGATATGTGGATCTTCCAGAGGGGTTATTTTCAGGAGACCAGAGTTGTAACAGCTTAATGGGAATCCTCTGGTCCCGGTGTACAGATTTACGGACCATGGAGTGGCGAGCCGGCTCAGAAGCAACATTCCACAAATCCGTTCCCCCACCATGGCCCCATCTCGAAGTCGTCAAACTCAAGGGACTCCAAGTCGAAGACTCAGACGTAATTCGCCTCCTCAGCTTGCTCCCCTCTCTCCGCGAACTCGACCTCTCCGAACTCCCCTGGTTCTCTCCCGACCTCTTCACCTCCCCTGACTTTCCCACCAACCTGACCAAACTCACCCTCTCCGAGCTCCCAGTCCCCATCGACGCCGACATCCTCGTTCCCCTCCTCCAACGCATCGGGCACAACCTCACCTCCCTCACCCTTCTCAAAGCCACACACCCCGACACCCTCCCTCATATCCTCCCCCACCTGCCACAGCTCCAGACCCTCAAAATCAAATACACGCTCCCCCGACCTCCCACCACACCACCGCAAACCATAACCTCCCCAACGCTCCGCATCCTACACTACGACATCTCCTGCCCGCGCCAACACACCTACAACATTTCCCTCGCAAAACAACTAACCCTCCGCTACTTCCCGTGTCTGCGCGAAGTCTACGTCTTCGACGACGGCTTCCACGATAAGATCCCGCGGCGAGGGTGCGTGCCGGGCTTGGTGATAAATGAGAGGAAGAGTGATCACCAGCTCGAATGGGATCGGTGGATTGTTGATGGGGGTGGAGGGGGAGGGGAGGAGGTGGTGAGGAGGGATCGCACTAAGAGTGTGTTTGGGGGCGTGGTCGAGGGAGATGGGCTACAGGCGCCGGTGATGCCGTGGCTTTGGGAGGCGGAGAGTGGCGACCAGGGGAAGAAGAGGCATAGTAGGAGAGGGAGTAAGGGGGATTTGTGGAGGTGAGTGGGAGTGGGGAGTTGGTGGGCACTGGAAGTCGCGGCGGCGTTTAATAAAACGGTGTCGCCGGGAGCTTTGCAGTATTGGAGTCTGGGAGTATCTCAGGGCAATATCAGGGCATAAATGTTCCGGGCGCTTGGTGTGGGTACCAAAATACCGAAGAAGGGTGGGGGGAGCGTCAAGTATTTACCACCCCGTTTCTGTTCTTTCTTTCTGTTATGTTTTTGGAGTTTGGACAGCGAGCGCAATTCGGTTTGAGGCGACTCGGATCATCTTCTTGTTTTTCTTCTTCCTTGTTTCTTTTACTTCTTCAAGTTCTTCGGTTTCACATCTTCTGCGGATCTTTTCAGCAAACAGTCCGTCATTAACCCCCCGAGTTCAGCACTAACTACTATACTATCTTCTTTTCAGCGGTTTAAGCGGCATATGGTTTCGTCTGCTTCTCTGCGTTTGTTTCGTCTGCTTGTCTTTGTCTGCCGGTCTGCTTGGGTTTCGTGTGTTGGTTGTGTTCTGGGGGTTACGGCGGTTACGAGAGGATATGATAGTACTAGTATAGCACATTATGATACCATTTGAGTTTTCCTTTCTTCTGATTTTCCGGGGGGTATGTGGCGGCGGTGCGTGATTGCTGTTAGACGGGGCTGGTCTGGGCTGGGCTGGTGTGAACTACATTGGGTGTGATCTGTGGCGGGCGAATGTGCGTGTGTGAGTGATAGACGCTGAGAGGTTGAGAAGTCGAGATGTCAAGCGGGAGAGGGAGTTGGTATTTTCGTGAATATACTGAACCAAGAATAACAAGCGAATATAATATAACATAACATGAAAACATGAAGTTCATAGTTCATAGTTCATAGTTATAGTACAGTTTTCCAGCGAGTTCTAGTCGCATGTGGAGAGAGTGTGTGGATATGCTGGGTACGAGTACTATACTTCGGGCGTCGAGTAGTGCGCTCCCGTTGTTACCATTTTCACCATTGCCACCATTACCAGCGCTCAATGGACCTCGTGCTCCGCTAGTTAGTTTTCAAGTTTAAGTTCGAGGCTTCAACGTGAACTTAAGCCTGGATCTGAAGCGCCGAACCAGCTAAAACTTGAAATAGCCTGCCCCAGCGTACTAGTACAGTGTTTCTGGATATCGGGATATCGTGATATATAAGACGTGGAGTAGAATAGTGGGCGGATCCTGACGTTAGATAGGGAGTGTGGCTAGTATGCCATCTATTGTCTTCTCACGTCTCCTGCATTCTTTACACCGCCACCTTCTTTTCCTCCATGCTTCTTCAATTGATGATGGGAAATGTGATTATTGATAGTATTCGTCTAGCATAACTACCTAAGCCTCTATAATATTCCTTACAGCCTAACATGAGAGTTTCCAGAGCGTTGAAAGCGATATCTCCCCCACTAGCCTCACTAGGCTCCACCCCCATCATCAACCCCCTCCCCTCATCCTAACCCTCTCCCATCTCCAAACCTCACAATCCTCCTCGCCCTCCTCTTCCTCCACCCCCTCCCCATACACCCCCTCCCCACCTCCCCCACCCCGCTTCCCAACCCTCACCCTCCGCCCCTTCCACCCCATCTCCCTCATCCCCTCCCTCGCCCTCTCCTCCACCTCTCCATCCCTCCTCTCAAAACCCATCCACACGACCGTTTTTGCGCCCGCGAAACGCTCAATCGTTGCCAGCAGCCCCGGGACGAGAGGGGCGTGGTAGAGCGTGTCCGAGGTCGTGATCCAGTCGAAATTCCATTCTTTCCATTCCTCCCCATTTCCCTCCTTCTCCTCATTCTCCCCGCCCTTGTCATCTCCGTCCTCCTGCTCCCCTCCAGCTCGGCGAGCCTCATCGCCTCGTAACGCATCCTCCCAATCCAACACCCGCACCATCACACCCCCTCCTCCTGCCGCCACCACCCCCCGATTCGCACCCACATTCGCCGTCAACGCGCCGTCGACCACCACCGCCAGATCCGTCGCGACCACGTCTGCGCCCAGTGCCGCCCCGCACGCAATGGCGACGAGGCCGAGGCCGGAGCCTAGGTCTAGGATCTTCAAGCGGGCGTGACGGTGGGTGCGGTTCGATCGGTTGGGGCGGGTAGAAGAGGAGGAGGAGGGAGAATGGGAGGAGGGGTAACGCGGCGCCAGGTGTCGCCGCGGGAGGGTGAGGAGGTGGGAGGTCAAGAGGCGGGAGGAGGGCCAGAGGGTTGTGCCGGTTGTTGTGGGGTTGAAGGAAGGGTGGAGGGTGAGTGGGGTGTGGGGGGGAGGGAGGGGGAAGGTGGTGGGGTGGGTTGTTGGCATTGTTTGCTGGGAATGGAAGTGGAGGTGGAGGGGGCGCTGGGAATGGAGGAGGTTAATACACGGCGGATGAGGTAGGGATCAGGTTAAAGTTTGGAACTAGTGCGTACTACTGCAGCTGTCTAGAAATCTAAGCTCGCTTCATCGTGAAATGTTTTTTTTACTTCTTCTTTGCGGCGGGGATGGTAGGTATTATATCTCCCCGTTCACATCACAAGCCCAGCATTATCATCACAAATCTCTCCATCTACAATTATTATCCCCTCCATTCTCTTCCTAATCTCCAGTTACTTGCTCCTCCCCGCAATCTTCTTCAAGAAGCCCGTCAACACCTCCCTCTTCATTCCCGTGGCCTCATCGACCTTCTCAATCAAGCCCTCAATCATCTTAATCGACTCCTCTTCATACCTATGATAATGTCCCTTAATATCGAGCTCCAAATACAGCTCCTTAACCTTCCTCTCGGCCTCATCATCCTTCTTCCCATAATTCTCATCCAGCAGTTTCCGCTGCTCGGGCGACACAATCTCGAGCGCCTTGTTGATCAACCACCCACACTTATTATCCTTAATATCGGTGCCAATCTTGCCGATAAACTCGGGGTCGCCATAGCAATCGAGGTAGTCGTCCTGCACCTGGAAGTACTCGCCGAGCGGGATCAACACGTCTTTTGCTTGCTGGAGAGTTTTCTCGGTCGCGATGCCGGCGAGGATAAGGGCGCATGCAACAGGGAGGTAGAAGGAGTAGAAGGCGGTCTTGTAGCGCACAATGTAGTAGTATTTCTGAAAGTTGAAGTTGGAGAGGTTGATGACGTCCTCGGGGGCGGTAAGGAGGTCAAGACATTGCCCGAGCTCCGTCTGGAATTTGACTTCGTGGAAGAGGTCCAACAGGTCCACGTAGAAGGAGGAGGAGCGGAAGAATTTGCGGAGGATGATGAAGATCCCGGATTCGATGATGAAGGAATCGTTGATGGCGATGGTGCCAACGCCGGGCTGGAGGGCGAGAAGTCAGTAATGGCGAGGATAAAGCCGGGGGAAGGGGGGAATACCATGCGGTACCAGCACGGGTGTCCGCGGCGGGTGATGGAGCTATCCATCATGTCGTCGGCGACGAGGAACATGGATTGAAGCTGTAATAACAATCTCATCAGCCTTTTGTTCATTCAACTCCACACCAGAGGGGAAGCAAACCAGCTCAATACACCACCCCAACACCGCCGTGCGGGTATACTCCTCTTCCGAGAGCTTGTCGAGCCCCTTCAACACCTTGTACGCATCCGGGACCGTCATTCCGCGGTTATACTTTCCGCCGATGGTGTTGTGGACGATTGCCTGTAGTGATTCTCTCGTTAGCATTCTCTCCATGTTCCCACCCCCCACCCCCCACCCCCCGCTCCCCCTGAGCAAAGAGAAAACAAACTTTCTCAATCCACTCAACCGCATTTCCCGCCAATTCGGTCGCCCGCACATCTTCCATGATCGCCGGCACAACCGTCTCGCGGAACACCTTCTCGAAGGCCGCGCGGGTGTTTTGTTCTGCCATTTCCGAGGTTCTGTAGTTTCCGTTCGGTGGGGGTTGAGTCAACGAGCGAGCGAGCCTGCTAGCGTAGGAGCGAGCGGATGGGTGGGTGGGTTGATGCTGTGGAGGGCGGAGGAGGATGTGGTAGTGGTGGTGGTACCCCGGAGTGGTGGGCTAAGAAATAGGAGGTTGAGGTGGAGGTGAGCAGCAATCCCTGGGGTGCGAGCGCCCCGAACCCCGCTCGGGTCCCTGGCTGGATGGATGACAACCATCACCCGTTGTATGCAGGGTGCTCACTCAATAGTCGTTTTCTATCATGTTAGCTACACGAAACCTCGGGGGTTCATACGATGTGCTCAGTGCAATGCCACGATCGGGGAGAAGGTGTGAACGCCCTGGAAACTCTCATCTGTCGAAAAAAAAAAAACCGTTCCTGCAAAAGAGCAGTACTGTGCTTCTCCATCTCTCCATCTCTCCAGCGATTGTATCAACGGTACACATAACGGGCGGGTACGTGCTGCTACGGCACTGCAGATTCCAGAAACCCCCCATTTCACGAACGAACGAACGAATGGTTCAAAGATTCCACCCACTGTATTGTTGAGGTGCCGATCCCTTGCGTTGGATGTTGAACATGTGGATTTGTGGGGTTTTTCGAAGCTCAACCAATGCGAGTTTCCATGGAGCCTAGAATGATAACTAGTAGAATCTAGATAAGTCTCTATAACACAGTATACTAGATAAGCAATAATGCATGCTTCTTGCCAACTCCAGCTCAGACAGGACATGAGAAATGTCTGTCCTTAACTCCTCGGGTTGTTATTTTCCATACAATCCCGTTATCACAAGTACTAGAGTATTCTACTCTGTTCTACTCTACTCTCCAGCACCATAACACCGCCCTCCACTGGCAACTTCCACCTCCCAGCCCCCAATGTCCAGAAAGCACTAACTCACTAAACACCCATTCCCCTTAATCCAACATCTCTACGCGTAATCCCAGTAGCAGTCAAGTCATTCCCGCCAAGCAGAATTACCAACACCGCACTCTAGTACTCTACTCAAGCCCTTTTATGCGACGGGCACTTTCCCAGTGCTCGTGAAGAGACATTGACGACTATTTTGGATACGTAATCGGGGGAGGAGAAGATGATGTATTAGATATGTACGAGTACTAGTATCGTCGTATTATAACTGGGTGAGAGGACGTGATGATGGGAGCACGGTGAGTTATATGGTAGACGATTGATATGGGGCATAGGAGGAGACGGTGGTTGATGGCGATGGTATACCGATTTTCATCCTTCTTTTGCAGCCCTTCTGGAGCTTCTCCGGAGAGAGGGGGTGGTGGGGGTAGATGATGCACGAGCATCCGGAACTTCATGCGGCGGCGGAGGCGGTGGAGGTTGCTCAGAACCACCACCCCCATCACCATCACCAATATCCTCAGCCGGGGCATCAGCAGCACTATTCACCTCATCTGCCGGCAAACTCTCCCCCCTCGCCGCCGTGGCCTCCCTCGAATTCCACCCTGGCGAAAAGTATCCCGCCCCCGACTCCTTCACCTCCTCGCCCACCGCCTTCTTCGCCGTCGTTTTCAGCTGCGGCGGCTTCTTCTTCACCGCCGGTTTCACCCCGGACGGGTTTGGCAGATCCTCCATTTCCTCACCCGCAGCAGCAGCACCATTCTCCCTCACCAGCTGGCTCGCGACCTCATCATACTCCTGCTCCTCCTCCCCCTCCTCCTCCTCATCATCCTCATTCTCATCCGCATAATCATCGTCATCGTCATCGTCCGACACGGTCTCTCCCTTCCTAATCTGCATTTCCCTCAGTCGCCGAATAAAGTGTCCCCGCTGCTGCTGCTGTTCCCGGAACCCGCGCTGCTTGGGCTTAACAACGGCAGGCGTAAACCGGACGCGGTAGCCCAGCGGAACAACCGCTACGATGTCGCCAGCGGGGTCGGCTTCCTTGTCGTCGTTGTTGTCCTCCTCATCGTCGCGGTAGAGCGGGTTGGTGAGGTGCACGTTTTTCCCGAGGAACGCGGAGGCGGCAGAAGTGGCTTCACGGGCAGAGATATAATATCCACCCCCGGTGCGGCGACGGGGGTGGGTGGATTTCCGCTGGCGCTGCCGTTGCTGCGGGGTCGTGAGCGTGGGAATGCTGGGGTTGGTGGTGCTGTCGGCGTCGTCTTCATCTCGTGGGGGTAAGGTGAGGTGGAGCTCGCTGCCGATGGTTTGTGTCCATTTTCCCGTGTAGAGGCGGTTTTGGTAGGAGAGGAGGGGCTGGTCGCTGTCGAGGTCGAGAAGCTGGAGGCGGAGGTGCTCGGGGGTGGAGGAGGGACGGTAGAGAGGAAGCGGGATGGTGGGGTTCGCGGTGGACCGGTTGACGTGGGGGTTCGTCGAAGGACCGGTGGCTAGGATGGAGGGGTTGGGGATGGTGAGGTCGAGGACGAGGTAGTGGTCTTCGTATTCCGTGCCGCTGTCGGTGGAGGAGGCGCCGGTGGTGGGGGGCGGGCTTGCGTCCGTCATGGGCGGCAGGTGATGGGGATGTGTGAGTTGGCGAGCAGGGGGGATGAGCGATGCGGGGGAATTGAGTGGGTGTGGGTGGGGGGAGGAGAAGACGGTGTGTGGTGTGTGGTGTGGTGTGTGGTGTGTGGTGTGTGGTGTGTGGTGTGTGGTGTGTGGTGTGGTGTGTGGTGAGGCGTGTGTGTGTGGAGGATGCGATTCGGCGGCGGAGGAGAGTGTGGTGAACAGGCAAAACAGAAACACAAGACAGCTCCGCAAAAAAGGCAGAATCCTTGGCCTGCAGCCCCAGCGAGATTTCCCAGCGAGATTTCCCAGCGAGATTTCAAGATCTATGGGCGACCCAGTGTAGTGTTCCATATACGGGAATTCTGGAGGCATCCAACTCTCCTCGTATGAATGGCTGTTGGAGAATTGTGATGGGCTTCCAAGGTTCATGCACCGCGGACGGTCCTCCACTACAGCCACGGCGATTGGTTGTCCACGGCGATTGGTTGTCCACGGCGATTGGTTGTCCACGGCGCGCTGACACGGGATGCGGTCGGTCGCGGACATCTCACTATCATACGGAACGACCTCCGCAGGGACAGCTGCCATGAGGAATGTGACGTGGGGAGGGATGGTGAGCCAGATGAGCGCTGCTGATATAGTTCCCGAACACTCCCGAGCTCACCATGACGAAGAAGAAGAAGAAGAGGAGGAGAAGGAGAAGGAGACAGGGGCCAAACACTCCACACTGGGACCCTCAGGGATTCCCAATGAGCGGCCACGGAGAAGAACGGCGTCCGCTCGGGGTCCGTTGCCATATTATATAAGCAGTGCCGTGTGACGAGACATGATTTTCGGCATCATCAGTCTGCGGATTGCTGCAGTCCGCGTCCGCCGCCGCCGCCGTCTTCACGTTTGAGAGAGAGAGAGACACACTCCTGCTGCCGGCCACATCGTGCTTGTCCACTCTCCTCCTACCCTGCCTATAGACTCCCCGCCCTCCAATCACCCCCGTAAATCGAATCTTACCAAAATCCCGCGATCCCCCTCCCCCCTACTCGATCCATCTCGTCTCAATCCCCCCATCCTTCTTCTTTTCCTTCTTTCGCCCCTGCGCTGCCATCCGAGCGCAGAGCTACGGTCACACCCCGTACCCGCCACCCTTCCAGAACTTCTCACTTCCAAACACCAATTCCGCATCGTTTCGCTCCTTCAGCATGCCTGCTGGGCTCTGATCCTTTTCCGGTGCTCGTTCAGTCCCACTGTGCACAGCTGCTCAGCCTGTTCAACTTCGTCTCTGCATTCATCGACCCTCCTGCATCTGGTCGCCGTCCTACCTTTGCGCCTGTCCCTACCCATCACCGAGACTGAAACCTTAACGGCAACGACCATGGCACCCGTCGAGCACGAGGCTCCAACGAGCTCTTGGAAAAAGAGACTCAACTTTATCACCCTCCATTGTACGCTCTTGCCCTGAATCAATGATGCACCATCCCCTTCTTTGGAGCTGCCAGCTTGTTTGGGGCTGGCGCTTTAAGGTTAAGCGTTGCTGAAAGCTTAACCTAATTGCTGTTACTAGATGCATACATTATCGCGATGACTTTCTTGGGCTCCATTGTCCTCTACCCGAAGAAAAACATGGCCTACATTGATGCATTGTTCTTCGGTTCGGGCGCCAGCACCCAGTCGGGACTCAACACGGTAGATGTCAATACCATCTTTACTTATCAACAAATCATCATTTACCTTATTCCGATGGTAACAACGCCTATATTCGTCAACACGATAGTGGTGATGGTCCGGTTATATTGGTTTGAGAAGCGGTTACAGCATGTTGGTACGTCATACGTGGGAGGATCTACCAGTGATTTGGAAGCTGATGGAGCGATAGTTGCTTTGAGTCGTCATCCATCGAAAGCGGCGACCATGTCGAGGTCCCGGACCGCCGAGAATCAAAATTCCGATTCACACGCTGAAAGAGGTATTCGAGGCAGAGACATTAGGGTTCTGCACGAAAATAGGGAGAATGGCGATACCCATACACCTCCAATCGCTGGCCCTGACGGTGTAATGAATATGCACCAGAGTGTCTCGCCGCATACCATCTCCCCGAATACCAGCCGGCCCCCTAGTGTTGAACCGCCAACGGTCGCTGGTGGGAATGGGACGAAGACGAGCCAGGAATCTTCGGATACTGAAGTTGCAACTCCAAGAGGACCAAACATTCATTTCGACTTGGCGACGATAAAATCAAGAGAAAATCGTAGTGATATGGACACGCACATTGCCTTTGTTGAAAACCAGAGGATGGCTTCTAATGGAAGAGCGCTGTACATTCCCGGGCCCAGGGAGGCTGAGAATGGACAGCGTCCAACGGAGGTTGACGACGATAATCCGCTTCAACAAACCACCACCAAAGACGATGGAAATGCCCGCACGGGACATGTCCCAACGAGATCTTTTAGTATGGGCGCGGCAACCACCAATGCATCAATGAACCTTCGCAATCGAAAGTTTCCAACCATGGATCGTATCCTGCCGACTGCTACCACCGCCTTGACGAGCGCCTTCTCTGTCGGTACCGCCCCGCAAAAGGCGTTTCGTCCGTTCTCACGCGCCACTACTGTCGAGCCACCGGAGATGCCATACCTGTCGTACAAGCCCACCCTGGGGCGGAATTCTAACTTTTTGGACTTGAGTGACGAAGAGCGGGATGAGTTGGGGGGTATTGAGTATCGATCTCTGAAGCTTTTGGTAAAAATTCTACTTGGTACGTTTCTGTGCGTTAGTCTTGAAACAAGCTAATTCGAAAAGGGTACTATTTAATTTTTCATGTGTTTGGCGTTATTTGTTTGCTTCCCTGGATTTTGAATAAACCGGAGTACCGGGAAAAGTTGGCTAACTTTGGTGTTGGGCCTACGTGGTGGTATGTGATTCTGTTCCTCTGAAGGATTGTTCTAATTGGGCACAGGGCTTTCTTCTCTGCACAGACGGCGTTCAATGATGTTGGATTTACCCTTACACCTGACTCGATGATTTCTTTCCAAACGGCTGTATGGCCTCTGATTGCAATGACGTTTCTGATTGTTATTGGCAACACTGGCTTCCCATGTCTCCTCCGTTTCATTATTTGGGCACTATTTAAGCTCGTCCCCGACACCTCATCCACCAAGGAGTGTTTAAACTTTCTTCTCGACCACCCTCGCCGATGCTTCACCCTGCTGTTCCCGCGGCGCGAGACCTGGGTCCTATTCTGGGTCCTCATCATCCTCAATGCCGCCGATGTCATCCTCTTTATCGTGCTCGACCTGAACGATGTGGACGTCCAGAAAATCGCTGTCGGATACCGCATCATCGACGCACTCTTCCAAGCAGCAAGCACCCGGACCGCTGGTCTCGCCGTCGTCAACATTGCCGATCTCCACCCCGCCGTCCAAGTTTCCTACATGAGTACGTCCCTCCACTTCCCCCCATCAACTCTACGCATCGTTCTAACACCCCCAGTCATGATGTACATCTCCATCTTCCCCATCGCCATCAGCGTCCGCAGAACGAACGTGTATGAAGAACAAGCCCTCGGCGTCTATTCGGAGCCGGACGACGACAACGTTGGCGACTCTCCAGCCTCCTACATCGGCATGCATCTCCGCAAACAGCTCTCCTTCGACATCTGGTACATTTTCGTCGGGCTCTTCATCATCTGCATCGCCGAAGGCTCACATATCGAGAGCCGCGAAGATTACACCTTTACCATCTTTTCCATCCTCTTTGAAGTCGTGTCTGCGTACGGTACCGTTGGTTTGTCGCTGGGACATCCGTCGGTGAATACGTCCTTCTCGGGGAAGTTTTCGGTCGTGTCAAAGCTCGTGATTATTGCGACGCAGATTAGGGGGAGGCATAGGGCGATGCCGTATGAGCTGGATCGCGCGATTTTGTTGCCCAAGGAGCAGAGGGATACCGATATGGCGAGCTTGAGGAGGAGGGCGTCGTCGTTGAGTATACAGAGACCGTCGATGGGGGCGCAGCAACAACAGGGGGGGGCGGGAGCGGGGATGGGGGGCATGCAGAGGGTGCAGTCACAGGCGGTGGTGGATTAGAGGCAGCGGGACCGGGAGGGGGGTGGTACAGTATAACACATTACTGGCATAGTGCACGCGGGTAATATTTTGGCGGGGGTCTTTATGTAGTTATGGGTTGTGAGTTGTGTATCGTTTGTGGGGGAATTGATTTTTTTGATTTTGCATCGGCGTTTTAGGGGCGGGGTCTTTTCTTATTTACTTATTTATTATCTATTATTTTTGGGAGGTTCTCGGAGGGGGTTTTTTTTTTTTGTCGTTGTTGCTGCTTTTGGGGACTGCAGTGGGGGAGGGTTTAGATATATATATATATGTGGTTGGATTGGGGTTTTTTTTTGGAGGGGTTTAGATTATTGGTGGATCCGAGCTCGTTTTTCGGGGATTTGGGTATCTTTTTGGGGGCGGCCTTTTTGTGGTAGGTAGATATATTGGAATGAAATGGGAGATGTCGAGATGTGACCTGCTGGCGCGCTGACTCGCCATGAGTAACGAAACGGCGATCCCTCATCCTCGTCCTCATCCTCATCCTCATCTTCATCCTCGTCCATCTCGCTGCTTAGTGCTATCATATCACTGCTATCACTGCTGTTATAGCTGTTGTAGCTTTGGTACCGTGGCATCTAACTATCTCCACTCCCCGGTATTATACTCTAATTCGTCCATTCATTCACACATAGACCCAACTCGACTCGAGCCGGAGAGCGAACATTCAGCACTCTAAACTGAACATCCGGTCCATGAAGCAAAGCTATATAACAACTAACTACGGTATGCGCCAAATCCTCGTACTAGAGTACTAGAGTACAAATACACTGAGAGGTCCCGAGTCGTGGCGTTGGAAACTTACCTTGAATGCTCAGGCACTGGGAAATCGAAAGCTTAAAACATTATCCTGGCGATTTTTTTTTGATTTTTTGGGGGGGTTTGTTTCTGGTGTACAGTATCTACTTTTCGTCTGGGTGACATCGCAAAACCCCATATGGTACAGGCGCTTGCGTGAGGGACACTATCAATCAATCCTCGGACACGGCATATGATCAAGAGCTGCTACAGTATTTATAGTAATTGACTTCCAATTTCTACTGGTGAAGTCAACCCACCAACCACATCACATCATGAGCTTCACTTGCGTCAGAGCATTACACCCACAAAATTACTATCAAGAAGACACAGCTCGCTCTTATTCGATTCGTACTCTCAATTTTCTTCATCGACAACCCGGAGGAATTTTGCAATCAATCATACACACAGGTAATGAAAAAAAAAAAGCTCCCACGATACAAAAAAAGCCTTGAACCCTTTTCATCATTTCACACACTCCCCTTCATCCATCACGAATCCATGGCACCGAGCCATCATAACCACCGTCCTCTCCAGTTCTAAGCAATACAAAAAAGGACCGTTGAAATACTCCATGTTCCAGACAAATAGCCTCCGATCCCCGCCTTCCCGTGCGATAAATTAGACAAGAAAAAGACCAGCCCAAGTCAATTACCCCATCAACATCAAGAGCGCCAAACGTCACTACACGATTGAGTCCATTACTTCAACTCAAGTGGATGCGGAAACTTGGGCGGCGGTTTCGCCATTACTAGTTGAGGTGCCGGTTGAGGATTCGCCTTTCCGGGGGTTACGGAGAGTGAGTGGGGATCCATCATCCTCGTTGTCTTCCTCCTCACTATTATGAAGTTAGCATGGCTCATGCTACGACAGTCCTCGGATGACTTACGGGAGCCTCCAACCAACATAGTCGTCGGTGTCCAAATTCTCCATGCCCTCCTGTAGCGATGGGAAATCGCCAGGGGTCATCATTCCAGCACGATCTCTGGGAGATCCAGGAGCAGACAATGGGCGAGAAAGCTTTTGCTGAGTACCATCAAAGAACTCAAAGTCTTCGGTGGTATCAAACGAGCTGGGATATGCTGTAAATGGTCAGATGACATTCTCAGGATGGGTCACAAGTCCTACCTCGTCTCAAAGCAAGCTGTCTTGCCTTGACATACTCCATCCCCATGCGTTTCCAGTCAAGAAGATCACTAAGCCGTTCCGTTCTGTTACGCTGGTTGATGCGCTGCCTTCGGGTCTTGGATGCAAAGTCAAACATGTAGTCTGAGAGCTGGTTGACGCTATCATCGACGCCCTTCCCTCGGCGATCGACAATGTAGATACCGTAGTCCGAGGCATTTTCAATCAGCTCCTCCATGTAGCATCCGAAACCAGACAGATTGGTCGTAATGGACGGAACACCCATGACCGTGCATTCTGCTGGAGTATAACCCTAAATAAATTGAGCATTGTATCAAAGAAAACAGTTCAGGGGAACTTACCCATGGCTCATAGTAACTTGGGAACACACCCAAGTGGGTACCGCGGACGAAATCGTCGTAGTCGAGTGGGAGCACTGGGTTAGCAGAGTTTAAAAATTCGGGATGGAAAACAATCTTGACTCTGTCGGAAGGATGGTTGAACAACTGCACCCGTCGAATCTGGGAGAGAATGGGGTCGTTTTTGTCGTCGGCCTGATAAAGTCAGCAAGTTATCTTGACTGTGACGACTCGATATCATACCATATTGTGCGTCACAACTGGAGGAAGGCTGTTACGCTTCAACGCAAAAACCCGGCGCTTGAGCATAATCTTGTCCTGAGGGGTGATGAGTTCCTTCTCGCTAGGCAGATCATCTCCATCATGCCATCTCAGAGCACGCTCAAACAATCTTTTCCCAATGTTGTGCTCCACAATGGAGACGGAGTCCCGAAGCGCCTTAATAACGGCCTGTCCCTTCAAAGCCTCCACAGTCAATGAGTGGGTTTGCGCAGGCATGATGATGAAAGCCACGACAGTCATCTTCGAGCCACTTGTCTTCAAACGGTGGTTCAAACGAGCAAGAGACTCGATAAACATGTCGCATCCCTTATTCCGGTACTCATATCGTCCGGCGATGAAGAAGTATAACGTATTGTCCAGATCCCAGTCATTATGGCCATAAAAGTGGCCTCGTACGAAGTCGGTTATCTTCTCTTTTGACTGTGCGTGGAGATTTTGGAACTCGTGAACGGCGGAGAATTTAACAACGTTAAGACCGTTGGGAAGGACTCCATCAGGCTTCCGCTTCAACAAATGTTCACTCTCGAACGCGGTAATGTGTGAAACCGTGGTAAAGACGTCGCAGGAGTGCGTAGCTGCCCGCTCAATGCAATACCGATGGTAGATACCACGCTTTCCTGCCTCTGCATCCACATCAAAGTACTGAAGATTGTTGTAGAAATCAACAGATCCGGCGCATAGGTATCTTCCGAGCAGTGTAGCGTGAGTGGTAAAAATCGTAGTAACATCAATGCGGCGTTTACGGCACAATGGAAGAGCGACTCCAGCAAGCCATTCGTGGAAGTGCGCAATGACTGCTCGGCTCGTTTCATGGCTCACAAACTGCCCACATCGTCAGCTTCGATCACTCCCTGCCATCACCAGACACACGTACCTCTCCCAGGAACCATGCAACGAGGTAACCGAAGACAACAGCCTCATTAGTTTCATCATCGCCTGGCGGGCATGGAATCATCGCAGTGCCCCACAGATCTGCCTTCCATTCATCCAGATGACTATAGCCCGTTTTAGTATCGAATAAGAGAACCCGCGGAGCCCCCTCAATGAGCCAGCGTCCATAAACAAATTGAATCCCCCGTGCCGCCATGTTATCGAGAGTTCTTTTGAGGTGTTCATTTGTTGGTTCGAGAGCTTCAACTTCCACTGCGGCCTATGACGTCGTTCCACATCTGTGTCAGTTTCGGTTCACAGCGACTGAGGGTCAATCCCCCAAAACAAAACGATGGATTTCTCAACTCACCGAAGCGCGGTTCAGCGGACCAATGAGGGTGTACCGGTCACCATATTCCGCTGTTGTAATCGGCGCCTTCGACTTGATGACCGAGTAAATTCCGCCCACTACGTTCATGCAAAAACAACGTCAGTATACATTCATTGAGATAATCGATACAGGTGCAAGCATCCACAACGTGCATCGCAGCCATGGCCGATGGACGATGAGATGTCCGTACCTCGATTCGCAACCTCCGTCGACACCTCAAAGAGGAGGTGATTCTTCACGTCTCGCTTCGGCGCGTCTGACATTGTTGCAATTGGGATGCGTTCGATAAGCGGTTCGATCTACTTCGCGGGAGATGGAGAGAGAAAAGGAGAAGAGCGGTTGGGGGGGCGAATTGGATTTCAAATGTCTGCGGGGTTCCAGTCAGTTTATCAATGTCGAGCTCGCAAGGGAGCCAGCTAGCTGCCGCTTCCACTGCCCCGCAGCGAGAGGCGGGGAGGGGTTGGAGACCAATCCGTCATCTAGATTTCCACGCACCTTGCACAAGAACAGCTGTTTGGCGTAAGCGTTGAGCAGAGGGCCAAAGGAGACACAAATGCTCACGAGAGCAGCGGTAACAGCGGTGAAGCGGTGGGAGAGAGAAAAGCGGAAATGGGAGGATGATGTGGATGATGGAGCAAGATGAGGCAGAGGAGGGGCTGACAATGGAGGAGGATGCAAGCGAAGCAGTAGAGGCAGTTGTGAGGAGGGGGGGAGGAGTCAGTGAGGTAAAGTGGCTGTTTTTCTCACACCGGGGCGGGGGTGGGTGGTGGGCGATGGGGGGATGGGTGGTTGATTGATTGATATTTGTGGGCACCAGTTCTTGGAGCAGCGGGAGCAGTGGGGTGCCGATCGGAGCAGGACCAGCTCGTCGGAGCACTTGTAGCTTAGTCGGGGAGCGGAAGCGGTTGATGGAGGGAGAGCTCAAGCGATGATGGCGAGACGGCTGCCCCGTTTTAGCCCTGGTTGTGGCAATGTTGATGTTGATGAACAGGTGGCTGGAGGATTGATGGTGGGAGGCCACGGCCTTCTTCTACCTCAGTAGATATAGCTGTGCTAATGGGGATAGCTAGTAGATAGGGTATGTAACGGACGATACGCAGAGCTTGGTGGGGCAGCGCAGCGGGACGAGGAGCTCCCCTCCATCCCCTCTGCATGACGTCGTCGTGGCCTTGCGAGACTCTCTGCGCGACAAGAGAAAACCCGCCATCGCGGCGGAGAGCCAACGGCCGTCAGCTACCCCGCCGTCGCCCCCTCCCCAATCTTGACAAAAATAACAAATAAGAAAAAGATAGCGGCGCTGACCACCAATGCTGTCCCCCAATAGCCTTGCCTGTGCCTGAAGAGCTGTTGCTTCTCGACGTTTCTGCAGCAAGAGATGAGCTTCGGAGAGAGCAGAAAAAACTTTTCGTGAACAACGAATACCTCCCCCGCTTTCTTTCCGTCGCTCGGATCATGCGCGGTAATATCAGCTTCCAGTTGTCATATCATGACTGCCAGCAAACTGTTTGTTTCCCCGCTCCATCTATGCCTGCATTTTGTTTTGTGCGGAGAGTTCGTCTTTCGTGCTGGCAGTCTGGGAATTGGGTGAGCCTTCCCATCGACTAGTCTCCCCATGCCTCTGGCCTGGACAAAGTAGGTACCACACATCTCTAATCCATCTTCAATTCTGTCTTGCGCAGCTTCCTGTCTTTCAGGATTCCATGGCTAGGCTCGATCAATTGACGGAACATGACGTTAGAAATTGAACATCACGGGTAAAACCATCAAATGTTTGCCAACTTTGTGTCCACAAACGCCAAAACGGTGACCATGATGAGCGTTCAGCTGCTCCCGTGTGATCACTCAGAGTGAATTTTGTGGGCGATCTGGCAAAAAGTGACAAGGCCTGGACAAGATCGCGAGTCTGCTGTGTCGCGACGCATGCGGGACGACATTCCGGAGCTAAAAGAACATGTTGTGCGCTGAAATATCACTCAGCAAGATGTCGCTCCTGGATCATGATTCTGTCGTAACTTTCTGTGATTGAATTCGGCAATCGTGCACTCTACATCAGTAGGTCGCCGACACTTTTGGAGGGGTATGTGAGACCGCCTCCGTGTGAATTTTGAAGGGCAACCGTCTCTGACGATCCTCTGACTGGATAAAAGGGTTGAAGTGTCTTCTGAGGTAGGAGGGTTTTGCGCGTCTACTCAATTTACTCCTCGGAGTTTATTGTTTAGGTCGCACAATCACCTCAAGGTCTTAACGAAGCCATGACCGTTTATGAAGATAAAAGGATTTGGTTCTATCACACAAAAAACAATGAGGTGGCGGTCAACATTACTGAAACGGCGAAATACCCAAAGCCTTTGAGCGGCTGCTGGTACTATTACCGCGGTTTAACTTAATCATAAAACTAAAAAGAAATGCAATAGTATCCAAAGTAATCTTTCCAACCCCTGATTTGTCGACTCGTTAGGAGGTATGATTAGACCGGTGTCGGAAGTGCTATGTAGGAATTAGCAGGATCTGGCAGAACTTTCGGAATCAAATTGGCGGAGGAGCGTGGTTGGACCAATACGCAGGAACAATAGCAGAACAAGAGCGACAAGTTGAACTGGATGGTGGACATGAAACAAACAGCCAGATGTGGTACAACAGCAAGGACTGGGATAGACATAGTATAATGTTATGGTGAGTTGATGTGATGAACAAGAATGAAGGTCGGAGGAAGCAAGTGAAGGAAGGGAAGCAAGAGCGGAATAGCCTGAAGTGCGCACCGCCCAACGCAACGGTGCTTCCATGAGACCCAGGCTCGATGACGGAGGAAAGTTATCTATGATTAAAGAATGATCAGTGTTTTAGTAACTCAAATGTTGTTCTAGTCGCAGAGCAAAGATGCAATGTGTGTACATTAAATCATGCAATTTAATCAAATCCAGAAGCACAGCACTGACATGATCACTCATTGGGGATATTGTCATTTTCATTCTTCAAACTACGGATCTTTTCCTATGATTCTAACAGCGCTTACCGCCGGCCTTTCACGAGCGTCCAAAGTCCGTCCTCTCACGGAAAGTCCAGGCATCCGGTCGGTAGATAATCGGATGATCGGATAAGATTAGACAACCGAAGCGTCACACCCCAGCAAATCTCCCTCATCAATCACGAGGCTCCCCTTCAGCCGTGGCTCGGCTGGCCCTTGTCAGATAAGATTTTGCATCGGAACGCATCGCGGGGTCACTCGGCCCTCACCTACAAGTAACGTCCCTCTGCCTCCCTCGCCTGCGCTGGAGCTTGCGCTACTTTGACGGTCCTTTTTTTTTGCCCCGGAATCGAGCTTGAGCCTGGACCGGCATCCTCCCTTATTGGTTTTTGATGTCCGGCCCGTCGAACACTCTACGAGCCCCTCAACGACCTCTCAACATTCCGTCCGGGAAGTCGACAACTGTCACGCATACACAGCAGAGATGGCCGGCACCCCGATAGGTTCGCTAGAGTCCCTTCCTTCGGCGAGATGCTGTTGGCGGAGTGCACATGTGGGTGGCGGTGATGGTGATGATGAACCATCACTCGTGTGTGCTATATTGCGATGCCACTCCATCGCCATCGAGCATTGCATGTCATTGAAGACATGAATGTATGTCTTCTGTATGTGGTGCTGATCTCGATGTTGATACAGCTATTGCCTCCCCGGCAGCATCTGTTGGATCTCCAACGACATACCCGACTCTTGCACCCTCAATAGCACCCGCTGCTCCATCCCCTGAAGCCTGTGGGTCACCAGTTATCGTCACTCAAAAAGAATGGGTGATTCCTCCCCGGCCAAAGGTATATTCCATCTTCACCATCGGCACAGTTGTGCATTGGCTGAACGCTTTCACCATAGCCTGGCCGGAAGCCTGCAACCGATACACCCCCTACGAAGCGTAAAGCCCAGAATCGGGCAGCCCAACGGGCGTTCCGGGAGCGACGAGCAGCGAGAGTCAACGAACTTGAAGACAAGCTGAAGCAAGTGGCGGAAGAAACAGCGGCAACCACGGCAAACTATGTTGCGCAAATTACAGCACTCACCAAGACCAACTCGGAACTCGCTCTCGCCAATACGGCGTTACAAAAACAGATTGCCGAACTCCAGGAAAAAATGAAACTCTTGGAGTCTACTGGAGGAAATGAAGGTAATGGAGAACCAGGACAGGCGATCCAGCAGATGGCCAGCCCAGCACCATCAAGCGATCATGATGATTTAGCCATGCCGATATCAATCCCCACGCCACAAACATCATCTGGTGCACCTTCGGGATGTTGCCGAAGCGGAGGTTCATCCAATGGAGGAGGAGGAGGAGGTTGTGCCTGTCTTGCTGCTGCTGCCTCCTCATCAACCTCATCAACAATCTCCAAACGCTCCACCTCACCCTCCATCTCCGACTCCAGTAAACGTCGACGCTACGACTACCTCGAAACCGACTTTACAACCGCCTTCTCCTCATCCCGCCGCAGCACCGTCTCCATACACAGCCGCAAACCCCGAATCAGCCGACCTCCCCCCGACCCATGTGGATTCTGTTCCGAAGGCACGCCCTGTGTCTGTGCTGAAGTCGCCAACGCCATGGACATGGCCTCTTCAGACAACGAATCGATCCACGATTTCAGCAACCCCCATAACGACGATGACGAGGAAGCGTCCTTCACGATCCCCAACACCACCTCGCCCATAACCTCACCCATGCGTTCTCACCGTGCTCTCAGCCCACTCTCCTCCTCCCTCCAACTCGCCCCGCTTCTCACCGACCTCGACGATTTCAGTGCGCAACAAGTGCTACCGAATATCACACCCAACAACAACACGACCACCAACAACTCCTCTTCATCCTCAGGGTGCTCACCCGGCAACTGCGCCCAATGCCGCGCCGACCCCATGTCCACCCTCTTCTGCCAATCAGTGGTCAGCAACAAAGTGCTCGACATTGAAACACCTCCACCCTCCATTTCCACGCTTCTCTCTCTTGGCCGCCCCTCCTCATCGGCATCAAATTCTAGAGGGCAACAACAACAACAGCTGCCGTCCCGAACGTATATCCCATGCTCGGCCGCGTATCAGACGTTGAGCCGACACAGGGGGTTCGATGAGGCTGCGGCAGATCTGGGGAGCTTGGTGAGGCCGCTGGTGGTGGAAAGGGGGGAGGGAGGGTGTCCGAGGGTTGAGGTGTCGAGTGTGCGCGATGTGTTGAAGATGTTGGATCGGAGGTTTGGGAGGGGGACGGAAGGCTAGATGTACAGGCATGAGTCGTGGAAGTATACCACTTCCCTGTCGTGGGGATGGATTCATGAAATCATGAACGGGGGCCGTGATGATGTTGCTGCTAGGTTGTTGGTTGGGCTTACAACATCGTTCCCGGTGTCCACAGTCTAGAAAATCATTGGCGTTTGGTTTTTTTTTTCTTCGGTTTGGTTCTGTTTGTCTTGGCTGGTGGGATTGGGTTGTTTTTGATTAGGTCGGGTATTAGTTCAATACGACGGAGTCGTGTTTATTACTTTTCTTTTCCTTCTCTACTTGTAAATACTTTTAACCCTTTTTATTTTATTTTTCTTTTATGTCGACTTCTTCTTTCAACGTACACGAAGTAGATACCAATCACGACAGAGAGAGAAATGCCTTTGATTCTGCTCGGTGTATATAGATACTGTTGTACTAGTACATGTTCAACATGATGATGTTATTTATCCCCAGCAACCCGACATTCCTAATTCGGCGCTCAAAAGCAGACACAAAAAAAGAACGGTCCTCAAAAAGCGGAATACAAAAAACGAAAACACAAAAACACAAAACACACACATTATTTCTCCCAAAGCTACCGAGATCCAGCCCGGGATCTCGTACGGTACCAAAATCATCATGGTCATAACAAAAGATAAGCAAGGCCAGGTCACAGGAGACCCACACCCACACACTCTTTCGCCCTCGCTCTCGCTCATGCTCATGCTCACACCCACCTCCCAACTACAACGCATCAATATTCAACTGCTCCAACCTATTCCCCAACTTCTCGACCTGGAGGAACACATCAGTCCCATACCCCTCCATCGTAGTCTGCGACAAACTCCCTCCCCAATACTCCGCATAAACCCTACTCATCGGCAGCCCCATCCCCAGCTTCAACTCCGGAGGTCTATACGTCAACCCATGCAAGCTCGCCTCCTTCCTCACTTCCTCCTTTGCCTTTGGCGCCAAAACACCGCTCTCTTTTTCCTCAGTGCCGAGTTCCTGCAGCGTCGCATACATCTTCGGGATCCGCTTGAACGAGTCGAGCCGTTCGCGGTTGCGATGGCTTTTGGCGAAGGACCAGAGATCGGATTTTTCGGATTCTGGGATGCCGCCGCCGACGTCCGAGAAGCGGAAGATGATGTGTCTGGGGGCGTTGCAGATGAGGACGGTGACGGGGGGCATGTGCTCTGGGGTGGTGGTTATTGAAGCATTTTCTGAAGCTAGGGTGGATTTGTGGTGGTGGATTACTGTGGCTTCGATGGAGTTGCGGAGGAGCTCGCCGATGATGTATTCCAGGTGCGAGAGGATGTAGGGGAAGGTGGTGTCCAGGTGGCCCTCGAGTTTGATTTCTGGGACCGCGGGGATGGTGGGGTGTAGTTGGAGGATGACGGATTGGATGTAAGCGCCGACCCGTTTGATGACGGAGGAGGCGGAAACGCGGAGGAAGACTTCGCCGACGAAATCGTTGGGGTCGCGATGCCGTGAGGAAAAGTGCGTGGGGTTGAGGAAGGTGTCGGTAAGGGAGAGGTGTTGTTCCGCTATTACTCTTCTTGAGATACGCTGGGATCAAACAGATGTTAGCAGTTGCCAATGTCCTCCGTTCTCGGTGATTCGTGTAACGTGGTATGTCCAGATAAACTTTCGTGAAATACAGAAGCTGAGGGAAAACGTAAATCAGGAAGGTGGGGAGAGAAAGCTGTAACACTGATCTCCCGTCACCTTCACGCTTTGAAGGAAGAAGGACAACAGCGATCTGTGAGTTCCTGGGGTCGATCACTACCGCCATACACAACGAACGGAACTTACACTTCTCAATAGCGTATTCATAAAGCGATCCAGTGTTTCCGCGGGAAGATGTCCACGACTCTCCAACACGCCCATAGCCAACCTTGGTATCACAGTCGAATGTTCCTTCAAGGCCTCCCTCACAATCTCGCAAAACATGATGTTATCCTCCATTGTTTTCACGTTTGGGATTTTCCGCAGGGTGTCGAATGCTTCGTAGTACATATCGTAGACATAGGAGAGATGCGGGTTTGTGATCACCACATACGGGAGCTTTTCCATGTCCCGGATGCGGTGCGCGATGCGCGTGGGCAGTTCCGTCCGGACATAGTTTGCAGAGTCGAGGATGCGCTTTTCGTCGAGATTTCGGGAGCCAAAGAAGATGAGCTGTGTTGAATTGAAGAGTATTAGTGTTGGATCTTGTGGAGGGGGTGTTGTTGACGGAGGGAACCGGGTGAGAGGTGCTTGCCTGCCGTAGTGATATTGGCCGCGCCGGTTTGGCGACATATTCGTCCAGGGCTCTTGAAGGCCGGTGTTTTGGAGGGCAGGAAGAGCTGATCGTGAGAGCTCGACGGATGACTCGGTTGAAGGATGGTTGCGGTGAGGGGATGGTGATGCATCGGCGGACTCGGGCAAGGCTCATGACGGCGAGGCGGAGGTTAGGGTGATGTGGGAGCTTCGGGGGCATGTTGGAGAGCAATCCATCGACATTTCACGGAGGCTGGAGACAGAAGAAAGGACGTGAAGGAGGTCGAGGGATTTGTGGTCGGCGAGAGCGACGCGGACTGATGTGTGGGGTGAGCTCCACAAGTGCAGGGCGGCTTTCGGCGGGGACAAGGTGAGCTTTGCGCATAACCTTCCCGAGGATCGTGTAACAACAGGAGCACTGTTGGAAGCCACTACCTAACACAAAAGCACAACTGGACAGCACATGTATACATACACACATAACATTGAGTCATATATCTTAGATAGCCGCCTCATCATACAGCAACCAGCCCCACTGTCACCTCCCATCGAACACCCTTCCGTCCCAATATATCCTCCACCACCTTCCTTGCCTCATCCTTGACTCTTTTCTCGCCAGTCCCGGCAATGGCCGAACCAGAAACGACCATCTTCAACGTTGCGATCCCGAGTCCATGGTGCGCCTGCCATACTCTTGCTTCCTGAACATCTCGCACTCCCTGTATCTTCAACACTTCATTGACCACGTCCTGCGCCCCTTTCCCGCCGTAACTCAGCAACAACATGCTGCCCAGGCTCTTCACGAGCTTGACGCCAATCACAAGCATCGCCGTTGCCATCGCGACCCCAAGCACCTTGTCAAAGAACGATGATAATTTATACCCCAGAGCAGGGAGGACGAGGAGGAACCCAGAGCATACGAGTGTCAGTGTATGAGAAGGATTGTTGAGACCGGATGGAAAGTGACTGAACAACTGCATACTCCGTGAAATCCGTGAGTGATTGGAAAGAACGAGGCTGGACACTAGAGTAGTGATTAGGGCAAGGAGAGCCGGCGTATTAACTCGAGAGATAGTAAGCGCAGAGAGGTGCTCAGTATGAACTTGGTCCGTGTGGCCATGCGCATCAGGATAAAGGGCTTCGAGAGTATGTTCGAGCGAGTGTGATATCGTGTCGAATCCCATGAAGAGGAGGAATATGGTGGACGCAAATCCCACAAGGACTTCAGCTCTTTCGAGACTGTTTTACAGGAAGGATTAGTGCTGCTTTCCACACCAAGAGCAATACATACCCAAATGGATGCCGTATAGAGCTTCGCTTCCACACTTCAAAATTACTCAATACATCAACCCCGACGCACAACATTGCCCCCATGGCATCAAAAGTCAACAAGTGGCTCAGCGCCGTGAGCGCGATAGACCCTTTGGCGCTATATACCACAAATCCTGCTACCCCCAGGTGCCATAAACACCACAAACTCCTGGTACGCTGATGTCCGGACACTGAACTGAGAAGCTCTCCAAGTGTAGGGATTGGGAGAGAAGCTGGCAGCGATAACGGAGCGCGCACCGGAGGATCGAGGAAGATTTGGTGTGAGATTGAAGAGTGTTTATATTTGTGCCCACGTCGTTGATTCTATCTCAGCACAAGTCAGCATTGGGGGCTCATAGGACAGACACAAACAAGCGGACAAAGGGGCATTTACTCACAGCTTTTGCGACGACTGGGCCCTTCGCTGCCATAACAGTCTGAAAATTAAATGGACTGGGAGCATCATTACTGCTAATACTCTGGACACTCTGCACCGATGGTCGCCGGGAGTCGACCGGGGACGGGAGAGCTAAGGATATCGAGTCGATCCGATCATTGAGTGGAACTTTCGATTCTAATACAGTCGCCGGGAGCTGGGGACTCGAGAGGGGCGAGAGGGCGGGATCAACATCGGCGTTATCAAGCGGCGAAACAGCGGCCTCACTCCTCGGGCTGATGGGTGTCGGCGGCTGGACCTTGGGAGAGCCAGGCCGGAGTGGTGCGTCGGTACTTTCTAAAGGGTCCATTAGGGTCGGGGGTGTATGGAAGGAAGAAGAATCGGGGACTCGGCCGTCTTCAACGGTGGAGGTTGGGACGGATGGCGGGCAGAGGAGCAAATGCAAGGGACCGGGGAGCTCCGCGACAACGGTCGGGATGCAGCTGGTATGGAGAGCTGTTTCCCCGCCATATCGCTCCCGATGGTCCACTTGTAGCTTGGTATGATAGGAATCTAGCGTGGCTAACAACAGTTTATAAAATGGTCACCACCTCCCGTATTTTGCAGTTCATGTTGATTAGTTAGCATCAGGGCTCGGAATGCCCGCGATCATTGAGTTCAAATCCCATGCCATCAGAAAGGCTTTTCTCATGTTTGTAGACTATCCCTTGACATTGTGATTTTTAAATGCCTAGGTCGTGAAAACAGAACCATCAAAACTGTAGAAAGACGATTCACGTGTGTACAGGTTGTATGTTTGCACCGACACAATGGGGCGAAGCATAGTGGACAACATCAAGGGGCAAAAAACATTCTATTCCCAAGTACACTCAGAATTCAACGCACTGTGCCACACCTCATCTTGTCAGTGACTCGTTTGACTTCCCAAAGCTTATAGAACCGGCGTGCTGCACTGTGAAGCACGTCGGTACACAACTCCCCACTACGCAACGACAGCTTGTTCTATAATGTACTGGAATTGGCGATGACATCTGGGACGTGCGGGCCAACACAATGTTGCCCAAATACTCGGTGTTATACAGCTTTGATTCATGTTTCGCGAATCCTTCCTGTCCGTGGCAACTGGGTGGCACCTCTGCCCCGCAGGCCCCAGCAGCAACTGAACCGCATCGGTACGATCGAAGCAAAAGCATCCCCCGGCAACATCCATATCCCGACTCAACCTCCTCTATACTCTCATCCCTCCCAAGACGGCCCCAGAATACGACCACTACTGCCTCCGCTGCCCCGTCATCCCGCTGCCCAGTCGCCGAATCGTCCGAAAGCCCCGCCATCCCGCTCCCCCACCGCCCTGATCCAGCCCGCTACCACCCACGCTCTTTCCAACTCCTCACGTCGTCCCTTCTTACATTCTTTTCATCGCCGGCCTCAATCTCCTTGTACACAACTACACCGCGGAGCTTTGACGCGCTGCGGACCTGACTGGCACTCGACTCAGTTATTCCAGCCACCATGGATAACGCTGATATTGTGGGGCACCTCCGAACAGCTACCTCATTCAACGCATCTGACATTGCGCAGCAGGTGGACGCCATCGATCCCAGAATGGACGAAGACGATCAATCTGCAGATACTACCATCGTTCCGGATGGTGCCGCTGTCGAAGATGTTGATACCAAACCGACCTCAGACAAGCGTGAGTGGAAATCAGGAGCTTGGAGGGGTATGCTGACCTGACTGGGCGCAGTGGAGGCACTTAAAAACCTCATTTTGAAGCCTAATCCCAACCTGGAGGTCGAAGATGAATACATATTCGACTGGCATATCACAAACTGGAGGAAGCAGGAGCGCAGAACACACAGTCCGTCGTTTGAATGCGGCGGAAGCACCTGGTAAGACAGCTATTTCTTGTACCTGTGCCGCGTTAATAGGATTAGGCGGCTGCTTCTCTTTCCATTCGGCAATAACTGTGATCATGTCTCCGTATACCTTGAGCACGTCGTTGAAGAGGGCGAGGATGGAACTACCAGACCACCAGATGACTGGTACCGATGCATTCGGTTTGCGATTGTCTTGCGGAATCCTAAAGATCCCAAGGTGATGGTCCATCTTAGTATGCATGTCTACGTTGGAGCTTAATGATGGACGGCTAACATTTCCCAGGCGATGATCACCGGTTTACTGCACAGGAGTCAGACTGGGGGTTCACTCGGTTCGCGCCTCTGAAAACTCTTATGTCACCGACTAAGGAATTTGCGCGGCCCCTTGTGGAGAATGAGATGGCCTATCTTTCAGTGTTTGTCCAGGTCGTCAAGGATCCTACAGGTGTATTGTGGCATAATTTTATCGAGTTTGTCACCCGGCCCATGCTCGAGGTGTTCCCACTAACAACTTGAAGCTACGACTCCAAAAAGGTGACTGGCTACGTGGGCCTGAAGAATCAGGGCGCTACCTGCTACCTCAACTCACTTCTTCAATCGTTATTTTTCACGAATGTGTTCAGAAGAGTATGAAATTGCCGCCTGACTATCGTTCGTAGTGCTGACCAGAAGCAGGCCGTGTACAAGATACCCACTGAAAACGAGCCAGTTACTAACAGCGCACTTGCCTTACAACGACTATTTTATCTGTTACAGACGGCTGATGACGCCATTAGTACGACCGAGTTGACGAAATCCTTTGGATGGGAAGCTGCCGATATCTTTGCGCAACAAGATGTCCAGGAGTTGAACAGGATATTAATGGATAATCTGGAGACCAAAATGAAGGGCACTGAAGTGGAAAACCTCTTGACCAAGCTGTTTGTGGGAAAGACTAAGACATACATCCGATGCATCAACGTTGATTACTCTTCTGAGCGCATCGAAGACTTTTGGGATATCCAGCTCAACGTCCGGGGCTTCAAGAATCTCGACGAGTCTTTCAAAGACTATATTGCTGTGGAGACAATGGACGGGGAGAACAAGTACTATGCTGAGGGGCATGGACTTCAAGATGCGAGAAAGGGTGTCATCTTCGAATCATTTCCGGATGTTCTGCATCTCCATCTGAAACGTTTTGAATACGACCTCAACACATTTGCAATGTGCAAGGTATGCTTCTTATTGTTTTTTTAAGGATCACTACTGATTTTCTTTGAGGTCAACGATTATTATGAGTTTCCAGAGGTTTTTGATGCATCGCCATATCTTGAAGCGAACGCGGACAAGTCTGACTGCGAATTCGTATTACACGGGTATGTAAGGCCGTGCCACTCTACTAGTACTACTCTAACGTAATTGCAGTGTACTCGTTCACACTGGTGATCTCAACGCGGGCCATTACTATGCTTTCCTAAGACCGCAGAAGGATGGATTTTTCTACAAGTTCGACGACGATAGAGTTACCAAGGCAACACTGCGTGAGACCATGGAGGAAAACTTTGGTGGCGACTACGAACCTGGCACCGAACCTAAGACACAGTACCCGCGAACAATCCCTCTAAAGCGGTCAATGAACGCCTACATGTTGGTGTATCTCCGAAAGAGCAAAGTCGACGATATATTGGTTCCCATTGGAGAAGAGGATACACCGCCACATCTTAAGAGGATGTTGGAAGAAGAGGCTGCTGAAGCTGAACGAAGGCGAAAGGAAATCGAAGAACAGCCTTTGTACATGGGGATCAAAGTCATTACGGAGGAACACTTTCGGAATCACAATGGCTTCGATATTGCGAGCCTTGATAAAGACGATACTCCGGAAAAGGCCAAACCTTGGGCGTTTAGGTTCAAGAAGGCTGCATCGGTCCGTGATTTGGTCAAGAACATCGCCGACCGAATGGAGGTGGACCCTGCCAGCATCCGGCTGTGGGCGTTGGTCAATCGTCAGAACAAGACTACAAGACCAGACTCGTTGATCACCGAATACGACATGGCCGTTGAACTTGCCGCCCAGAAGCACAGCAGCACGGGTAATTATTTCCGAGTGTGGGTTGAGCAGCTCAAAGGTGAGCCAGTTGAAAAGAAGGCCAATAGCCCATGGATTCTGGTCTTTTTGAAACAATACGATCCCCTTACACAGACTTTGAGAGGTGTGGACCATTGCTTTGTCCGAAGCACGGATAAGATTAAGGAGCTTTATCCGATTATCTGGGAAAAGGCTGGGTGGCCAGAGAAAACACCAGTTGCCTTGTTTGAAGAGATCAAGCCACAGATGGTTGAACCGATGCGGGACAGCATGTCATTTCAGCAATCCGAGATTCAAGATGGCGATGTTATCTGCTTCATGAAGACGCTTTCTGATAAGGAGTATGTGCCCCTTTTGCGCCGAGGTATAATGTCAGCTAATGAACTTCAGCGCCAAGCTCGTCGATGAAAAGAAACACTGTCGCGACCCTAAGGAATACTACGATTATCTCTACAACCTCTGCCACATTCGTTTTGCTCCTAAGCCCGGCCAATCCGGCCAGCACCCCGAATTTGGTCTTGACCTTTCTAAGAAATCTGTCTATGAGGAAGTTGCAGCCAAAGTTGGTGAATATCTGAATGTTGACCCTGCGTACCTCCGCTTTACAAATGTCCAACCCTCAACTGGCGCCCCACGCGCCACTGTCAAGCGCAATCCGGGCACGAATCTTCAGCAAATGCTGACCGGCACATCCTATTACATGTCATCCTCGAATGGGCTGTTCTATGAAGTCCTCGATATTCCCCTTGCAGAACTTGAGACCAAGAAGGTAGTGAAGCTTATCTTCCTTCCTGAGGGAATATCGAAGGAAGAGCCCTTTGAAGCATTGGTCCCGAAATCAGGAAGAATCGAAGATACTATCCCGACAATCAAAAAGCTGTTCAAGCTTGATGATGACAAGGTGACGCGGCTACGATTCTTCAATGCTCATGCCGGAAAGTGGCATAAAGACGTTCCACCGTCACATGGAGTCTTGGGGATGCAGGACTACATGACGTGTTTTGTCGAGATCATCCCGGAAGAAGAATGGGAAGCTCAGAACCACCCTGAAAAGGCAGAGCAGTATGTTAAATACATTGAAGCCTTCCACTTCCAGAAAGAGCCCGCGAAGGTCCATTCTCAAGGTGTGCCATTCAGATTCCTCATTAAAAAGGTACTCCCCACTTGTTTTCCTTGATAAGGTAGTATTATTGCAGTGTCTAACTATTCTATCCAGGACGAGAAATTCTCGGAAACGCGGAAACGCCTGCAAGCACGCACCGGCATCAAGGGAAAGCTCTTTGAGAAAATCAAGTTCTCGGTCGTTCGTAAGGGCACGGCCTTCTCGAAACCGATCTACCTCGAAGATGACGATGTATTGGAGGATATCGCGACGAGCGACGAGGATATGTTGGGATTGGATCATGCGGATAAGAATGGGAATCGGGGATGGGGCAGGATAGGAGGACCGGAGATCAGGATCAGGTAGATGGAGGAAAAGGTGAGGTTTAGATGGGGAGATGGTCGGTCGTACAGGGTCGGTGATGGCCGACGGGGTATTCTTTGTGTGTGTGTGATTGGTTTCCTGCTGCTGCGTTTTTGTTGTGCTGTTGACGATGCGGTCTTTAATGTGTTATGTCCATGCATGGAGGAATGGGGGATGAGGAGAGGGGGAGAGCGTGTGTATAAGGGTTGCGCCAGATGAGGTGGAGATATGAGTTCATGACAAATAATTGATGTTGGATCCCTCTCATTTCGCTGGCTTGAGACTGTGTTGTATCTCTGGGTTCACTTCAGTTGTTTTTTTCCATGGCAATATTGTTGATGGGGGTGTCACCCATCACCGCACCATGCATGTCTTTTGCTGGCGTAGAGTCTGTCTCTTCGTCAAAGATGAAAGAAAGCCGAAAGATGACCGAGTTAAGGATGCCATTTGTCCCCCACCACCACCATCGTTCTCCTAGATCTAGCCAGGTGTTTTATGACCAGCCGACCAGCCAGCAAGCAACCAGACACTTCTTTTGGACGGGGGGTTTGATTGACTCGGAACGTCCTTTCAGTATAGTACGATAGTACGCGAACATAGCAATACCATACGGTATCTACGGCATTGTATCTGCGGTAGATATATGAGATTGATAGCGGTTGATGCCGTGTCTATGCTCTCATGCTCTCGTGCGAACCAATCCTGCTAGAGATAAAAAAAGCTTATTGCTCACCCGACTGGTAGTTTCAGACTTTCAGCGTGTCAGAGTTTCAGGGCCTAGATACTACCAGCCATATATCATCCATTTTCTATATATATGTGTATTCCTCGATCGGAGTTATCGTCACATCACATCACGACATATAGTACACGAGAACAGCAGCAGTAGCAACAGTAGTAGCAGGAGCAGCAGGAGCAGGAGAGTGGGATCAGTAGAATCGGTAACTAGATAGATGCCAAAAGACAGTACATAGTACAAAAGCTACAAAGACCCCTACAGCACCTCCACATTCGACGGTGGAGGGGGAGGTGAAGAATCAGAAGGAAGAAGCGGAAAACGCACTAGACAGCGAACAAGACGCGGAACCAGGAGTCTGAAAAAGCAGAAAAAAAAACCAAACACACACACACACACACACACACAGGAAACAGTTCATAAATCAACAAGAAAAAAGAAAACGAGATGTTAACAGCGGGCAAACTAACTAACTAGACTAACTAGTATCAAAAAAACAAACAACAACCAAAGAGATTTAAGACCAAATAAAGTGTTTGTCTCTGCTTCTACTCTTCCCGCACTGAACGCATGAGCAGAGTCCACGGATAACGTGATTGATACCGTCCAACGTGTCTACCCTATGCCGACTTTTGACCCGGCAGCGGTGGGGGCACACCATTTGGGGCGTCGTTCAACTCTGTGTCACCATCGTCGTCTTCCTCGTCGACGAGTTCCGGATGTCTATTATTCCAAGTTAGCCCATCACATCTCACCAAACCAACCCAGAAGAAATAAAAGGCGACTCACCCAAGCAGATTCGCGACATTCTTCATCTCATAATGTCTCCTCCTCATCTCCTCAAACTTCCTATGCTTTTCCGCCGCTTCATCCGTCTCCCCTTCCTCTTCACCAGGCACATGTCTCTTCCCCTCCTCCCCCACAACCTCCTCCTTCACCACTACCTGTTTCCCGGGACTATGACTAACCGCTCTCTCACGCCTCTCACCATCGCGGCCTCTCGGCGCCTCCGTAAACTGGCTCTCCCCGAGCTCCAACTCCGGAATCTCGCTCGTGGGCGCCGCACGGAACGGCTTCTTATCGTTCTCAAGCTCATCGACCTTGATCTCGCCGGCATCGAGCATGGGGATATCGCTCTCGTCGAGGAGATCGGGGTCTTCGGCTGGATCGTAGCGCTTCGCGTACGGCGTCTTGGGCTCGTCAATTTTCATCTTGGGTGTGCGCTCTTGCTCGGTGAGGTACAGGTTGGCTTCGTCCCATTTGAGGCGCGGGGAGCCGGAGGCGTCGTGCTGCTCATCGCCCGTGGAGGAGTGGCGGCGGGAGCCGGGGGTGACGCGGGAGGTCGTGGAGGAGGAGCGGCGGCGGCCCGCGTTTTGGAGGGTGTTTTGGAGGACCAGTTCGCGGTCGTCGGTGGGGGGGATTGGGGTTGTGGGAAGAGGGATTTGGTGTGGGTTTACGGGGAGGTTTGAGAGCGTTGGGAGAGTTTGGACTTGGGAGGTCGAGTTCTTGAGGATGCCTGGAGAGCGTTAGTAAGGTGGAGGAGGAGAGCGGGAGTGGGCGCACCCTTGGGCCGTTTGGCTTCGGGCCCGCGGAGAGGGGGTGGTGTGTGGATGATTTCGCTGGCCATGGTGACGATGGTTGGTGAGTGGCGGTTGATGTTGGTCAAGATGGAGTCGGTCGTGTCGGTGGTGGCGGGGTAGCTTCAGTAGCGTTGGCAGCTGGGGTGTTGCAGGGCGTGGTGACGCAGGGTGGTTGTGGTGGTGATGATGATGATGATGATGATGATGATGATAGTAATGATGAGTGTTGGTGTTGATGGAGGGGAAAGAAGAGTCAGAGGAGCGGTCTGGGGGAAGTTCTATTCAAGAGAAAGAGCAACAACAAGAACCACTGGTCGGGATCTCTCTGTGTTGTCCTATGCTGATCCTCACGCGCTGTTGGGGAGGGTGGCCAGAGAGTCACGTGCTCTAAACTTCCCAGCCGAACAATTCGTAGGCCAAGCCCTCTAGTTCCCTGCGTTGTCCAGCGCCTTCGAGAGGATGAGGGAGCACCGATGATGGGAAGATGGTGAGCAGAGTATTACTCCAGCTTGTTGGCGGTGCGTCTTCATCATCAGCTGTGTATTTCCCCTCCCACCATACTGCAATGATGCTCTCACTCCTGTATCCCCGCACGGACAAATCCCCAACTCCCTCTCCCTCTCTCTTCTCGTGAGGGGATGTGAAACATGACAGCCAACATTCCCCTCGCATCATTTCCCTCACCATGCTGATTATCCGCTGTCTCCTCCGGCCCATCCTATCATTTTTACAGCCCATCACCCGTTTCCGACACCAACAGGGATACCCCGCCATCAACATTGTCACTCGGTATCACCCCCCCATCCGTCACCTCACCAGCACCAACATCACCACATCCCTCTCCGGCACTCCTCCCTCTTCCTCCCCCTCCGACCCCCGCCTCCACCTCATCTGCCTCGTCAAATCCGACAACATGACTCAAACCCATCCCGCCGATCCCTCAACCCCTCAACCCCCCCCAAAGCTCACCAACAACCCGCAAGCCCTCAAAACCTTCATCGACCAATTCGACACCTTCCTCTTCGACTGCGACGGTGTTCTCTGGTCGGGCCCCCAGCTCCTCCCCAACGTCCGTGAAACGCTCCTCTACCTGCACTCTCTCAACAAAACGCTCCTCTTCGTCACCAACAACTCGACAAAGTCTCGGGCCTCCTATCTCGATAAATTCACCTCTCTCTCCATCGCGCCCTCAATCCCCATTACGACCTCCCAAATCTTCTCCTCCTCCTACTCGGCGGCGCTCTACATCTCCCGCATCCTTCGTCTGCCTTCCTCAAAACGCGTCTACATCCTCGGCGAGTCCGGCATCGAGGAAGAACTCACTCTCGCGGGCATCTCTCATTTCGGGGGTTCCGACCCCACCGAAAATCGCCCCCTCAGCGACGCCGACCTTGAAACCTTCGGGCCAGACCCCACAGTCGGCGCAGTCCTCTGCGGGCTCGACCGCAACCTGAACTACCGCAAGCTCTCGAAAGCGTTCCACTATCTGACTCACCCGGACACGCTGTTTCTCGCGACAAATATCGACTCGACGTTTCCCTCGCACGGGAAGCTGTTTCCGGGGGCTGGGACGACGGCAGCGCCGTTAGTTACGATGTTGGGAGGGCGTGAGCCAACGAGTTTCGGGAAACCGAGTTTGGCGATGATGGATGCGATTGAGGCGGGGACGGGCGGGTTTGAGAGGAGCAGAGCGTGTATGGTGGGTGATAGGTTGAATACGGATATTAAGTTTGGGGTGGAGGCGGGGCTGGGAGGGACGTTGGCGGTGTTGACGGGTGTGGTGAAGGAGGAGGAGGTGGTGAGGGGGGAGGGGGGCGTGTGGGCGGGGGCGTATGTGGAAACGTTGGGAGATTTGTTGAAAGCGAGGGAGGCGGAGGAGTAGGGTGGTGGAGAGCTCGAGGTGGGGGGATTCGCAGGAATGGTGAGGGGATGTATTGATAATAGGTATGTTGGGATATAGACGGATGGATACACGGATGCGTTATTAGATTATATCTTGTTTTTGGGTTAAGGGGTATGTAAGTGTAGTTTGACATCATCATCCTGGGGATGTAAGTACGGTATCTATTCAGCTTGCGATCTAGCTCTGAAATGTGTTCATAAAAGAGTCAAGCACACTAGATTAATTCACGTCGAGTCACCAGCACTGTATTACACCACATCACATCTACACAGTCACAATATCTAACGTTATCAATCTCTTGTATTATACAGTATCGCACTACACTTTACTACCAGTAGCAGTAGTAGTATCAGTACATACTAGTAGCAGTATCTACGTAGCAGTTGTAGATACAATCCCCACGCAACAATCAACAGTCCTAGCCAGCTCCTCTCACAGTAACACTGTGCCATACTGGTATCCACATGAACTAGACTAGACCATGACAGGCAAAAGAAAACACTCAGCAACAGAGTAAGAGCGTACCACAACTACCACCATCGGTATTAAACACCCCCACAACAAGTAGATCCCCCGTAATCCTATGCCTTCAAGCTTCAGTAATCCACAACTCATTACCCAGTCTAGTGCTCAACAACGACAGTACACTGAGCACACTCCGCCCAGTAATCCTCTAGTTACAACGCAACCCGACCCCAGAGACAAATGCCGCCGTACCATCCAGTAATTCAACGTAAAAAATTAAACATGCTTTTCCTTTTTGTCTTTTTGTCTTTTTGTCTTTTTTTTTTTTTTTTCATGTTTTTCTTTTGGTTTTTCTTTTTTCTTTTTTAGAGATGAAAATGAAATGGAAAAGAACAACAAAAACCAACGCAAACCAACAAGCGAAAAACGAAACCGAAAACTGAAACACCCGCCCCTAAAACTTCGCGTGCTGACTATACTCCCGTACCGTGAAACCCAACCTTGAACGCCGGCACCGATGTGATGATGCTGATGATGCTGATGCAACCCAACGATTGAAGCCTCCCGTGACCGTGACCGTAACGTACCGGAGCCGTGTGAAAATGTTGTATGTAGCTTCGAAACTCCAGGAAGAAAGACAAAGAAAAACACAAGATAGAAGGAAAGAAAATAAGAAAGAAAGAAAAAGAAGGTCGTGACCGAAAGATTATGCTTGCTTCGCTTGGTGATGAAAAACGCCAACGCCGATGCCAATGCCAATTCCTAATTTTTTGCTGCATGATACTCGAGAAAATCCCCTAACGCCGTGGTATCGAAGATGTGATGAGTGTTGTGTGAATCTATGAGTATGCCGACGCCGAAACCGAAACCGATGACGCTGATTAAGAAAAAGAAGATACCGATTGAACGCCTTCATGCTACTCCGCTCACGCACGCAACTTGACTTAATCCTTCTTGACAATCTCGCCCTTCCCCTGATCTCCCATAACCATTTCAGGGTGATCCCAAGGATTCCCCAACGAATCGTAACGCACCCCAGCAATCCAATTTCCCTCGTTCCGCTCTTGCCCCGGCATGGTATATATAACCTGCTCCAGGCGAGTCGCGGCAGCAGTATACATGGCAGTGCGTCTGGCCCTCACCGCCTCCGCGAGCTGGTGAGCCCTGGCACGGAGCGATTCGCGTTCGAGGAACGGGGGGTTGGGCTGGTTGGCACGCTGGGTAGTGGAAGTAAAGTTGACTCCGTTAAGATGCAAGTACTCGAACGCTTCGGCAACGTTATCGTCGTCCTCGATATGATTGATGGTAGTTGGAATAGCGGGAGTTCGATTGGTAGTATTCCTAGAGGCTCCGCGGGGGGTCATCGAGTTCCGAAGGCGATTAACCTCGACTTCAAGGCGGCGGCGTGCCGAATCGCTGAGATTGACGCGACGAGGGAGGTCAATGAGGTCGTTGGTGATTTGCGTGATGGTAGATTGGATCATAAGTTCGCGGGAGTGGAGTGAGCCATCCTCATCACCGACAAAATCCTCATCAGCAGTCATTCGGACAAGTGATTCTTGATATGTAGCCAGACGGCGAATTGAGTTGAGGAGGGTAAAAAACTCCATTCGCACCTCGGCCGACAAATTTCTGGTCCGGCCTTCCAGGCGCTGGGCCCTACTCGTCAACGCCGTTTCTTCGGCATTATCACCCGGAGCTGGTATGCGAGGGTGGATGTTCTCATCGTTCCTCCTCCTTGGCCGGATTCGATTCTCCTCATCGTTGTCTTCATCAACCCGACGAATGGGGATGCCCAATCGCCTAGCTGAAGCCCGAATGCTTTGATCCAACTCTTCGTTACTCATGTTCATAACTAGGTTGGCATGTGCTCTGCGAACGGAATCCGGTGTCCTGTTACGCCGTAATGCGCTGGACCTGCGCCGCCTCGGGGCCCAGTTTCGGGGCATTTCACTTTCGTCATCTGCCTCCGTCTCCGAATCACCCTTGTCTTCGTCTTCATCCTCCGAAGAAGAGGAGGAGGAATCACTGTCCATGTTGATATCATCATCATCGTTGCTGTTGTTATTACCGCCGTTGTTACTGTTGTTGGACCCACTAGTGGACAACCCGGAGTTGTTTGGTACTTGGTTGCCATTGATGCGGCTGGATGTGGTTGTTGCAGGCGGTCCGGACGCAGCGGACGAGGAGCCTGACACGCCTCCGACACGGTTCACAGCTCCGGGAGCAGTACGGCGAAAGGGGCGAGTGCCAGACGACGATGGCACTTCAGCAGCACACGATACAGGCCCAGTCCAAACTGTTTTTCACGTTGATGGTCAGCGAGAAGCTCTCAACTTTTGCGGGGAACTAGCTAGTGGTTAAGCAGCGGGACCCACGAGGAATTCCCATTGTTGCAACTCTGGTAAAGGGAAACAGGAGTAAAGGGGAAATGAATTAGGGGGTAGGTGATAGCAGGCGTAGGTTGATGAAGTGTAAGAATGAAAAACGGAATGAGCGGTGGTGGTGAGAAATGAGGGAATCTGTTGTGGGAGAGGGAAGGAGGCTGAGCTCTTGTGGTTGGGTTAAGGTTTGGGTGGCCCACGCTGCATTCTAACGCTGCATTCTAACGCTGCATTCTAACGTTGATAGGGCTTGTACATCATGCCATATGTAAACATCCCATATTCAAAAGAACTAATGGTTATATTTGGCACTTATTCACATCATAAAGACCATCATTTAGAGCTGTACATCTTTCCTCATACATGAATACAAAGTGAGTGCTCATGGATGACTTCATGGACGCTCACCCATAAGGGATGGAGGCACCGGAGCTATGGCCCCAAGGCGGCAGATAAACTTCAGAGACAGCAATCACTCGGGCCATCAAAAGCTCAGCGATTGATACCACTACGTGTTATAATCCTAACTCCCCTCATAACGCGTGACTCAACATCTTCACATCAACTCAGGGATAACATTGCCCCCCGACTCTCTCCCTTAAGCTCAGAACTCCCTCAACCCAAAACCCCAACCCAAAAATCTCAACAATATTCCTACACCATCCTCGCAATCCCACAGCACCCCATCATCCACTCCGGAATCCTCACTGCATCAAGATCCTCCACAACCATAACAGTCCCCTGACCTGCAATCCTCACACTCCCAATCTCGCTCTTTCATCATCAGCCCCTCTCCCCAACCCAAAACCATAACCCCCCCCCCCCCCAAAAAAAAAAAAAAAAAAAGAAAAAAAAACAAGGTTCATATTAACATTAACATACCTTCCCCTATTTTCCTTCTCAAACGCCTCCCTCACAAACTGCAGCAACGGAAACGCGTACTGCGAGTACTTGAAAGTATTGTATGGGGCGTTGCGGAAGAGATGCGGGCCAGACTGGGTTTGAGGGGTGCTGGGAAGGGTTCTGAATATCGTTCGGGTGGTAGGGGGTGATCTTCTCCGAGTTCTTCTTGGGTGTGGCGGTTTGCGAAGTCGCGCCAGGCGGCGATAGGGTCTGCGGGGATTGATCTTTTTATTGAGGATGGTGAAGAGGAGGAGGAGGGTGAAGGAGAGGAAGGAATGATAGTGATCATATGCGGAATCATGGTTGTAATCGATTGAGTGGATAAGAACTCAAAAATGTGTTGGTAGTGTTGGTGGTAATGTGGCAGTATAAAAGTGAATGTGGATGAGATGAGAGTTGAAAGAAGAAGGAGGCGATTGGGGGATTATATATTCGTCAATGTGGCTGCGAGTAACGATGATCTGGAGAGTCATCGAAAGGTTTGTGTGTGGGCCAACTTCCTTGGTCACAAGTACTGATTAAAGTTGTAAAGTTTGTTTTGACGTATGAGTCGATTCTGCCACTCTCTAGGCCGTGTCGATGCTAGTACTGGCATCTATAGGTTTAGGATCCTGTTCTCATCGGATCATGAGACCACGATCGTTTTTGTTTAATGGAGGACTTCCCATAAGGTTTTGGATTTTAGAGGTTCTATCTTGTCCCCATAAAGAAAGTGGGACAGAGCCGAGATACGGGCCTTTGGTTGACTCTTACGGCAAAAGACCCACAGTGAGGATTGAGATTTGAAAGGGGAATCTTCCAAAATTAGCGCAAAATCCCGTTCTAAATGCTTATGGGAAGTCCCTCAATCAGCCAAAACGAATTGTATAATTCATACCAGTACAGCACTGCAATGAAACAATAATACCATTAATCCTCTCATTCCAGTCTGCAAACATCATCAATCTAAAACAGTGTATCCATCAAGCAACAAAGTCATCCTAGTATAATACGTTGATCTCGTCATCACCTCCCCATTCTATCGCCATCAAAGCAATGAAGCCTTCGCCTATGTGCGAGGTATCACCTGCAAAAAAAGCAATTTTCTGTATCCACCAGCATTGGACAATAACAAAACATAGGTCTCATGGGAACCAAATTCGCCAAATCTTTCCCTGATTAGTCATAAAACGCCGAACGGAAAAGAGTACCTGTTTGCATATCTCTCTGAAGACCGCCCACTTTTGTATGGCCATCTTCCTCCGAAAACGAGGGAGATGGGAGCCGCGGTAAATATTGAGTTTCTAAAGCTTGTGACTGGGTAGAGCGACTGGAATTACCCCGATCTTTATGAAAAATTTGGTTCCAAAGGGGCTTTACACGGAAATAATCGTTGTCGTTGCGGGACTCGTCAGTGGGCCGTTTCGCTGAATCGTTGAGCTCCAAGTCAGATAAGTCATCCGCAATATTCGCAGACACTCCATTCTCACAAAGACTATCCCGACGATGAACCGTGTCGGTCTCGGACGGCGGAGGTAGAAAGATATGTGAGCTGCATCTGTGTAGCCGAAGGCTTGATTGAGTATCATCAGCCGTGGCATCAGATGAGTAATGGTGGTTGGCACTTTCATCGATACCAGGTTCGCTTCCATGCATGAGAGAAATGTTATCACTATTCCCTGAGAGTGACCTCGCTCTGTAGTAATTCCGTTTCGCCGCGGAGAGGACAGCATTGTTTGTGAGCATGCGAGTATGGCTTCCCAAACCAGGTATGACATTGGCCTGCATCGCTCGGACGAATCGTGCTTCTGATCCAGACAAATCAGTGTCAAAAGAGTCCCGTTCCTCATAAACATCCTTTGCTGACTCTTGCGGAGGCGCGATGTTGATAACCGTCGACTTATCGGAGAACCGGCCATGAATGTCTAGTCGAGTCACATCGGGTGTCGCATGGTACATGTAATCTTGTGGGCTACTAGAGCGCGACGCTTGCTCATATCTGTCTTGCAAAGGGCCCAAAGAAGGAATGCCCCTCATCGGTGCTTGAAGCCAGATGATGACCGTTGCTCGAACAATGGTCTCGCGAATGACATCATTCGGAAGAGGATCACGGGTGGTGGCCACGATGGTGATATTGAACTGTGTTGTGCCTGGTGACATGGATCCATTTGATGAAATAGTCCCCAGGTCACTTGGGATTTTTCCATTAAACGACTTTGAGGCGGGGTCCCACCGTAACCAAGGGAGTTGAGGTAATAGAGTGAATGTAGTTAATTCATAAAAGACATCAGGCGCTTGATGAGGGTCCCACAACTCCACATGAAGCTGATACTCATCGCCAGCTGTAGCATAGATATGGCTGGGGTCGACGACAAGCTGTCTCATGTATCGGCGAGCCTGGCCATGTCGGGGGCCGAATCTCATAGCGAATACCAGGGGACCTGGAGAATTATACCCGGGCTCGTCCCAGCAGTTCATGTCCAGGTCCATTGTGTTCATCTTCGAGCAACACGTGTCGAGCGTCCGGATGAGGGTAATCAACTTCTCCTGACTATCAATCCAACGTGGTTGATCGAATCGCTGAATGTAGAGGTTCCAAACGACGTCACCGAAGATCTCGAAAGAGGTGGTGTATAGTTTCCAAACCGCATGGGTGTATCTGGTCTCGTACCCAGACTTACGAACACGCCGGGAAAGTTCGAACAGGATGATTTCCAATGCCTGATCCCAGACTTGCCCCCAGTTGTAAAGCTCTTGTGCAACTTTAACAGACAAGTTTCTCCAGATAGTCGTGTGATGTGTGTGAACTGCTGCTGAATTTGCCCTGACAACAGGGGACAGAATGTCGCTGAACTCGAAAAGCGACGGAAATCTTGTATTCTGTGCACGTTAAATCATGAAACACGGGTGGAGATAAAGATTTATTACCGTCGGATTATACACATCATAGAAATCATGGGCATTCAGCTTTCCCCATGTACGAAGCGGCCCATCCAAGTGCATGAGCGTCACGGGGTCGCCCCTATTGCTACCTGACCGACTCGACCACGAACCGTCAGGATACAAGGTTGAACTTGATGAAGGGAGAATATCGTAGCCGGCTTGCCATGGTGGGCGGGTATCCGAGCGGGCGAGTGAAGAAGGAGCAGTTCGGCTACCAGTACTGTCCACAATGCTCGACTTTCCAAGTGACTCGTTGGTAGTAGCTCGGTGCCGCAGCGGAGAGAGTAGCTGAGCTAAACGCTGCAAGCCCTCAACTGGCGAGATAGTCGGACTGTTGGAAGATTTGATCGGTGTTGGATAGCCAGGGTGATATGCTTTGTTGAGAAGATTCGGACTGTTAAGATTCTTCCTGCACACATCCAGTTAGCGCCACTCGACCATCATCATGATGATGACGATGATGATGATGATGGAAAAAAACATACTCGGCGTGTGTTTGAGGTAGTCCGACGGTAATTAGATTGGACAGCGGCGGTCTTTTGGGGTCAGATAGAAGTTTACCGGATTCGTTGGAGCGCTTCAACATTGGGCGTGCGTTTCCCCATGGAAAGTCAGAGCCAGTTGATGTTTTATCGTTGATAGAAGCACACAGAGCGACATAATCGGGGCGTTGGCTAAGATGGGTCAGCTATGGGAATCGGAACATTTCATGGGGAAGAAAGCCACACGGAGTTGACGCTCGTTTGGTAATGTTGATGCCGTCTTGGTTTATGTCTGGTTCATAATGCCTATCTTTGGCGAATTTAGCGGGCAGCACCGGAAAGGATCGCTGCAAAGATGGAGGAGACGGAAGGGCGAAAGGCTGAGGGTAGTAAGCCAAAGAAGCCATCGAGGGAGCGAGGAGCTAAGGTTGATGGAAGTAAGATGGTAACCAAGGTTGGGTGAGCGATGGGGTGCAACTGGTGATAGAGAAAAGCCTTGGTAAAGGAGAAAGAAGCAGCGGGGAAAGAGCAGCAGGGCAGTATAGGGATTAATAGAGCGGAGAGACACGGGGAGAGCGGCCAGAGCCGGTGGAGGCAGTCTCGCTGTCAGATTGGAGTGCACTCCGCTCAGTCCGTGATCGCAGGGAGTGCAAAGGATGAGACAACATGTTCTACTCGGAGTTCCGCTACATGGACGGTAATTGAACAGTAAAGGGCTGTCGAGGAAGAGCCATTGGATATGTTGCAGGCCTGGAATCGAGTTTGGAAGCCAGTAAGTGCTCGAGTGTGACAGATACTGGTGTTTGGAGCTCATGATCGAGTAAATGCACTGGTTGATGATATATCCTCCTAGACACATTATATTTACTCAAATCGATCAAATCAAGCATATCCCCATGATTTGGTAGATATTTGAAGCAGGCATGGAGCGTTGGGGGATGAAGTGTCGTTGAAGGCCCAGCGGCTTAGCTTAGCTGAATCGGGATGCTCGGCACGGGCGCGCAAGCGGGTCGCAGGTCGCCAGTCGGTGGTGCAGCTCTGGCTCTGCGTCACGACAAGTTCATGGCTGGACCTCACTCACACCTACACACGTCCACCGGCACCTGAACAAGTGGTGACAATCCGACATCCAGTGGCATAGATGGCCTTCAGTAGGTATGTATGAGGGAGTTGATTTCTTTGTTCTTCTCTGGTGAACTTCGCGTTGACAGCCAGCTTCAATCATTTGAGAGTGATGGTGGGGGAGTTCATCGTCGTGTTGTCCACGAAGCCTTCTGGCACTGCCGGCGAAGGCGGAGCGCGGCCGTTGAAGTTGTTCTGCGCGGCCACTGGAGAGAGACGTCGACAACCTCTCACCCTTGGCCGTTCTCCAGCTCTGATATGCAAAAATGTGTACTGTAACGGAGCTCTGTGAATCTCAAGTCTGCGTAAATTGCAGTTTTGATGCCTCTAGACAACCCCGAACATTTATCAATGGTTACACGCCCCGGCACTCGTTTGCAGATAGGACGTGAGACCAGGGTGCAAGGGCGAATGAAAATACATTTCCTTTTTCCTCCCAAGAAACGAAGGAACATAGAGACAATTTATATGCCTTCTTTCCTGGTGTTGATACTATGTACTATGTCCGCGGTTGTCGCATATCTCTCTCCAACATCTGTCCTGGCGCTGGTGAGCTTAGACCTTACGCCTGCACCCACTCTCACTGCCCTGCCGCCGCTCGCCGTCTCGCTCCCTCCTCTCCGACAATTCCCCCCCCCCCCCCCCCCCCCCCCCCCCCCCCCCCCCCCCCCCCCCCCCTCCCCACACACACACACACAAAATCCCTTCCTCTGTCCACCGCTTCCTCCCTCCAGCGCCCACGCCGCCCGTCTATCCAGCTTTCCGTCCATTTACTCTCCTGGCCCTCACTCTTTACCAGTCCGGCGTCTCATCAGAGTTATACTTCCGCGCACGCCCCAATCGGTCTGATATATACCGGCCACTTTCTCAGCCCACCCAAAACTAGACCACCCCCCGCACATACCACCTGGGCAGAAGTCTTGACTTCGGCATCCTTATATCTCTGCCCCGGGCCTCGAATCGTACTATACTTCACAGCACCACGGGAACGGCGACCTTCACGGCTCTACGCTCTATGCCTCGTCCTTGACTGCTCCACCAACCTTCCCATATTCTGGCGAACCCCCCCCTTCACGAGTCTAACCCACAGTGTATCACCAAAGCCAACGCCATCGACGGATACTAACAATCAACTCGAGCACCATCCGGGACCCTTCGAATACCTTATTAACCCACCATGCCGACGGTCGCCGCCGCCTCCGCCTCCTCGCCGGCAGCTGGCTCGTCTGCCCGACCGTCGCCGCGTGCCTCCTCCTCCCGAACAAAACTCAACGGTGCCGCAACAGGAACATCAACTGGGTCACCTGCTACTACGACAATGGGCTCTATCACCGGAACTGCGACTCCAACAACTACAACCTCTAATGGAACGCCTGTACCCGGAGCGTACCAGGGCGCCCCGCTCAGCTCGCGCAAAGCCCCGGCACTAGATATGTCAACTGTGGAAAGGCGCATACCTGGCTTGAAGGAGGTACCGAAACAAATGCGACCTCACGGACTGACAGAAGCGCCCACCTTCTACCCCACTGCGGAGGAGTTCAGGGATCCGATGGAGTACATTCGGACTATATCAGAGACCGGAAGAAAATACGGCATTGTCAAAATCGTACCGCCTGACAGCTGGAATCCTGATTTCGGCGTTGATACTGAGGTGTGTTTTCTCTGTAGTCCATGTAAACTGCTCTGTTGCAAGATTGTTCCGTCCCATCACCATCATTGCCACTTTGTTTCAGATGTATCATACTAATCTTTTCTAGCGTTTCCATTTTCGAACACGAAGACAAGAGTTAAATTCTGTTGAAGGGGGAACGCGAGCAAACCTTAATTATTTGGACCAGCTTTCCAAGTACCACAAGCAACATGGGACCACACTAAACCGTTTCCCTTCAGTCGACAAACGGCCCCTCGACCTCTATCGCCTCAAAAAAGCTGTCGATATCAGAGGCGGCTTCCACAATGTGTGCAAGCACAAGAAGTGGGCAGAGATTGGGAGAGACTTGGGATACTCGGGGAAGATTATGTCAAGTCTATCAACGTCCCTCAAGAACTCATACTCGCGCTATCTGCAACCATATGAGGAGTGGGTGAAGTCGGCAAAGCCAAGTGTACAACAGCAGATTGAGGCAGAATTCGGTGGCCCTATAACTCCTTCTCCGGCGGCATCGCCTGCAAAACGGTCACCGGTAGACAAATCTGCTGCCTCGCCAATGTCTCTAGGCTCAAGCACTCCTGGTATGGGTATCTTGAGTTTTAAGGCATCTGCAGACAAGCCTGATACCGACATGTCTGGAACAACCCCCAAAAATCCAAAAGCATCAATGAACCGAGGCTTTACACCCATCAATGGGGCATTCACTCCAGTGAATCTAACACCCTCTAGTTTCACCCCCATCAACGCCAATGGAGGATTAAAGAAAGAAAACGAGTCTAGATTCACGACCCCCAACCCCAGCTCCCGCCAAAGCGAGAATGGTCTGAGTAGTAAACGCAGCTCGCCGGAAGGATCAGGATTACCTTTAAAACGAGTATATCATGAGAACGGGGCTGAGACGCCCAGTGGAAGATCTGATGATGGGGAGACTGGTGAACGACGAAGTAAACGACTGAAAAAGGGTATGACATCTCCTTTACCCCGACGTTGAGCTCGAAAGACGGTTGGCTGACTGCACACTGCAATGCAGAGCCGGCTCCAATGGTCGCGGGATCGCACATGACACTACATAAGCCATCCGCAGGACCAAGGAATGTGATAGATCGCAACCACAATAAACCTGGCGAGGTATGCAACATTATGTCTCATTATCTCAGTCATGGGGTCTGACACGGTACAGAAATGTGAAAAATGCGGCCGTGGCGACGACATGGTGAAGTTGCTGCTGTGCGACGGCTGTGATCATGGTTACCATACTTACTGCCTTGACCCCCCATTGAAGATTGTTCCCGAGGTAGATTGGTATTGTGACAGGTGCTTGGTCGGCACTGGAGATTATGGATTCGCGGATGGTGAAATCTATTCTCTTCGCCAGTTTCAGGAGAAGGCGAATAATTTTAAGGAAAACTACTTCCAATCGAAGATGCCATTTGACCCGGTGAAAGGCAAAGCGAGGGCAGCAACTGAGGATGATGTGGAGCGGGAGTTTTGGCGACTAGTCGAAAGTGTCCACGAGACCGTGGAAGTCGAGTATGGTGCTGACATTCACTCCACTACACACGGAAGCGGATTCCCCACCGTGGAGCGACACCCGACGAATCCTTACTCGACCGACCCTTGGAATTTGACTGTTTTGCCTTTACACCCCGAGTCATTGTTCCGCCACATCAAGTCCGATGTATCTGGTATGACAGTGCCTTGGTTGTATGTTGGCATGTGCTTCTCGACATTCTGTTGGCACAACGAGGATCATTACACTTACTCGGCGAATTATCAACATTTTGGCGCCACGAAGACCTGGTATGGCATCCCAGGAGAGGACGCGGAAAGATTTGAGAATGCAATGCGAGAGGCAGTACCAGAACTTTTCGAACAACAACCGGATTTGCTCTTCCAGTTGGTGACATTGCTGACACCGCAGCACCTAGCGAAGGCTGGGGTTCGGGTTTATGCTTTGGATCAGCGAGCTGGTCAGTTTGTCATTACCTTTCCGAAGGCATACCACGCAGGATTCAATCATGGGGTAAGTTCAGCATGCGAGAGAAATAGCCGTACGCTGACTTTTAGCAGTTCAACTTCAATGAGGCCGTGAACTTTGCCCCGTGTGATTGGGAACCTTATGGTCAGGAGGGTGTCGAACGATATAAACAATTCCGAAGAGCACCAGTTTTCTCTCACGACGAACTACTTCTGACAGCAGCCAACCGTGACAGTTCGATTAAAACAGCGCAATGGCTAGCGCCGGCTCTTGAGCGCATGAAGGACCGTGAATTCGCCGATCGCACCGCCATTCTGGAGGACCTCCCCGGAATCACTCAACAAGTGCTGGAAGACGGCAAAAAGCTCAGTGAGGAGGAGTATCAGTGCAGCGTCTGCCGGGTTTATTGCTACCTCTCACAAATCATCTGCTCGTGCACCAGTAATGTTGGCTGCCCGTCCCACTACCGCGACATCTGCGACTGCGATAAAACGAAACTCACTCTCCGGTTACGCATGAGCAACGAGGATTTGGAGGACATTGTGAGGAAAGTTCGAGACAAGGCCGAGGTCCCAAAAGCTTGGGCCGCGAAACTCGAACGAGCTATGGTTGATTCGCCGAGGCCGCAGTTGAAAGTGCTGAAACAGCTGCTCTCGGAAGGCGAGAAGATTCCATACCACGTCCCTGAACTCGCGTCCCTCAAAACATACGTCGAAAAGTGTCAGGAATGGGTCGACGAAGCCATGCCCTTCGTGTCTAGGAAACAACAGAATAGAAGGAAGAACGAGAAGGTCTGGAGAAAGGGGAGCGCGAAGGCAGCTGAGATGGAGGAAAAAGAGAAGGAGCAACGGAGCGTCATTAACATGTTGCATCTTCTCCGGGAAGCAGAACAACTGAGCTTTGATTGCCCAGAAATCGATATGTTGACTGAACGAGCCCACGCGATTCGAGAGTTCCAAATGAAGGCAAGACAAATACTTGCAACCCCTGGCGCAGTTTCAACGGCGAATTATGAAGAAATGATTGAGCAGGGGAAAAACTTCAACGTTGACTTGGAGGAAGCGATCGTCCTCGAAAAGATTGTGAAGCAAATCAAGTGGGCTGATGCGGCAAAAGAGAAGCGGAAACTGTCAATGTGTCTCGAAGATGTCCAGGACATTATCCAATCGGCTAAGGAGCTTGGGATCCCTGAGAATCATGAGCAGTTGATGTTTTTCAAAGAGCAGAAGGCTCAGGGTGATATGTGGGAGGCAAAAGCGAAGGAGCTCATGAGCGCGGAATCTGTGCACTTCCAGCAGCTGGAAGCCCTCTCCAACCAAGCTGCCAATATTCCTATCAGCAAGGCCACGCTAGCACAAGTCGACCAGATCCTGAACAATCAACGGGAAGCTCAGAGGAAAATTGTTGGCCTCTACGAAGCCAGCAACTCCCCGGATTTTGAGAAACGTCCAAAGTATAAGGATGTTTGTGAGGTTCTTGAGACTTTGAAGGATATCAGACCAGGCGGTGTTGCCTTTGATTTGGAAAAGCAGCAGAAACGTCATGAGGACTGGATGAGACGGGGGAAGAAGCTCTTTGGAAAAGCGAATGCGCCGCTTCACATCTTGCATCAGCATATGATTTATGTTGATGGCCGGAACCAGCATTGCTTTGATTTGGAAGATCGACCAAGGACCCCGGTGGAGCCGTTGAGCAGGGAACCATCACCGGAGAGAAACGAGAATCAGAATAACACCGATGCGTCGCGATCTCGTCCGAGGGAAGTGTTTTGCATTTGTCGACAGCCGGAGTTTGGAATGATGATAGAGTGTGAGGTTTGCCACGAGTGGTATGTTTACCCACTTGTGAATTGGCAAGGACTAGCTGACGCGGTATAGGTATCATGGCAAGTGTCTTAAAATCGCCCGCGGTCGGGTCAAGGAAGATGATAAGTATACGTGCCCGATCTGCGATTACCGAGTCCGGATCCCTCGCGATGCTGCCCGTCCGAAACTCGAAGACCTTGTTGAATGGCAAGCCGAGATTCCATCACTTCCATTTATCCCTGATGAACTCGAGGTACTCGACCGGATCGTCAGCTCTGCAACCGAGTTCCGTAAATTCGTCGGATCATATACTAATAATCCTCTTGGTCTCACGTCCGCCGAAATTCCGGTTATGCGGTTTTACCTTCGCAAGATTGAGGGTGCCGAGATCCTGCTCGCACACGAAACCAACTTCTTCCGCCAGGAACTACATAAATGGATGCCGATTGCGCCTGATCCACCTCCAAGCATCGAGGTTTCCGCCAGCACACGGAAACCGAGACCGACCAAGCAGCAGAAACTCATGGCACAGCTCGGGATCAGTGATCCCGCAGACCTACCAGTTCAATACCGTACCAAGCCTCATGTCTTCAAAAGACACAAAGTTCCCGGTCATGATACCAAGCCAACTCCGTTAAAACCCGCTCCTCTTCGCACTACAAACTCTCCAACCCCATCGTTGACCTCGAATGGTTCTCAACCATTAGGTAATGGCGCATCTGGCGCTTTCAACTTTAATGTTCAGTTCGCATCTACGCCCAGCTTCCCACAATCGGGTCTCGGCGGGGCTACAGCCGGAGCATATAACTCATCAAACCTGACGCTTAACAACCCCGGACGTAATCAGTTGGACCCAGCCCTGTTCAGTAGTCATTCTAACTACGCTCATGCTCAAGCCGTGGCAGCAAGCAATGGAAACTCGCATTACCCCACGACGCATGAGATGTTTGAGCAGCTTTCGAATCGGGATGATGTTGTCGAGGGGCTGTATAATGGAAAGGAAAGTAGGGGCGGTAGTAATAGTGGTGGCAGTGGTGGTGAGTTGGCGCAAAGCGGTTTTTCACGGAGAGCCTCGGCAGAGGAAGGTGATTCAGAGGCGTTGGATAAGAGTTTAGCGGATCAGTTTTTACAGAGCGAGTGAAGAAGGGTGGGGTAATTTGGGGTTTCGGGGTTTTCGGATTGGGTTGGGGTTTGCGTCGTTCTCATTTTTATTTTTCTTCTTTTTCTTCTTGCTTTTCTTGTTCTTTCATCTGAGGCTTCGGATGTTCCGTTGTCGGTTTTTTTTCCTTTGTGTGTCTCTGTCTGGTCAGTTCTTTGTTTTTTTCTTGTTCTTGTTGGCTATTGTTCTTTCTTCTTTTGTCGGGGGTGTTTTTTGCATCTTTTATCATCATCACCATCATCTTGTCGTGTCAGTTTTCTGGCGTTGAAAAGTGGGTCGGAGCTTTTGTTTTGTGTTGTACTTGTCATGGATTTTTCTTCTTTTTCACGTTTTATTTGTTCTTCCTCTTCTCTTCTCTTTTCTTCTCCACCTTCTAGTGTGGATGCTATTCTCTTGTTCATCCAATGCGCTGCCAACGGCGCGCTAGTTACCATACATTCCATTCGACGTTTTTCAATATTGCGTTCAGACCGGACCTGAATCGGGGAATGTATGTTGAGCTGTGATTTGCTAGGTAGGCGGGCAGGCGAAAAGGGTTTTCCTCGTAATGTCATTAAAAGGAATTCTTTCAGATAGGGAGATGGGGGTTTACGTGCCGGGGGTTACGTTCTAAAGCCTACTTTTCTTTTTATTGAGCTCGGTTCTTGTGTTTGTTTCTGTTTTTCTTTTTTTCTCCTCTTTTTTAGTTTGTTCTTCTCTCTGTGAGGGCGTGGGGGATTGTGTGGTCAAGCGCGGAAGATGGGCGCAGTGTTAGTGATTATTAGGGGGGTTTATTGTTGTTTCTTGGAGAATGGTATGGGTGGTCAGCAATGTATATTATTAGTACGGTACTTTCACGATGAAATGGACATTGAAGGCGGTTGAGAAACTCAAGAACTGGCCAAAGAATACTTTGGATCGAGTGCGTCGCCATGTTGATCCTTTACATCACGTGACCTGTCCGGGATCCCTCCATCCGGTCCCTTAATCGCGGACGCAGTTGTGCCTGCCCCTGGTTCTGGTTCTCGGGTCCGACGGTCCAACTTTTTGCTCCGAACCTTCGTCCCTTCCTCGCACCACTGAGCTCGTGCTTCCTCTCCTCCACACACACACACCGAAGCAGCTTCCCGTCACAGTCCTCGGTCCGGACTACCACCACCCACCCACCCACCTCCCGGCCTTTTAAAAGCCCCGTGAACCTCCGAGCCGACCGCCGACGCCTGCCGCAATGGGGCTCATGGACTTGCTAATCTCTTATGTGGCGCCGGTCTTGTAAGGGAGCTTTTCTCTGGGTGATGGAGGCCGTGAAGATGGGATGATGGGTGCTGATGATGATGCGGGGATAGCCTTATTACTTCGCCAATTACTAGTTATGGAGATCAGGTATGTGAGGAATGGAGAGCTCGGGGTGGGTTATGGGATGGACGGTTCGCTGACGAGTATACGGAATAATAGATTCGTTCGATCCACATCCGCCGGTCCTCGCAGGGCTTCTCCTTGGATGTTTGTCTCCCGGTACCATGGAAACAACAATACCAGAAGAACTAACATTCTCCAGACGCCCCTAATCATGCTCATCGCCTCAATCCTTCGCTGCTTCTACTGGCTCGGCAACCGCTTCGAGCTCTCCCTCCTCTACCAATCCCTCCTCCAAATCCTCGTGCAACTGATCCTCCTCAAAACCGCGCTCGACCACCGCCCACCCCCCATCGTCACCCCCTTCTCCCCCTCGCCCACCTCCACCCGGCCCTACAACTTTTGGCAATGGCGCTCCCCGCGGCCCTACTGGGAGTTCCTCACCTACTTTACCCTCACGACCACCGTCCTGCAGCTGCTTTTCGGACGGTCGATGATCTTTGTTTCCCTTCTCGGGGCGGTGGGGCTTGGGATAGAGGCATTGCTGCCGCTCCCCCAGGCGCTGCAGAATGAGAAGAGGAAAAGCTGTGATGGGTTCAGGATTACGGTGCTTGCGAGCTGGTTGGCGGGTGATGCGATGAAGTTGGTGTTCTTCTGGAATGCTGAGAAGGTGGGGGTTATGTTTAAGGCGTGTGCGGTGATTCAGAGCTGTTTGGACGCGTTTTTGGGGATTCAGTTTTGGAGGTACGGGAATGGACCCGCGGTGGGAGAGGAGGAGGGTCATGGGAGGGCGAGGGAGGGGTGGGAATTGGATAAGACGGCCGCGTGAGTGTGTGTGGGGGTGGAAAATGGTGCTGGAGAGGCCGTAATGGTGGTGGTGGCGGTGGGGAGAGGTGGGATATGATCATGATGATGGTATGGTAATGCGCTGTGGGGATTATAATGATGGGAATGTGCGGGGTTTCTTCGCTGGTTTCGTTTATATCTTTTGGCTGAGCCGGTTTGGTGGACCTCCTGCGGTGGGGAGGAAGCCAACGGTTGGGTTATATCATGAGTCTTATGAGCTGCTACTAGAACAAATGGATAGATTTCTTTGATTTCTTTGAGTTTTGGGGGATTTGGGTTGAGACATGGTACTGGGTTTACGCGTGAAGGTGCGATTTAAGTGAGAGTGTTATAGAAGAGCTGCTAGAGTTGATCTGGGAGTTGGCGATTTAAGAAGCTAGCCATCGTTGCTTGAATGATGGATGCTGGTCGATCATGCTGTACTGGATTTGCCTTTGTTTTCTAGAAGCGTGGGTAATGGATGCTGATGGGTAGATCATGGATCAATACTATGGTTTCTAATACTTTCTAAGTAGATCAAGATGTAGGGACGACATATTAGAGATCTTCAGCCGACCCATGGAAGCTCAACCATGTCTCCAGATATATCATGTCGACACGAAGTATCATGGCACATTCCGGGAAGATCGGAAAGCGAAAATCTCACATCACGGTCATACTCACTGGTGTCTATCTATCCCCAGATCTCACGTCCCATCTCATATCCTCCTCCTGCCTAGGTATATTCCACCATATCCATCTCCATCCATGTCGCGTGCTCCTCCAATCCACATGCATCGCCTCGTGGTTAGTGATTGCATTTATATATGCACCGCACCTTAAACTCCATCAACATGAAACGGCGGTTTTGGGTTCAGAGTTCCGCGCGTCACCCTAGAAAAATTGGACAGGACCCTGCAGATCAGATTACGGTTGGAGAATGCTGTAGCAGCGAATGCTATATGCTGGTAGAGTGGTGCTAACGATGTAGTTTTCCGGCTGTGTTTTGTGTTAATAGACACCGTGCTAGAACTAGTATGGATGATACATATGGGATTGGATTGAGGATGGATACTGGCATTGCCAGTGGGTATGGGACGTAGGGGCGGCGTGAAATATTCTGCATTCAAGGACCAGTGCATAGTACTGGTACAGACACGATCCCGCAGCATACAGCAGCGGCAGCATTCACCCGTCGAACCTCAAATTCCTGAACACTAGTACCAGCACAGTATCGCAGATAAGAACTGAACATGACGAACAGAACACTCCCCACAACTCCATCCCTCACCACTGGCACTCACTGAACCCTCATACACGATACAGCCCCAGTATCTGCACACCCGCATCTTTTTGCCTCATCCGTACATCCCGTCCTCCGCGTTTGTGGCTTTCGATCTTTTCCCTTTATCGTTGTCTACCTCCGCCACATTAAAGTTAACGTTAAAGTTACCGAGCCCAACCAGGCCAGGTGGACTCGTGGCTTCAAGTTTCAACAACCACAAAGCTATTCAGAAATATATGATGGATAGAGTACATTGACTCTTCTCCCCTATGTGGTGGTGGTGGTGGTGGTGGCGGCGTGGAGCCAATGGGAGAATTGGGATTGGACCCTGACGATCGCATGTCGCGTTGGTCGATTTGGATGAGGATCATCGTCGTGATGACGATGACGATGATGATAGGACAGAACAGGGGACGGCACGGAAGCGGGTGAGAGGGAAGTCTGGGAAGGGCGGGAGGGGTTCATCGGGGATGGGGGACGTGGCAGCATGGCAGGTGGTTTTGACTTTCTGTAAACTGTGATTGTGCAGAAAGATCTAGGGGGCGGGAGGGCAAGATATGTTGCGACTGGAAGGTACTAGTACTGTGTATACACAAGGGAATGTAGGAAGGTAAATATCATTAGGATTAGTGTGTAGGATAGAAATGAACGAAGGCCGGCGCTGAAGTGACCACGCAGTACCAAGGTATGATGACGACTCTCAGCTGCCTGACTACAACTTTTTTCTTCAGCTGTTACGTATACCCCCCACCACGATGGAGATGAGATGGCGGATGCTCTATCCGCTGCTGCGTGTTCCACGGCCTTGGACTGCTCCAAGCCGCGCAAAGGTACAAAGATCGCCACTGCTGCTGTCCGCTGGGGCTGACGACGTTTGCGGGATGGCACTTGCGGTGTAGTTTCAGCATGAATGCCCACAATTCAAGTAGAAACATAAGACATTGGTGATGTGAATGGGGGGGTTCACGTATCCAATGGCGATGCGTGGGATGATTGTATGGGCAAGATCTCCGTGGGTGAGAGATGGTGAGGAAGCGCGATCTGGACGGGGGTGGTCGCTGATCCTTGATGTTCTCGGCTTGAACCTGAAGCGCTGGTCGCCAGTGGCGGTGGTTGCTCCTTCCCTGCCCTGCAGCACCACAACCTTCCTCCCACCAACCCTCCTCCCCCGGACTCTGACCGGCATCGCTTTATTTTCAACCACTTCCCCCCCACGCGCTGGCGCGATCACTTCACACCCTCCCTCTCCCTACATCTTCAGGAACGACTTATATCGTCTGCACTCTGTGCCTGCCCGCTGTCGCCGCTGCGAATTCCTGACCCGCCGTCGCTCTTCTATAGCCCGCCGTTTCGCAACCTCTACGGCAATTGCACAGACACCACGCGACAAGACTTGTCCAGGCTCTCCCACTGTCTCTGTCCTACCTTCGCTCCAGGCCCAGCGGGCTTCCATTGCCTTCTTCCTTCCCGATACCCCTTCAGATATAAAGCGGCGATCGAGCAGCCGCTCACACAGACAGCACAATGATGGCGACAGAAAGCAGACCCCCTAATATGCCCTCGCGGTACAAGAGCATACGCCGGACGAAATCGCAAAAGTCTCTGGCGCCATCCAGTGTTCCGCCGGTGCCCCAGGTCCCTGTTCCCCCGGTCCCGCAGATCCCCGGTCAGACATACATCCCTATCGAGCAGGCCCAGAAGTTGGCACAGATGTCGCAGTTGCCACAACCGGGAGACGTTCAGCAGCAGCCGCAGAGGCATCACACGCTGGTGGAGCGGGCTTCTCCAGCAAAGGTTAGGACTCAAGCGCCGGAGGCTCAGAAAGAACACTCGTCGCGGTTCAGGAGGATGTTGGGGTTGAAGACAAAATCTCCGGTTGTCCAACAGGAGCAGGAATCTCCATCACCGTCGCCAGTAACGTCGCCGCTTGTCGGTCGGGGTCTATTCAGGCAGCGGGAGGAGGGACATAGGAGGGAACCGTCGCCAGAGGAGCTGGAACGCCAGCGGGCAAGAGATGATGCGGTTGCTGCGTTGGAGGGAAAGAGACCTTCAAGGCCGTCTTCTAAGACAAGGACGCCTATCGACAATCCAAATGTAAGGGAATCTGCTGCAACCATCTCTGCAGACTGTTGCTAACAGAATGTAGAAGCCCAATACTCCGGCGTATGATATGACACTCCCGCTACATTTTGAGGGCAAACCGATGGTGCATTTCCCGATTATGAAGACGATGGACGCTGGCGCATTACTCCAAAAGGTTCGGCCCGGTCACACGAGACATTTGGTGGAACTATGGCCTACCTTGGGACTGGAACGCCCAATACGGTATTTCGAGCGGGTCTCTGATGTTGTAAACACGTGGGACAACCCCGACGAGGAGAAGAAGTCTCACGTGCGGGTTTGTAAGTCAGCCTGGGGCGCTCTAGACCGGAGGCTGGAGGACTTCCCCAAGACTGAGCGGCCGAGCGGCGAAACGATGGTTCATTATTATGTCACGGCGGATCGAAAATGGGTGAAGCGGACAATGAGCATTGATGTGGAGGGAGGGAGTTTGCGGATTGTGAAGAAGGATCGGCCCAAGGATAAGGACTACTGTCAAGTGGTGTCTTTGGATACCTTTGACATTTACACGTTTACAAATCCAAAGGATGGCCATAAAATCGGTCGTTGTCCTGGGAGGTATGTTTTTGCTTTAAAGTCGCAGCATAAACAGACTTTGTTTGGGAAGAACAGCGTCTTTGTCCATTACTTTGCATTGGATGAAGACAAGTTGTTTATTAAATGGCATGCAATGATTCGAGACGTCAAAACACGGCTACTCGCAGTGAAGATGGGAATTGCGCCTTGGGAGGAGCCTGAAGAAGCACAAATGCCAGAACAGATATTACCACGCAGTCGACCATCCAGTTCTCATCGTCCAGGAAAGCCGAAGCCTTTATTATCCCCTGAAGAACTTGCAGCGCCTCCACAATCCAACATGTCCCGAGCCAAATCCCTCAGCCGTAATAAATCCGTCAAACAACCCACCGGGCGTTCACGAGCAGCATCCGCAAACCATGCTCAACCCCTGATAGGATCCGACGCACCAGTCTTTGCTCCCGGAGGTCTTCTCGGCAACGACTACGAAAGTCGACGAACCGAAGCTCTCCGCAACTTCAAAGCCGACCAAGGCCACGACTTTATCCCCGCGGTCCCACCTATCCCCATCAACACGCGCAACATAACCCCTCGATCCCCCCAACAACTGGCTTCCGGAGGCCACTCCATCCACTCCAACGACGAATTCTCCCCGCTCAGCCGCTCTACATCAAGACCCGGAACCGCTCACGCCCATGGCCAGCAACCATTACTCCAGTTCTCACCACTGGAATCAATGCCCCCTCTCCCACACCAACAACAACGCCGCGGAAGAGGCCATACCGTCGATGCATCCAGCAGCGGCGGGCTGATAAACCATGCCACCTCCTTCCGCCCTGGTGAGGAACACTCCCCCCCACCTATGCCCGCCGCCAGCACCCTCCACCGCTGGAACACCACCGGCAAGCCTCCTTCCTCCTCGCACTCCTACCACCACAACTCATCCCCCTTCACAGGGACGGGGCTCCTGGCAAATCAACAATTCCACTCCACGGCAGGAACCGCGAAATTCGGCCATGGCGTGAAAACGGGGATGGATGCGATTGGCGAAAATGGGAAGATTACGCCGCTTCTGAATTTGGAGAATAGGGGCCTGTTTCAGCAGGGGAGCTTGTTGCAGCAGATGGAGAGTCAGATGGGGCCCCGGGGACCAGTGATTGATAGGGAGGAGGAGGAGAGGGAGAGGGCGAGGAAGATGGGGTATGATGCTTGATGGGGCGAAAAGGAGTGAATAAGGGGTGCGGGTTTGGGTTGGGTCGGAGTTGGGTGAAGTTGTCTGGGATCATGGAGAAATGGTGACATGGTGAAGAGGGTGGGGGATTTAATGATCTAACGACATTTGAGTTTTTCGATCTTTTTTTTTTTTTTTTTCTCTCTCGTTGTTTTGGTATTTCGTTAGTTGTAGTGGGTTACTGGTGATGTCGGTGTTTGAGTGCAGTGTTTGAGATAAGTTACCTAGTTTAGAGATACCCTATTGTGCGCTGTTGAATGTATCTATCTACTTCCCCCTTGTAGTGTAGTCGAATTTGTTGGTGATAAGTGCTTTGTGTTAGGTGGTCTGTAAGGAGTAGGTGAGAGGGATCATCGTTGTAGAATACAGTAGCTACGTCTCGAATTCTAGAGATCTATTGGATTGGAGTCTATATGATCGATCTATCGAGTATCTAGTGTGGCCATGTGTGTGATGCATTGAGAGAGATGGATAGATGGTCAAGATAGATGTGTGGGAAACTTGGATGAATGAGAGTTCAAGGGTTTAAGAGTGAAACGAACCATCTTGTTGCGTGATACCAGCCTGACTTCACATCTCATCTCATCTCATCTCATCCCATCATGCTACTTGACTCCCTTGGACCACTCGAGCTACTTGACCAATCACCACAATCACCAAGCCGCAACTCAAGTCCATCAGGCGGCGAAATCAACGAGTGACACTACATGCTTGGCAACTACCTAATCGACGAGCTGGACAGGCAAGGTTGATATTCGTTATCGCTGCTTTACGCCGTAGACTAGTCGACATTACCTAAATACCATATGATATGCTACCTACATCGTATTACAAGTGTACACCCAGAACGCCAGCATTTATATATTTTGCAATAAACTCAAAACCCGCCCCCAAAAAAAACAAAACCCATGCTTTTTTATACGTTTGGTATCTAGTCGCTATCAGAGATTCCGTGCCACTCATCCGACATCTCGATATCCTCTCCGGCGGCATCGGAACCGGCGTCAGATAATGATGCTGTCTCGCCGGTTGCTGTGATGAGTTTTTGTTTTTGCTTCTCTGCTTTCCGGCAGGGTTGGGAGAGGAGGTAGTCGAGTGCGTAGGCATTATCATCACCCCTATTGTTGAGCCCATTAGCATCTGCGCCTCTACCCATCTCCGCGCCATCAACAACCCAGAAAACTTACATTCTGGCGATCTCATTCTGCACTCTCTTCATCGCCCTCACAACTCTCCTCATCTCGGCTTCACACTCCGCACGATTCTCCAACACCCATCTCCCATGGGTCTCGAAAATGCGTTCAATCCAGCACAGCCCAAACTCCAGATGCGGACCGTTTTCCACAAAGGTCACGACGTGTCGCAGCAGCCGGGAGAGATAGACTGTTGGCAGTTCCGCGACCACGAGGGCGATGTCGTTGACGGGGGTTGCTTCATACACCTGGTGGATGAGGTATTTCTCATTCAACCTGAACGCCATGATTAAGGCTTTGAGGTAATCCTTTTCGATTTTTAATGCGTGGAGGGTTGTTGCAGGCGTGATATCGACATCGAGGTCGAAGGGGTCGAATTGGAACGTATTGTCAAGGGAGTAAATCACAAGACCCTCAGTAGTAGCAGCGGCGAACGCGCGACCGGTTGGGGAGAATGAGATACCGGTGACGCGAATCTCGGGGCGAGTTTTTCTCTCTGAAAGATCGCCGCGTTTGGCGCCGGGGATGGATTTATCGAGACGTTCTTCGAGATCAGAGGCTTCGCCTTGCGTGTCGATGAGTTCCATTGGCCCTGCTTCGGTAAGGTTCTTGGAGTTGAGAAATTCTTGGGTGCCATCCATGGAGAGATTTTGGGAGATGGTGAATTTTTTGACGAGCGCGCCGGAGGCAATGTCGTAGAGGCAGACGTATTTGGAGTTGCCGGAGGCGAGCGCACAGGTGCCGTCGGCGGAGTAGCGAACGGTGGTGAAGTGCTTGGTGGCGGGGTTGTTGGCTGCTGTTGTCCGGTCATTGATTTTACGGCCGCCGGAAATGTCGCGGCGACCATCGATGTGGGTGACTTGGTCGGCAGTCTCAAGGTCCCAGAAGGTTAGTTGACCATCAAGCGTGGAAACGGCGATTTGCTTGGAGTCTGGGCGGTGGACCACGGAGAGGACATCGGATTGCTGGGGAATCGGTTCGCTGGTTTGGGTCCGTGAGAAAATGCTCCAGATTCTTACAGTGCGGTCCCAACTGCCTGACACGAGGTTGCTACCGTCTGGTGCGAAACTGAGAGATGAAACTGGACCTTCATGACCGGAGAGGCGGTCAAGGAGCTGTCCAGTCTGCACATTCCAAATGTGGATATCGAAGCTGTCTAAACTTCCCGCGCAGACGATTTCACCACTGGTATCGACGGCTACGCTAGAGAATTGAATTCTAGAGGGGGCGGTAAAGGTTTTGAAGTTACGGTAGCGGATGAGATCCCAGGCTCGGACGCTACCATCCAAACTGGCGGTGAAGAGGAGATTCCGTGAGCTGAACTGGCAGGAAGTGACGCCGGACGTGTGCTCGGTGAAAGTTACAATACAAAAGCCGGATTTGGCGTCCCAGACTTTGATTTTGCCATCATCGGCGGTCGTGACAATTCTTTGGCCGTCTGGTGTGTAGGTGAGTGCGTTCATGGCATCGAAATGGCCTTGCTGTTTGATGATGTATGACTCGGATTGCCATTCCCATACCAGGAGTTGACCGAGCTTGGATGCGCCGAATGCAATCCATTCGCCGGATTTGTTGACGGTTACAAAGTCGATACCTTGTTGGGAAATACTGATATAAGGTCAGATAAAATCACACATAAAGTGCAGTGCAGCGCCATAACTCACCTTAACGTGTGAATGGTGTTAAAGTCAGGAAGCTCGTAGAGACCAAATACGCCTGATGAGAACCCAACCACCAAGAGATTCGACTGTGCATGAAAAGTTGCGCATTTTACTTTCGCATTGTTTTGGTTAAAATAGTGCCGGTTGACCACATACCACCGCTCTTCTTTGGGCTCTGCGTCCATCTCCTCATCCTCGTCTTCATCCTTCTCCTGGCCCGGTCGTGTTGTGTACTTCCATTCGCACAGAGTACCGTCCCGACTGCAAGTATAGATAGTCTCCTGATCAGCCGAAAACCATGCTCCCATGACGGCGTCCTTGTGCCCTGATAATGCTGTAGGAACAAATCCTTCCACAGGGTTTAGCGACCATATCCGCGAAGTCAGATCTTTTGATGCGGTCAAGAAGAATTTGGAATCGCTCGACCATTCAATGTTGTTTACTGCGTCAAAGTGGCCCGTGTACTCGCGGTGCTTGACGAACGGCGCAAACTCTCGCTCCTCGGTATAGTCTGGTGTCCGCCATATTTCGGTTTTGCGGCCGGTTGCAACGACAAAGTGGGTTCCGTCGGGGGAAAATTTGAGATCGTGGACTGTGGATTTAAAGTTGAAGTGGTGGAGGGTGGTTCGGCGGATGAAGTTGGTCAGGATTGCGCGCCCATCTGAAAGAGGGATTGTCATATGAGAAAACATGTAGAGGACGGCGAGAAAAGTACGGACCTTCGTCGACTGTGAGAAGAAGTGTCCCTTGCGGAGACAGTGCTATCCGGGCAATGTTCTTGCGGTGCTCGAAGCCAAAGGTGAAGGACTTGTTGCTGAGACGAGGTTTGTTAGTATTTCTAGTATAATGGCGCTCTACCCAGAGGGATTGACATACTTGACCAGGTCAAAACATGTTACTCTGTTTCCAACTGGTGAAAGCAGAGAATTGCCATCAGGCGAAAAGACGAGGTTTCCGCGGCAGTAGACGGTTCCCAGGAGGTTCGAGAACTGCAAAGTACATGGTTAGCTCGTGCTCCTTCAGGCGACCGCAGATGCCAAATCTTACATTGAATCCGACTTTCATGGTGGAGGACGAGGTGCTGGCGGGGTGGGTTGTCGGCGGTGGTGATGGGCTCGAAAAAGTGTAGCGGCTCTGCCAGACCAGTGAGAGTGGCTGGTGAGGAGGATGCTCCAGCCACACATTCAGCTAGCGCGCTCAGCCTTCTTCTCATGCTCAGGGGCAGCGAAAGTTCACGGCTCGCGCCCCCCTTTCCTCTCCCGCCATCATCAACTAAACACTCCCTCCACCACCGAGCCGCAACCCTCCGCTGTCCCTCCGCCTCCTCCACCCCACCGCCGCTACCCGTCTCCCCCCCGAGAGGAATTCGCTTGTTCACCGTCTCGCTCCCTTCAGTCGTTGGCTCGCTTGCTATACTACTATCACATCCCTCAACATGCCATCCGGTCACGTCGATAATGCCATTGGCATTGCCAATCTGCCCAACCAGCGGCACAAGATCGTTGCGAAGAGGTAGGATTATCAATGGGTACTAGTGCTGCTAGAGATGCTGATGGTGGTGATAGGGGCGCTGCCTTCACCATCATGGTGGTTGGTGAGAGCGGACTGGGAAAGACGACCTTCATCAACACTCTCTTCAGCACAACCATCAAGAACTATGCCGAGCATAGATTGCGCCATAAGAAGCAGATGGACAAGACTGTGAGCTTTGTCCACTATACAGACGACGACAGCCGACTAATTCCACTGTAGGTCGAGATTGCTATCACCAAGGCCGAACTCGAGGAGAAGTTCTTCAAGGTCCGCTTGACCGTCATTGATACCCCCGGCTTTGGAGACTACGTCAACAACCGCGATTCATGGATGCCCATTGTCGAGTTCATCGATGACCAGCACGAGTCGTACATGCTCCAGGAGCAGCAACCCCGCCGTTCCGACAAGATTGATCTCCGTGTTCATGCCTGCTTGTACTTCATTCGCCCTACCGGTCACACATTGAAGCCGCTCGATATCGAGGTTATGAAAAGATTGTCTACTCGCGTCAACTTGATCCCGGTGGTTGCGAAGGCGGATACCCTCTCACCGAAGGATCTGGCAACTTTCAAGCAGAGGGTATGTGAAAGTAAACTGAGGAACTCAATTTCTTGCGCTGACCATGGTTATAGATCCGTGCTGTGATTGAGGCCCAGGGCATCAAAATCTATCACCCACCCGTTGAGGAGGACGACGAGGCCGCTGCTGCGCACGCTCGCGGTTTGATGGCTGCTATGCCGTTCTCTGTTATTGGTAGCGAGAAGGACGTGAAGACTCCGGATGGTCGCGTCGTCAAGGGCCGCCAATACGCTTGGGGTGTCGCTGAAGTCGAGAACGAGGACCACTGTGATTTCAAGAAACTCCGGAGCATCCTCATTCGCACCCACATGCTCGACCTCATCCACACCACTGAAGAGCAGCACTACGAAGCTTACCGTGCATCCCAGATGGAGACCCGCAAGTTTGGCGAGGCTCGCCCCAGAAAGCTCGACAATCCCAAGTTCAAGGAGGAGGAAGAGAATCTGCGCAAGCGGTTTACGGAGCAGGTCAAGAAGGAGGAGGCACGGTTTAGGCAATGGGAACAGAAGCTCATTTCCGAACGGGACCGTCTCAACAAGGATCTCGAGACCACTCATGCTGCGTACGCCATTTCTGTCCACTAGATGACTCGTATAAAACTGACTTTTCCACAGTATCAAGCAGCTCGAACTCGAACTCGAGCAGATGCAAGGCACCGCCGGTGTCAGGAGCCACGGCCGGCGTTAATTACAGCATCGATCGGAACGAGGAACATGTCGATGACATTTGGTTTTTTCTGCGAAAACACCGCTTGGTTTTCGAAAATTTCTTGGCCGAGCGGTTCTGGGTTTTAGTTACGGCGGATATTGGAAGGGGAGACTGTTGTATGGGGAGGATGCAGGAATTCTGCGTGACAGCGACGCCCGGAGGCTTTTTTTCTCTGGCCGGTTGTGTCTTTTTTCTCTTCGTTGTTTTTTCTTTCCCTTTTCTTTTTTTTCTCACATCTTTGAGTTGGTTTCTCGCCCGCTTCGCTCTACATACCTTTTGTAGTTTCCTTGTTACTGCTACTGCTGCTTTCCCCTACTTTGCTTATCGCTTTGTTTTTTTTTCTGTTGCGTCAGAAGTATTGATATCCAGATTCGTTCGCCTTTGTTATAGCTCAACACACGCAGCGCCGCGAGTTATTCTTGTTCCCGCGCACAGAGACAGATGATGTTTCCTTGTTCTAAATTAATAATGGGGGATGATGTGGGGCGTTTTTTGTGTTCTTGAGAGTCAAAAGATAGTTGTCTTGCAGTTTACCTTAGTATCTGTGTGGTTCCATGTGAGAGATGGCATTTCAACTTTTCAAGATTGGACGTCTTCCCCCGTGGCATTTGCAACAGTTTTCGGCGGTGTCAGTCAGCTGGAAGGTGATTTGGAAGCAAAGTTTTCCTGGTCGAGTCATTCCAAATGGTCGATTCAACTTTACATTGCCTCGATTCCTTTACAGCACGGCATCATCTATGGCCCCCGCTATTGTCCTCATCCACTTAAGGCCTCGCCAGCAGTCTTCCTCGCACCCGTTGGTAATCTCGCGAGTGGGTCGAGGAATAATAACCATTCAACAAAGACCCCTCATCTGGCTGACCATGCTACCATGCCAGATGGAGTTGTCCGTGATCGGCATTTACAAAGCCTCTTTTGAGTTGACTTTCACCCCATGTTACTGCTAATCACTTGCATGGATAACTCGGGATTATGGCCTGGAATACGAAAGTGGAGAACCGTCCAATAGTATCGGCATGGTGACAGTTATTGTACTCAAGAAATCAGCAGGCTAAGTAAAAGCAGTATCACTTACATCACCGTGAAACTCGGGATGTGGACATTCAACATAAAACACTTCTTGAAAACGCATGGGAATCTTTCATAAGTTCTAGTCTAAGGCATAAAACTCTCCAGTAGTAAATCCCACAAAAGACATGGGCCAAACGCGCGCGGGGTGTCTCGTAAAATCACCTCTCCATTTTCTTCCCCTCCAAATTCCTGCCACAACACATCAATCCCATCTTACATCCCATGTTTTTTTGAACCTTGAAGCATGTCGCCCACAACACATCAATCCCACCTTGAAGCCCATGTTCTTCAACTTTGACGCCCAGCGAAATCGGTGTTCCCAGACCTACTGCTACTCTATTATTATAAGGCCGGAGCTGATATCAGCATGCATCATTGACGGAACACAAAATAGTTAAACTCATGAAAACACATGCTGTTCGATAGAAAATAACTACTTTGACAAAAAAACCTCTTCAATCACTCCCTTGAGACTAATTGCTTGAGCCATTGCCTCCAGCTGCGATTTTGGCGATGTCGAATCGCCCGACGAAGGGCCCGACGAACTTCCTTTGTTTCCTGGAGTCTCGCCCTATGTATGCTTAACAGGACAAGAACGATTGGAGAATTCCATCGGAATTTGGCTTCTTCTGGCATCCCAAGCTGTTCTGTTTCCCTGAACAAGCTTTGGAGATGTCGACCATCTGTAGAATAGACTTCCAGCCAAAATCCACCCAGTCCCATGTCCTCCACTACGAGTATGGCGATGATGACCGCATCAATACGCCTTTTCATCCGTTCTTCTAGCATATCCAACTGTGTTTTATCGAGCTTACCAGCTCCGGCTCGATGCAGTTCAACAAAGGATCCGACGTTTGAAGCTGCTGTTTCTATTCCCATCGGCATTTTTCTGTATGTCTCAAACAAAGACCTTAGGCTCCCTGTAAGGTTTGGCCCTGGGGCGGATGGAGGGTTGGCAGGTGTGACGGTGTTAAAGGGAAATTCAGGCGTTCTGTTGACGCCACGGCTTCCGTTGCTGAAATACCAGCTCTTCCAAGCACAGTAGGTTCGGGTGACAGATGTTCTTTCCCCCAAGCCCCTATTGCTCTCGTTCTGGCGACATCGTGTAGCCCCCGAGATCTTACTGCGAGGCCCTGTTGCTCGAAATCCTGCTGCTCCGGGGGTCCTGTGGCTTCGGAGATCCGTAGCTCCCCCGACCCCATGGCTCGAGATTCTGTTGCTCCGGAGATTCCATGGATACCGAGATCCTGGAGCTGGCAATATTGAGCGTTGTAGTAGGGAATAACGAGACCTGCAGATGCCCACGGTCTGTATAGATGTTAGAGGCCAAGAGGATGGAATCTTAATGGAGGATGCCCGACAGAGAGTGATCCGTGCAGTTATCGGTAAGATTATTAAACAACATGATGAGTGAAACATGCTTTTTTGTACCTTAGGGGAGGCCTGCCATTTAATACAGAAATCAGGTGACCGGCGGGTGATCGAGATGCGCGTAATGAGATCACTCAGGGTTCAGTATCGAGCTATTCTTCATGGTAAAGCAATTGACGTTTGTGGCGCTGGCGGTTATATCGCAATATGGCAGTTGGGGACGTGACTGTAATGGAGAAAGAAGGAAACGGTGATCGATTAAAATTTGAAGCGAACCAGCGTGGGGTAGTAGTATAATGATTACTCTTCCGCCTTCACTGCCAAAGGTTTTAGCTAATCATAGATGATTCTGCGGATCCGTCAAATTATACTGATTCTTGTAGTTGCAAAACGTGGCTATATTGATCTAATTGCTCTACATCCATGACATTACAACGCCTTCTGATCGCCATAACGGCTTATTCATCACTCCCCCACAGATTACCCTGCTCCCTTTGCCCTCCCCGCTACTTTCGAGTGATATCGTCCCGTAAAATCAAAGGAAGTTGATCTCCAGAGGACAAACCACTGGCAGTGCCAATATTCAGATCCTTCAAGTTGCGGGCATGGGAGTAGCAGGTGTTGGAATATGTGGAGTTGGGGAGAGGAAGTTGCTGTTGGAGCAATGGACGCTGGAGAGAGAGGGCGGGATGTATTGGGGCTGGTGAAGTTGATGAAGGAGCGAGCGTTGGAGCCAGATGATGAAGAGGTAGATATAGTTGGAAAGTGAGCGGGCGGGTGTTGCCTATGTAATTCCGCTGTTAACGACCGTGTTGAGAGCATCAGGTCAACTACAAACATCAGATTCTTACAAATACCATCAGAGAACCAGACTATTCAGCTTTGACGACGATGTTTTACACTCATGGCCGCCATGAAGCGCGCAATCTTCTGGGTGCAACATTAAATTATCTACAGACAACCATCAAACAGCAATAGCCCTCATCCAACGATGATTCAGTGTTGGCGCCATCACCTGATTACTGTGTCAAACAGCGGGCCTCCCCTAAGGTAGTTTGCAGGGCGGCTGAGTCACTAGCCCACGTGAAAGAAGTAATGATAGATGGAAAGGTGATACGTAAGACGAAGCAAATTCAAGGCGTCAAGTGAGTGACGAGTCTGGGCTGTTGTGCCGCTGTGGGAACACGGGGTGTCACTCAGTGCTTCCGGCACGTGCGCAAGCGATAACCTGTGGCAGACAAGGAAAAGCAGCGGATTCTAGCACTGGTAAGATGATTAATTAACTGGATGGGTTGGTGTTTTGCTTAGCGAATGTCTCTAGGTAGTCTTCATTATGTTGTTCGAGACTGCGGTATGTTTGTCATATTTTGTCGCAACCACGGTAAAATAATTAATTAACTTGATAGGTGGATTGTATTTTCTTAGTGGTGTAGTCATCATCATGGTGTTCGAGACTGTAATATGTTTGTCATATTTCCGATGATTTTCTCGTATTCGGCGCAACTCTGGAACCCGTGCCGACCCCGCCATGCTGCTGATGACGACACCGCCTTCCCACTCCACAGCGTGCTGACTCCAACCAACCTCGCTCACACTATAACCAATGTTCGGTTATATAGTATGCTAGCACTGTCATCGTCAGCTTTGCCGTCACTTATATTCGACTTGACTACCCATGCGAACTCGCTTCTTCGCGAACGGCCTTGGATACAGGACACCCCCGCTTGAAACACATCAACGACGACTTCAGTTTCTCTCATTCAAGTCAACCCAGATTAAACGTACAGTAATGGCGATGGTTTCCAAAGCTACCAGCTCCCAGATTCACCTCACACCGACTACCCATGGGATAACACCCCTTCCGGGCATCACCAATGAGACTGCGAAAACCGCGACAGAACTTCTCCAGGACAATCATGAAAAATATCATCTCTTTTTCAATGATATGGGGTTCCATGTTCGTGATCTATCTGAACAATCCTGAATCATGTCTTGAAAACATAGCTGATCCAACCTGAACAGAACCACACAGCCCACCACCTCCTCGCCCTCTTCTCCCTCGGCGCCCCGTCATCTCTCCTAAAGGCGTCTTACGACCATGAATCCTCCTACCAACGACCCCGTCCTCCTCCACCTTCCCCTTCCGACCTGGCTAAGCTCCCAATTCAACACCTTTCCGATCGTTCCAAGTCCTCCCTCTTCCTATTCTACTTCCAAAACCGGATCAACACAATTGGCGTTCACAAAACGCTCGAAGAAACATTTTTCTCCGGCACCCCCGAGAGCGAGCAAATGAAGATCCGACTGTTCGGTGGTTTTGTGCATTCGTGGATCCACATTGGATATGGTGTGGAGTTTGACCAGCCCGCTATTGTAGCCGAGGGTTGTGCGATGGCGGCGTGTAGTAGTGCTGGCTTGGTGGAGTATTATGAGGCGATGAAGAAAAAAGTGGAAGGACTGGAGACGCCGGAGAAGGAGGTTACAATTGTGGAGCTACTGGAGGAGATGAGGGGAAATGAAAAACTAAGGACCGCTGCGAGATGGACGGAGGGAGATAAGATAAAGGGTGTGCTGGACAGGGCTCCGGAAGAGATGATTGAGGTTGCGGCGAAATTCCGTGTTAAGCCCGATCAAGAGACGATTGATAGAAGAATGGCCGAGAGTATCAACGCTGTTGGTGCGTATACTGCCTATGCCATCTGCCCTTGGACTTGTTTGGCCTGAGTTATAACATAACTTACTGACCATGATCCCCACAGCATACTTCACCCACGCCGCGCAACGCACCAATAAACCCGTCCGTCTCGATTTCTTCCTCATGCACTGCGTCACCTCCTCCCTCTTCCTCCACCCACTCCTCTCCCTCCCCTTCCTCACGCTCCATCAAAAAGCCTCCCTCCTGGAACTCAAAGTCTGGGTCGACCTCGCCCTGTACGCATCCCGTCGCTGCCCCTCCCTGCACCTTACCGAAATCACCAACTACACCCCGAAATCCACAACCACCTCCGACACCTTCGCCACCTACCCCACCACCTCTGGCCGCGCCGGCACCGCGCAAGAGAAAACCGTTGCAGTCCCACGAACACCCGCCAATCCGTGGCTGGGCGTCATCGATCGCGCAATGGCGTTTAATGAGGATTCGCATGTGGTGAAGACCGTGAGAGCGTTGGTGAATGGCGAGAAGGTGTGTGCGCCGTATGAGGAGAGAGGGGAGTTTTTGGTTAAGGGGGAGATGTGGAAGGTAATGGCGGAAATGTGTGTGGACGCGGCGGAGGAGAGTAGGGAGTCTGGGGAGAAGGAACCGTGGGTTAGGAGTGCGGGGTTTGATGAGGCTTGGGAGGGGTATGGGGAAAGATTTAAGTATGGGGGTATGAAATTGTAGGTGTGTATGAATGGTGTGGTGGATTTGATTGGTTTATGCCAAAGGTTGAAATCATGAGGGGTTTGAACGACATGGCAGGTCGTTACCCAAACTAACGAATATATGATTGTATATCCTCATGTCCAATCAATTTACTGGAATTCACACCACAGCACCTCAGAAGGCATATCCCACACCGATGAGGATGACTCCATCCCCCATGTCAAACCTCTTGTGAGGAAAGTTGCGACCGAGTGGCACTGCACCACATCACTCGTCTCCAAACTGACAACACTTCTCCGCCACCTCCACAACCAAACCCTGCAACATCACCTCCAAATTGGGGGCGAATAGGAACTTTGTCTATTGTCCAACTATCTGACACTTTTTAAAAGAGAATAGGGGTTTTTAGAGAAAAGATATAAGGTCAGGAATACGCGAGTGACCCACCATGTCACAGATCCGCAATCCTAAGCACAGCGTGACAATTGCAAACTCCCAGACAAATAATGTCTGAAAAAGGGAAAGCGGCAGATAACCAATTGAGATTTTGACGTATCACTCGATCTGAAAGTGACCACCGTTCGAACCACCATATCTACGCGGAACATAGGTGTGAGAAAGTGAAAAAGAGGGGAGTGTGGGGAATCTTTGTATACCAGCGGAGGATGGAGGACCGTAATGGAGAGTATCGGGGTGATGGCGGAGGAGATAGAGAGGCGGGGAGCAGATTGGGAGTGTTGGCAGCAGCGTTACGGTTGCGATGTTGCTGATAACACGCCCAAAGAGGAATGGTGGGAATGGTGGGAATGGTGTGTCGTCTCCGCCAACCTCTCTGTTCCTTCATCAGCTTTTCTATTTACCTAGGTAAACCCGCTACTATCTATCATCAACGATGGCCGATACTGTTTCTTTAATTTGCTTTGAATCCTGATGATTACGAAGGCGTCTGCTCTTGGTCAAGATCTCGTTGAATCCAGCCAGATCTGATTTAGAAGCCGTGCCCAACACTGGAATGGGTGTTGTGAAGATTTTGCTGGTAAGAATGGCGGTGGTCACAATGGTAAGAAGCTGGAAACTGTGTTTCAATTGACGATACGCAGGTAAACTTGAAGACGATGGACAAGCTGGTGGCATTCAATATCCCCTCGCCGAAGAAATGGCCATTCTCGCCAGCCCGCGGATTGTATATCAATCCACCGATCTCATCGATCCTCGTTCCAATTTCCCAACCCACTCTGACAGTATTCCCAACGACAACAAGCACCCTCAACTCAAGTTTACCTGCTTAACAAATAACATCAACATGTGCTACGCCATCAGCACCCGCAACCATTGCCGAGCATGCGGAACCTATACAACTCTCCCAGTTCACGCCGTCCGCTGCGAGCCCTATCTCCAAAACCCCCGACGTCCCTGTCTGGCCAACGATGCCCGCATGCCGGTAGTGATTACTAAATGGGTAAGCGACAGCTGTGGGAACCCAACATGTCCTGGGAACCCCGCAAATCAGTTGGGAGCGGCGGGTCGTAGACCTTGGATGATTCCCCAGGAGATTCGGGATCAGGTGCAGGCCGGTCAGTATCCGGACAGGAGGGCGAGTTGGTTTGCGCCGAATTGGGGGCAGAATGGTGTGCCACTGCAGCAGGCAATTAGGGTGTCGTGGTTCCCGGAAGTGGTGCAAGATCCTGGAATCCAGGTTCCGGTGTATCAAGGTCCCCGTTATCAGGTTCTGGGTCCGCAACCACAGGTTTATCAGGCTCCGTCTCTACAGCCACAGATATACCAGGCTCCAATGGCGCAGCGAGTTCCACAGGTTTAGCAGGTCCCGCAAGTACCTCAGGTGGGAGATCCAAATCCTAGAGGGGCAATGTTATTGAACGGACTTTCACTGTATGGATGGCCGTCTGGATGGGCGTTTAGATAGATGAGGGTCTTTTCACATGAATAGATGGGGAACTTAATAGCTAGCTAGCTGGGATATATCATAATGAGGATTATCGGGTTGATATTTACTAAGGATACAATGATAAGTTATGGAATTCATGCCATTCGCGCGTGTGATACTTCGAGTGACCCAGTTACAGCCATTGAATGGTACGAATCATCTTGTTCTCGGAAATGTGGCAGAGTTAAGCTAGATATCCGTAGAATGTCTTCTATCATCACTTACTCACAGATTGGCTTGAAGGAGAGTGGTTTACGAGCGCCAACATGTGGTAGTATAGTTTCATATCATCATATAATATAGAGATATAACTAGCGAGTCATCCAAGTGGGAGTTCAGTCCACACCATCAAATCGCCTCCCCTCCACTGGTTTCCTCCCGGTAATCTGCCACTGATTATGATACCCATGCACCTTCCCGCTCCTCACCTCCCTGACAGCATCTTCCATAATACTCGCCGCTTCATTCTCCTCCATCTCCCCAACCTTCGTCATCAAGTTCATCCCATATGCTTCCAGTCTCGTCTTGATGCATTCCGCCGCTACGGCGCCGAGATACTTGGCTCTCTTGTTTCTCGGCCAAGGCACTGGAAGGTATGTAGTTATCAGTCGCTGTTTTGACGTTTGATGCGCGGCGTTGAAACGGGTGAACTTACCCCACGGGTTTTTGTACATCCGGTGGCTTACATCCACGGAACCTATATCCCATTAGTAAATCCCCTCAGAAACGGAGTTCCACAGCCTCAGTATAACTCCCCAACTCAAATACCGCAAAAACTCACCCGCCTCCCGTAGCACTTGCATCAACCCCTCCGCGCTCAACCCCGGATCCAGCCCCGACAGCTCCAGCGACTTCCTAAACACCCGATAATACAAACTCAAGCTCGAGTCTTCCTTCAACGTGTCATCATCGCAGTAAAGGGGGTCCAATGTGTGCTCTGTGATTTTCGGGTCTCGTTAGCCCATTATGTTGATGAACTCTGTGAGGGAGGAAAGTACCGCTCAATTCAACCCATCCTCCCAGTTTAATGTGCGCGAAAAATTGGGCGGCGTAGCGGCGCCAGCCGCGGATACTCATGCCGAGGTGTCTGAACGGGGTGTCAGGAATTAGGAACGTCAACTCTCAAACAGGAGAGAGTGGAACAGCCTGCAGTGAGGGGGTGGAGGTTACCGGCTGTGGAAGAAATCAAAATGATTCTTTTGTGAGAAAAGTCAGCTGGGAAAAGACTCGACAAGGGGGGAGTGTTGAGTTCTCGCTGTACAACTACAGTACTTTGGGATACGTCCAATTCTTCTCGATATCGTCCGTTTCGAACACAACCTTTATCCAGAGTGTCAGGTTTTCAGCTTCAAGGGTACTTGAGCGACTCTAGCTCGGGGTTCAGTGGAAACGAACATTCGGATACGTCCTATCCTCCCGCGGTTAGTTCTAATCCAAGCCTTTCCCTTTCCTTTCCAACTCCTACTCTCGATCTCTGCCTATATCGAGTTTGACTTACCATGTTGGTTGTATCCTATTCCGTCCTCGTTAGCGCCTCATTCTACATCCATAAAGCACACTCAAACTGCGTACAGCAGCGGAAAACTCACGGCATCAAATCGACACCCGTAACCTTCACATCCGGATGTGTTTCCCCCGAAATCAAACGCCCTGTATCCACATATCGCATGGTCAGCAAACGGCATTCCCTCCGTTCCCTCCTCCCCCCCTTTCAGTGCTGTTCAGACCAAGACGAACCATATTCCAGTACCTGTACCGCAATCGAGAATGTTTTGGATGAGTTCGGGTTTGAGGGGGCGGTTTAGAGTGCACCGCCGAGGAGACAGAGTTGTGAGTCTGCGGGGAAGATGGGTTAGAACTAGTTATGGTTGGGAATTTAATGGTGAAGGTGGGAGGCGGAGATGGAGCGGCGCGATAGATGTATACAGTGATACTAAAGAGCGAATTAGTGAGTGTGATTGAGGAGATGGGATGCGATGGGAGGTGGGGGGAGAAGTATACCATATCAAGACGACCTTTCTACATCGCCGTAAAGATGGAGAGGACTCGTCAGCCTGAGCCATACATACATAGGTAGATAAAAGTGCTGGATGGATTAAAGTAATATTCCACAAACCCCCATCTCATCAGCAGGCATAGCATACTGATCCGCGGATTTGCGGTGGTACTGACGACCTATGTTCATTATTTAGCATTGCTGGGTTGGGACATTATGTTTTCGAACGAAGCTCGAGACAACGACGCACCGTTTTCGTACACAGAATCGAGGATGCTGGAGGTGAGGCTCATGGTGCTGGATTGACTGTATACACAGATACATAGGTTAGGCAAAACTCGATGGGAGCGAGAATGGCGGAGGTGAGAAGAGAGACAGACCCGCTGTATTTAGATTCATAATCGGCTTTGATTTGGAAATCGTCATGTTAGTGCCATGCTCAGAAGGGCTTGATTGATGGTGTTGAGTTGCGATGGGATTGTGGAAACGATATGGAGTGAATATTCGTACCGGAAGCGTGGTTTCCAGGACAGCGGACGTTATTCTCTGTAGCGGAAGATATATCAAGAAAACGCTTGTGTGTAGATGATGATGGGTTAAGGGTTGTCTACGGAATCCCAGGGATGCCTCCTCTTTTAGAGAGGTTCCGCAAGATGGAGCAGGTGGGAGAGGCAGTCAATCAAAGGCGAGTAAAACTGCCCGATAGAGGAACTATCATCACCGCCCCCCGCTTTTAGAAACTCAGGCTTGATATATGCAAAGAATGTATTGGGGCCGTACGTTTGCTTTGAGCGCTTAGGTTGGATGTCACAAATCGAAATGATCGTCAATGTTGCGTTGTTGGGTATTCATTCATGTTGGTCTCTGCGCAGCTACATGATGGGAAGCAGGTTGTAAATTGAACTGTTCAGCGGGCCATGGGAAGTCGAGAGACCTGAAGCCATTCAGACCACCGACTGGGATAGAGCTTGAGACCACACTTCCACGTCAATTGGCATGAATTGATCATCCAAAGCCATCGCTGTACTTGCACAGCACATGCTGCGCAACCTACTTTGGAGATGGGACACTCGAACCCTCTTGACTCAATTACGACTCTCTTCATCTTAACGCACTGTGACCAGATCATGAAACGCAGTCCCCCAACTATCGGACCAACCGCGCGATTAAACGGGCCTCTTTAATTCCTCTCGAACCCTTGACTGGCTTACGCCTCCCAGTAGACAGCAAAACGCCGACCACGAGTGGGAAGCGCAAGGCAGGAATACAGCATCACCCTCAATGGCGGCGGTGACGGGGTGCTGTTAAGCCGATAGTTCGTGATGAAGAGGAAAAAGAAAAAGAGAAGGGCGCTCGTTGACATGGTAAATTTTATGCGGCTCTGCGGGATATCGCTGAGTCATCGCTGGTGACAAACGGTGATTTCGGAATCGGATAGCGTGAGAAACTGTGACGCGGCCAATCAGAGCGGCTGTATCGTAATCGGCATTGCGGCTTCATCCCTCGGTAAACGCCAACACCGGGTGGCCCACCGTGATCGATTGTGAGGTCTTTCCCGACCACGTCCGTCTTGTCCGTCGTCTCCAACTCTCCCCTCCTGTTTCTGTCCCGCCGTCCCTTCCCCCCGCCGTCCGCATCGTCGTTTTCCCGAATTCTCCAAATAAATACACACCGCCAAAATGCTCGCCCGTACCGCTGCTCTTAGGCGTGAGTTTTCTGCGATTGAAGAGGAGCATCACGATGCCCCGCTCGGGATCCCCCACTGATCTGGGTGAACCAACACAGTCGCTACCTCCGCCAGCGCACGCACCACCGTCCCGCGCGCTGTGTTCGCCGCTACTCAGACCCGGTATGCCTCGATCCCTTACCGTACTTCTCTTCGGACATCGAATCCACCCTCACTCCACCGAAACCCTCCCTACATCGCCAATTGACGACCACAAATTTTGACTGACGCAACCCCACGCCTCACAGCTCCACCGCAACCACCACCAAGACCACCGATGCTGAAGCCTACTCGATCCTCGTCGCCCAGCGCAAGCAGCGCCCGATCTCTCCCCATCTCACCATCTATCAGCCGCAGCTGACATGGTACATGTCATCTCTCAACCGTATCACCGGTGTCGCTCTCGCCGCCTCTGTCTACCTCTACGGTATCGGCTACGTCATTGCCCCGTATGCTGGCCTCCACCTCGAGTCCGCTTCCCTTGCCGCCGGCATGGCTGCTCTTCCCATCGCCGCAAAGATCGCTATCAAGTCCGCTATTGCCTCGCCTTTCGTGTACCACGCTTTCAACGGCGTCCGGCATTTGACTTGGGACACTGCGAGGGAGTTGTCCATTAAGGGTGTCTACAGGACGGGTTATGCCGTTATTGCGTTGACTACTGTTGGTGCGGGTTATTTGATCTTTGGTGTTTAAATAATGAGGGAAGAATGGAGGGAGTACGTGGGAAGCGAGAGGATGGATGGGATGATAAAAGTGTAGGATGTGATGAAAACGCTGTGGAGGGCTTGGAGGGGCTCGACACAGTGGAGGAGGTGTGTGTCATACATAGATGCGGACAGCATACCAAAATGGCGGCGGGCTTTTGCGGGTGTTCTTTGGAATTACAAATTCATATTTGATTTCAGTTCTTTGGAAGAATTTGCGTGGGATATGTGAGAGATGAGGTTATGGCCAAGGTTAAGAAGATGTTGGTGACAGAAGCAGATCAAACAGTTTCCACTCATTTTCTCCAAGATCAAGTCAACCATTCAACAAAGAGGAATAATTATAACAGCATTAACAGTGGTATCAATTGGCGCTCTCACTTTACAGAATTACATACCTAGACTATAATCTAATTACATCATCTCATATCCCATTACATCATTCACATCCAAAACATTACATGGCATAACCATCTTCCCACACATTACTCCCCAATTATCTACCCACACCCCCCTCACCTCTCCTGCTCCAACACCCAACTCCTAGGCAACATCCTCCCCACCTCCCTCCCCTTACACCTCCCCTCCCACGCCACCATAACGCCCACCATCCTCTCAACCTCCGCCACCTCCCCCGGCCCCAACCCCACCTCCCGATTCTGCCCGTCCGTCACTATCAGCTCCTCCCACCTCCCTTCCAGCCCCGTACACCGCGGTATCCCGTCCGCCTCCAATAACCCGTCCTCCCCGTAATCCGTAAAAAACCGGGTGCGGTGCCGCCAGCTTTTATACAGCTCTTGCGGGGGACGTCCGAGAGCGCGCGTGAGGGCCGCGAGGAGGAGGTCTGTGGGTGTTAACCCCCCGTTGTTGCTGCTGGGAGACGAGACAGAGGAGGAGGATCCGGATGATGGGGAGGAGGATGGGGGAGAAACAGAGGGAGAAACAGAGGCGGGGACGAATAGCGCCACGCCCCCGAGAATCGCATACAGCGCGCAGCCGAGAGAGAAGACGTCGGCGTCTTGTGTGATCCTCCCTGGACGCTGGTTTTGCGCCGCCAGCAACACCTCCGGCGCTGGGATCGGGATGGTGGAGAGGTCGGAGTCGAGAGCGAGGCCGAGGGTGGGGTGGTGCGTGAGTGCAGCGGTGACGGAGGATTCGTAAGCTGTGCGGAGGAGGGTTGGGAGTGTTGCTGTGGGGGGGGAAGGGAGGAGGAAGGAGTGCGTGCAGGTGGTGAGCCGGATTGAGGTGTAGTCGTGTTCGTCGATGCAGTGCGGCCAGAGGAGTGAGAGGGAGGCGGGGGGGAAGAGGGAGGGGGGAGTGTGAGCGGTAGGTTTGGTGGAAGGGTTGAAAATGGTGGTGAAGGGGTGGGGTTCGGGTTGCCCGATGCGTGCGAGGATGTCGTGCGGGGTCCAGGTGGAGAAGTGGGGGATGTGGAACCTCGGGGAGGTGGAGGAGAGGCCTGGGGTTGGAGGGTTAGATATCTTGGGTTGTATCTAGATAGTAGAATTGAGCTCAACTTACCACAATGAACCGCCCCCTTCGCATGAATAGCTTCCACGGTCTTCACCACACTCACCACCGTAGCCCTCACAACCCTCGGCGGCAGCGGCCCTCCCACTAACCTCTGCACATCCGCCACACTCGGCCCCAACGGTTCCATGGCAATACACAGATGCCTTCCATTCGGTCCGTCGATATAAAACTGATCTATGAACTCCTGGACCAGTATCTGTGGCCCCGATTTCCGCAACCCACACAAGAGTCTCTCCTTAAAGCTCTTCTTCTTCTTTGCGCCACTTCTTCGCGGGCAAAGTTTCTTCAACACGTCGACCTCCCGTGACGTTTTCGATGAATCGGCCGTGAGGAGCTTGATCTCCACCAGCTCCGCCGACGACGACGAGGACGAAGATGAAGCGGACCCAATCGACGTATTCGAAGTCGAGCCCGACTCGGACTTCACCGCGGACGCCGATTTCCTTGTCCTCACAGCCAGCCAAGTCGTGCTTGCGGCATCGAACGCGAGCTTATGTATCAGACGGTACTCATCATTGAGGGCATGCGGGAGCGCCGGGATCGGGTGGTACCCTCCTGGGCGGTATAGCTCTCTGGGTTCTGTGGGCGGCGGAGGTGGCGGGGGCGGTGTGCTGGGGAATTCGGGGATCGGGGAGGGTTGGTGGTGGTAGGTTGCTGCCATTTGACGTTGAGTGAGCGGCGATCCAATTTGAGGTTGCGAAGATAGATCGGATGCTGCGTTCAAGGGTTTTTGTTAGGACGAGCCAAGACTGGGGATTGAGGGGGATTTATTGGTTAGGGCCGTTTCGAGGAAGCAGCTCGTATAGTGGTGCTGATGGTGCATGGCGGGTCCGCGGAGTGGACTGATGTCGAGAGGAATGGGAGGACCCGTAGAGATGATTCTAGGTTACTGGAGTCATGTTCAATGAGGTTGGGATGAAATGTTTGGGTTGAATGTGTTTCACTTACAGTGTTTAACCGAGATTTTTCGACACCGATAACCAGGTTATTGACCCTTAACACACTGGAGTGATCCAATTCCCATACCACTACCACGCCACCAAAGGGCTGGAACTTGAAGGTCCTTCATAGCATCATCTTCACTCGCCTCCGTCCACCCGAAAATTTAAAAGCAGCGGGTTCAACACTTTCCCCAGTGAAAAATTACCCCTCATTGGCTTCGATATTATGATACAAGACGCATTCGTAACCCTGGTATGAACAATCCTCTTTCACGACCAACCCAAGCAAATCCATCCAGAATCCTCCAACTAAAGCAACCGTATCCTCAAATCACCTCTCCCTATCTCTTTCGCGGATCTGTCGACTTCTCCACCGGGCGATAACCGGGGTTCTGCGGTTGCTGGGGCGGCGGGGAAAACTGAGCGTTTGGGATCCATCCCATTGCAACGGCTCCCATTTGCAATTGCTGTAGTTGCTCAGGTGTGAGCATGGGCATGGCAAACCCTTGTTGCATCGCAGATATGGGAGGAGCCATCCAGCCAGGCTGTTCTTGGACGGGAAATGGGGGCTGTGGGGGGAATTGCATAAACGGTTGTTGGTGGTTTTGTGGAGGGACGGGCATTTGTTGTGGTGGGAGTGCTTGCTGCTGTTGTTGCTGTTGTTGCTGCTGTTGTTGATCTGGGGGCGGTGGTGGAGGAGTCTCGTAGGATGAGGGTGGTTGGAACTTCTTGAATGTTGGAGGAGGCCTCTTTCGAAGTGGTGAGGCAGATCTACTGCGACCACGATCTCGGGACGGGGACTTAGAACGGCTACTATCCGTATCTCTGCCCCGTCGCCAATCTCTCCTTTTCACCCTTGATCGCGATCGTGATCTTGACGAAGACCTAGAAGACACGCTCCTACTGCTACTACGAGAGTAGCTCCGTCGCCGCCCCCTTCCCCGGTCGTTCTCCCGGCCCCGCCCACTCTTACTTTCCAACGCTTTCCGCTCCCGCTCCAATGCCTCTCTCTTTCGCGCCTGTATGGTTTTGCAGAACCTTTTGCTCCACCCATAGTAACTTTCACCTCCATCATCAATATTCACCCCACCAACCGCATCGGGCTCGCCTGCTGGCTGGGACGACGGATCCCATGCCCGCTCGACTTTGGCCAAAAAGTCTTGAACCGCTGTAGTGACAGCCTCTGATGGTGTGATTGACTTGAATTGAAATGGTTTTACAGCTTTCGCGTTGATTGGGCGAACAGCGTTTTTCGGGATGTGAGGGTAAAGCGTTCCAGCGGGGAGGTCGTAGAAGGGAATTGAAGGGTCGCCATGAACAACGGGGAGGAGCAGAATTGATGGTTCTTCGGCCTTATTTGATGGAGCGGCGCTCGACGATGATGAGCTCGGTGATCTGTCTGCAATCTCGTTGACGAGCTTCTCTAACCCCACCACGACGTCGACCGGATAGTATGCGCGGTCCCTCCAAAAGCCAAGTAGATGCAGAATCTTTTGTCGTTGCTTGACAGCACCGGGATATATTGCCGCCGTGAAGAGTGGATCCAGGAACGGTTTAATCGAATCCGCAAACTGGTGTCCATCGGGCTGGTTGACGACGGTGTGATGCAGCACGTCATGAACCAGGTACAGCAGATACAGCTTCTTTCTCCTCTTATCCAAAGTAGCTGCCTGCGCAACAAAGAACTTCCCCAGGCTTGCGGTTCTCGCGGATGACGCCGCGACGTGAGTCAGGATCCAGCGTTTGCATGTCTGAAAAGGTCGAAAAACCCGGATTAGTGAGGGAGGTCCCAAAGATTTGTGGAAAAAAGCAAGCAAGCAGTTCAGGAGAGAACTGCGCCTGTGGTATAGAAAGCTAGACGGGCTAGCTAGTGGAAGAGGTGGAGCGGCACTGAGCAACCTGAATGTTCGTGGATGTACAAGAGTTGAGAACCCAATCAAGGGTACTGTGGAAGACGTTTAGGTCATCGCGTGAACAGGCCGGGAGATCGCTTGGTCGGAGTAACGCGGCGGAGAGCGAGGCCTTCGCGACTGCGAGCTGATGTGTGGATGTAATTGTCGCCATAGTGCGGTGGTGATGGAGGGGGGAGTGAACGCGGCCAGAGGTGCACAACGTGACATGGTGTACCAGTCAAATAGCTCACGTGATATAGTCGGATGACCTCTTTGAGGAATCACTACAAGAATGTTCCATCGCCTCATAGCTCAAGTGGTTTTTCATCAAGTCTGACAGGGGGGTCAAGTTCCAAAAACTATGTCCGTGAACAGCCATTACCGGAATGGATGAGAAGTAACACCTTTGAAAGGTCCGTGTAAATACGCACAACCGTTTTCAAGAAGTGAAAAAGACACTTTCATACTCAATACTACCCGTAAAGCTGTTTTAGCCTGGCTTAAACAGGGCTCGACTGTTCTATACCTCCTCATTGCCGCGCGTCACCCAATTTGACTCGCTTCACGAATGTTCGTTGCTCTTGACAAGAGCATCCTTTCCATACGCATGCTCATATAAAAGGCTTCTCTGGGTATAGTATAGTGGGTATCAGATCAGAGCCTGAATATAGAAACGTACGCGTAGTAAATTACGTATCGAGGCCATTGAACAACAGCCGTCCTCAGTACCCACAAGATCAACATGTACTTGCGCTCTCGATGCCTCGCTGATACAACACCGATACTTCAAACTTCCTATGAATAAACACTAAAGGCTATGCACCTGCGATAGGAGCGTTTGCCATATCACCATTCGGATGAAACGGATCTTCATTGCAGATATCATGCCCATACGTTCTATCCTGAGGCACTGTAATACCCTATCAAGCAGCCCAACGCCTTATACTAACTTCCAGGTATCAATAACCCATCAAGAGCGAATAAGATGCCATGAATTTAAATGAATACAAACAACAGTACCAAAGATATGACCACAGTGGCCGCAGTAGAGACAACAACACCATCTCTGATAATAGATTCAGAGATGCATGATTTACTGTGCCAGGTTGGTTGCGTAGACCCCCATTATCGGACCTTCCTCCGTTGCCATCGGCAATGCAACTCTCGCCTTTCGCCGTCTCAAAAACTCTCAAAGACACCCGGATGAAACGGATCGACACAAAGTCCGAACAGGCAAATGTTCCATCGGTGAACTTAGAACGCCAACACAGATTGGACTGTGGCTAATGCACCCTATGACTGTCCTTGATCAATGACTCGCGGATGTGGCGTCTCTGGCGAGAGCTGCAGGTACGAGGTGGGACAACAAAAGAGCGGATTCAGTCAGCCGCACAAGAAAACAACGCTGAAAGGATCACCATTCTTTAGTTATCTGGTTGGTTTGTTGTTTCGGCGCGTGAGGAACCCAGCGGCACGGCGAGATTCGTGAAAGTTCACCAGAACACAGCTTGTCTGGAGATTCACATTCACCATCATTATTGTATGAGCAGATTCCCATTCTGCCCATCGATCATATCGGGAGCCATGTTGCGCCCGCCATCCGTCCCGTCCCGTCTCAAGCCCCCTACGAGGCGCCAAAAATAGGGTAAGGCCTGGTGATGATCGGCAGAGCCTCTCAGCTCCCGCCGCCAGCGTCTCGAAAAAGCAATCCCGGGGTACGCCCTGGACCACGGTGAGGCGAGTTGGATGTTGTGAGTCGACAGCGGCATGTTGGAAAGCTTATAAGACTGTGGCCATCCTCGCCCAGAAAAAAAACTCTCCTCTGTTCTGTTCTACCACATCCACTCACACTCGTTGTCGACTCGCTCATCTTTATCAACCACCACACTCGTTTTCGGACCAGCTTCCGCTAGCTTCGCTATCATCAACGCAGCTTCCACTACAACTACCACAAACACAACAACCACATTCAAAATGAAGGTCTCCGCTGTCGTCCTCGTCGCTTTCTCTGCCCTCGCTGCTGCACAGACTGGCACTCTCCGCCCGACTGGTGGTTTGGCTCCTTCCAACGGCACTTGTATGTTTTCCTGCTACAATCCATATCATGAAGAACAACATCTAACTATCAACAGCTACCCTCAAGCCCACCTCTTCTGGCGTCAAGACCCCATCACCCCCGTCCGCCACTCCCTCCGATAAGGACGAGGACAAGTCCGCTGCCGGCGTCAACGCCGCCAACTCTGTCGCTGCTCTCGTGCTCGCAGTCGGTGCCCTCGCCGCCGGTTCCATGCTCTAAGCGTTTCGCCACCTTCAATTTGAACAACTTCATCTTCGATACGCGATAAAATGGACTAGGCGTTTGTAATATCTGGGTTTTATGGTTCGGATTTGGGCTTATTAGGTTGTTTTTTATGAGGAACATTTGCTGTGTCTGCCTTCTTCTCAGTTCTGTGGGCTTTGGCCTGTCTGCTCTTTGCACGCGTTCTTGTTTGTTGCAAAACTTCACGTCAAGATACCTTTTTGCACTCACGGATGGAGTTTTTTGTAATATGGATACTGGTCGACTTTTTTGGCTTCTGTTATGGATATATGCGTGCGAATGAGCGGGATCTAAACGTACTGTAATGAAAAGGCGGAGAATAATATGAACGGACATTTGAAGGAGTACGATGTTTTCTGATTGATTGAGTGCATATTGCGTCTTCTTTCGCCATCTCAAAAGCGCCACGATTTCATCCTCAACCCATGCCATAGAATACGAAACATCACATCTCGGGATAAACCCTGACTTCTCGACACACCACAACCACCTCAGCCGCACGTTCACCATCCCCAATGTAATTGCACAAGGGACAACATGCCCACCTTCATCTCCCACGCCCTCTCTCTCTTATCATCTTCCCGTCAATCCATCCTCCATTCCACAGGAATTCCATCCCGTCCATCCCCAACCGGGAATTCCGCTGGGCCAGCCTGCCAGTCTGCCGCACTATCATCTCACATCACCTGGTGCGACGTCGCACCTCCATCCATCCCTCCCACCCAGATCCTGTTGCCTGCTGCCTGTGCCCCCCACAATCTAGAATCCGTAATCCACACTCCGCAAGCCGCAACTCGTAAGACGAGCCGAACTTGATGGACGGCACTGAAGTGATGTGATGGAAAATTTTAACACCGACGACCAGATGTCAATCGCATGCATGCATGGATGGGTGCAGTATGCAGTGGAGATTGATTGACTTTGGGAAGTGAGGAAGTGCTGGGCTGTTGGGCTGTTGGGGATGGAAGGCGTCGACCTCGGCATCTACTCTACCTATTCCACGATACGTGCGATAGTTACGACAGGTGTATATACCGGTGAAATTGCGTGACATAGACACGTATAAGAGATAAAGGGATATGGGGAGTTGAGGCTGGGAGGTACTGAAGATGTGATAATATGGAACTCTTGCTGTCGTGCGAAGTGGTCTCGTCGTCCAAGTTGGGTGCTCCGCGCCGTGATGCAAGGGATCGCACTGTGGGTGGTAGATGGGGAAAAGCTTGTGTGGAAGGAAAGCTTGAGTCGTTCGGCATGCGGAGTGGGAGCGAGGGGCGAGAAGTTGGTGGGCGAAGAAGCGATGGAGATGATGATCTGCTGGAGAATCGAAAGTAACTGCAGCCAGGACTGTAGGCTATGGTTCCGGTACGAGTATGTAGCAACTCGTACCTAATCTTCGGCATTACTGGCCTGTCATCATACACGCGAAACAACCTCCATGGCATCTCGGTCTCCCAACCCTCCACCAAGTCCGACCACTCCCTATCGCCTTGCCCTGGACCATCCAAGAGGTCCGCCCACAAAACCTTCCATCGAACATTCCACCGTCCACCCATGTGTCCGAGCGCCCCCCAAGAAAGCTTCGTCCTTCTTCTCTGGCGATCTGGAAGCATGGGTTGAGGTTCGTGCGACGTGACCCCCGACCGCAAGGGGGAAGAGGATCCTGGTGGGAGGGAGGCGTCGGGTGTTGTGTTGCCTCACGCTTTGCCGTGGGCCTGATGGATGGGATGCGTGGTGCAGGGGCACGGGGGATGTGGGAAGGGTGGAGATGCGATGAAATGGATGAAAGGGGAGGGGAGTGGAGTGAGATGGGTGTTGCGGCGGTTGAGGTAGAGGTGGTACTGGGAGATATAATGGGGATGGGGTTAGCCGAAATAGGATGGGGGGTTTGAATCATTCGATGCCTTTGGGTTTTATGTTGTATTGGGGTGGAATGGCTTTGGAGGCTGGTGCTGAGACTGGGGGGTTTGTGAAGTGATTCAGTAGCCATGTTGGTGTTTATTGGTTCTATGATATGATAATACTACATACTACAGATTATTATTATTGATGGCTAAACAATTGGAATAGTAATATTGATCCAGATGCACTTTCCAATACCCTCCACCATTATCACTCGACGGGCTATCAGCTTCCCAATCTCTCCTCCTCCAACGATTATCTCCAAATTCAATAACAAAAACAACAAAGCAAAACCTATATTCATACCCTAATCCCAACCCATGTCGTCAACACGTACTCAGCCAACATTATGCACCAACCGCTCCCAATCCTTCTTTGTCACCACCACCTCCTGGTCAGGCTGTACCTGATATACTTTCCTGGTTCTTTCATCCCTAACAAAAATCAACTCCAAATCATCTTCCCATATATTCGTATCCCAAGCCTTCTGGCGTGACATATACAGCTGATCTTTCAATGTTGTCAGTGGAAGTACTAGTGCCAGATTCCGCTCAAAAAGCGACTCGGAACTAAAACTAGTCTCCAGACTCGAACCTTCTGAGAAGGTTGAAGAGCTGTAAACAATTGAAGAATTGGCAATTACCGTGCTCTGATGCTTCTGCGGAGGTGATGGAGTTTTGGGCGAGTACACGGTCTTGGTCTTCGTGGGAGAAAGAGTGTGAGTAACACCAGAACGCCGAGAGGAACATCGCTTAACTGGCAGAGTTTGCGAGAACAATAAATAACCGGCAATCTGGAGATCGTATGGACTCCAGCACTTGGTGCGTTGTTTACTCGGCGGGCGCTCACTGCCACTGGGGATGCCGTGTGATGATGGGTGTTTCTTGGGCGAACGTTGAACAATCTTCGCCGGAGTCTGTGAAGCCGGAGAGTTCGTAATCGACGCAATGGTTCATACGTGTATGGGCACAGGTTTGATAAACGGCGCCATGGTAGTCGAAGCTGGTACATTTTCTGGCGTACTCTCGATATTCCGCTCCGGATTCTTCACGCCTTTGGGCGGCCGCAAATTATACCGCGTCTTAGTCCTCCCCAACGTCCCATGTTGCAGGAGATATCTCATATCTTCAGGTTTCACAATGAGATGATCATCATCATCAACCTCAAAGATGGACGCGGATCTGTCGCGGGATTGTACCCGGCGCTTTTTACGAGCCGGGGTTTTGGGGGTTTTGGGTTGGAGGAAGGTCGGTGGTGGCTTGGAGGCCCCAAAACGAGGCCCGCTGGGTGGGCGACGGGCGGCTTTTCGTGCCATGTGGTGAGTTTGGGAGAAAAAAGAACGTATAGACAATGTGGAGTTGAGAGATCAGGGAAGTCAGTGTTGTGAATGGAACTACGTATGAGTGATCGAAACGGGTTTTATAGTCGGTGAGATTGGTGGTTCTATTGTACTGTACAATGTGCTTTGTTAGGCTTTGTCGCACACGAAGCCATAACTTGACAGTTGATGATGTGAAAGAAGTTGAATCTGATAGCGGTCTGTCTAAAGTTGCGTTAGGAAAGTATAATGAATGGGGGTGAAATACAACTGTGGCCCCAGCCGGCGGATGCTATAGCTCTGAAAGATGGTATTAAATGCCATTGAGAGCATCATAATGAAAGGTTGGTCCCACCGCAGCTGATATCTCCCATTCATGGAATACAATGAACGCGCATGAACAAAGAATCTCACCATTGTTACCGTCATCACCAATCCCATCACCATCACATGAGCTAATCACATTCATTTCCTACCTTTTTAGCCACAAACACTATCAACGTTTCTTCACCCCGCAGTTTCGTTCACAATTACCACCAAAAGCACCCCAATGATATCTGATATCCTCCCACTCACCGCTCAGCCCGCTTAGTTCTGCTTCATCTTGACTAACCTTCACACACCTCCCGTTACCCTTGATACCCCCTCAAATTAACCCCACCATATCCCTTCTCATCCCTCTTGCTTCCCTCCGCGCTACCCCCACTCGCGCTCCTCCTCTCGGAGCTTCCACTCCTCGCCCTAACCTTATATCCATCATGCACATGAACATGCCCCGCGGAATGATGTCGCTGGTGATGATGTGATGAGCGCGGGCTTCCGGTGGAGGTCTCCGATGGGGTTGGGGAAGTGGAGGAGCCGCGGATCGGGATTGGGATCGGGGAGGTGTTGGAGCGGTGTTTGGAGGGAGGTTTTTTGGTGGTCTGGGGAGTAGGGGGTGGTTAGCCTCGATACGCTCAGATGTGATGGAGAGAAAGAGAGAGAAAAGAGGAGATGAGAGAAATGGAGACTGAGAAGAGGATGAAGGAAATAGGAAATAAGAAATAAGAAATAAGAAATAAGAAATAAGATTTGATTGGATTAAGGGTATCAAAGAAGAAAAGGGAAGTCGAATGAAATCGATTCGACCTCCTCCTAAGCCCAAACAGCCACCAAATATCTGTAGGAGTATAGAGAATAGCAGGAGACCGTGAAGCAGCAAAGTGATATCATATTCTTCAGCCCCCAAACCGTCCTCACCTACAAAGCAACATCCAAATCAAGAACACATGAAAAGAAAAGAAAAAAAAAACACAGCACAAAAACGCAAGAATAACAACAACAGAGCGAGCTATAAACACCATCTGCCAAACATGTCCCTTTCTCATCCTGCGTCCCCCATAGGGAAGATTCCGGCTTTTGCACCTCGCGACATTCAGACTAGTCGACTCGAGCCACCCATGATCTTTAAACCTTCTAAGAACCTCCTTCCCAAGCACCGGTAACCCATGACATCCGCTCCTCCTCCTTATCCCAAACATGACCGCCTCGCGCTTATTCCGGACGATAACACGGATCGACCGAGAGGTGTGACCACAAACCAAGCTCCACACAGAAGACAGAAAACAAAAAAAAAATCCCGCGGGCATCAATGTTTTTCCAGAAGTGAACACAATCAAAAGCGATGACAACAATCAACCACAAAACGAATCGAAAACTTCAGTAGCGCACACGAACAGGACGGATAAGGAAAAGAGGAATGACCAGATGAAACATACAGGCGGAGAGACTTAACAGTGGTTATAACAACAAACGACGACGCGCAAGACAGAATTATAAGAGAGGAAAGAAACATGAGACTGCAGCAGGCGAGAAATACAGATGAAAAATGAAACCTGCAGAACCAGGAAGGTTGGAAGTGGCTGTGGTGGTTATCACGGCCGAAGGGTTGACCAATTGGGAGGCACGTCGCAGATACCCAGTAGTCTATGTGCAAGAGACACACAAAGCCCAACGTAGACTCAACAGCAACCAGTGAAATCCCCTAACCAGGGTGTCATTGGGTGTTGGCTAGATCAAGATACCAGCGCCTTCCGAGATTATACGAACAGTTGCAGTATCATAAAATGATAAAGTGAAAGAGAAAGAGAGATTTAAAAGAACTATGCGTAACCTACCGCCTTCTTGTCGTCTTTGATGCGCAGGTCGTTCATCTTCTCATCCGAGATTTGCATTGGAGAACCTGAGCGGCCTTGTGTCGTCGAGTTGTTGGTTTTGGTTGCTTCGAGTTGCTTTCGCTTCTGTTCTGCCTGCTCTTCAAGAAGCTTCCAAACATTTTCCCGCTCGGCTTGTCGTTGAGGAAGATTTTCTTGAATAGCCGCGTACTCGGTGGTACATTCGTCGAAGAGAGTGGGATTGATCTCCATAAAGAGTTTCATCGCACTATATACCATTTGATGAATCGTCCTCGCCGTGAGTTAGTGACATTAACACAAAGTAGACCAACAAGAGATATTTACCGGTTCCAATGTCCCTTAGAATTCTCGAAAAGCGGAGCGAACATGATTGGTAAAATAACTTCGACGTTATCACTGACAAGGTTGCAGAAGTACTCATTGTTCCAAAAGTACAGGGCGCGCTCTGCAACCTGGAAGTGTGGACTGGCAACACTCTTCGCAAGTTGATGAAACAGTGGCTCCTGAACCTTTGCAAACTCGCCCGGGTCCATGACTTCGAAGATGTCTTCCACCTCGTTGAGGAACATGACCTCCTTTGTGCTGTTGGTCTTTGGCCAATATCTCAATAGGCCCAGTACCACCTAATACAACCATGAGCGCAGGTAAGTGTATGTGAAAGTTCGATCACTCACCTCCTCGGTCAAGGCCGCATCTTTCTCAAGAAACTGGACTATACAATACGCTAGCTGTGGATGATACATACTAAGACTCTTCACTTTATGCAGCGGAATGAGTACTCGTGTCAAAAACAACTTATGCTCCTCTTTAAGTGGGAGTGCAAAGCCGTTGATGATACTCCCCAAAATTTCGAGAAGCTCTGCAATACCGTTGAAGCGCTCTGTCTCGTAGATGAACTGGAAGAAGACGTTATTGATAGATCGCCGGATGTATGATCGTAGATTCAAGAATTTGCCGTATATACGATGCAGGGTAGTTTTGAGGAAGTCTCTTTCCCGAGGGTCTTCGGAATCGAATAGCTCGAGCAGCTGTAATCTGTTAGCAGGGTACAGACAGTTGAGAGGGTGAGCACAAACCTGCAACACAAACTGATGATCGATATACTGCTTCGCAATGTTGGTGTTGAAGTCCCCGCTTTCGATGAACCGTAAGAAGAATTCGTAAACAACCTGGATGTGCGGCCATGCAACCTCTAACACCGGTTCATCTTCTTCGGGATCAAAAGCATCACCAACAGGATTGACTGGTGGGGGAATGGGACGGAAAAGGTTTTTGGCAAACATCTCGACGACCTTTGGATACATGCGCTCCGTGATAACGCCTCGATTATTTGCAACGTATTCAAGTAGCTCATGTAGAGCTAGTCTTTTAATCTCTTTAGGCTTCATGTCGGCGGAAGCATCGTTGAAATCGAAGATAACGTTGCACTGTTCAAGCTTTTGGATAAACAAAGACTCGCGCTGGGCTGGGGGGACCTCTGGAAGGTGTTAGTATGCATAGTCAACCTGGTAGTGTTCGGAAATTCGTACCATGGAAGCTTTGAAGCTTCTCAAGCTCCCGCTTTTCTGAGATATCGAAACGGGAACTATGAAGCCGTCGCGGAGTCTTGATACCCTCCGGGATCTGGTCCGCGCGTGGCGCTGTTTGTAACCGGTCAAAAGTTTTCGCGCCAGCCTTCGGGGGAGCAAGATCGCCAGGCATGGTTTCTGGAGCACCAGGAGGTGGGATGTGCTGCAGAAATGTGAGCAATTAAACCCGTCAAAGCGCAAATGCGGGAGGCGGAAGGGAACGACGAACCGGTGCTGAGGAAGGACTGATGACAACTGAAGGAGCAACCATCCTCAAACCGCCAGGAGAAGGTGCATTGTTGATTTGTTGGTGGAGGTTCGAGGCAGACCCACTGGGAGAGTCGGTGGCACCTCCAGAATGTGGGGTAGACGGGTTGGAGTGGTCCTTGCCTTTGCTAGGGGTTTTGTCGCTGTCATTCCCGCGCCCCGCATCGCCACCTTTCTTGTCAGGTGTTGATGATCCGTGATTCGAAGACGAGTGTGAGTTGGAGTCTTTGCTTTTACTACTCTTCGACGATCCTTTGTTTGAATCTTTCGTGCGAGAAAGCTGTAATTGCGGAAACAAGTTAGAACCCTGACCATGACGTCTGGCTCAGAGCACGGATGACCGCGCCGAACCAAAAGGACGGACTCACACCGACTTTTTGCCGAAGACTTCTCAGTTTGTAGTCCATGTTGAGACTGGTAACTAGCTGCGTGCTAATCAAACGAGATGCGCAATAATGACGAGTTGAGCACCTGTCAGGGACGAAACGAAGCTTCTAGGCTGCTTCTACACAGCACAGCAGAGACCGGCTAACGAGATATCCGCGTAGATTCCGGTAGATGGTATGTGCATATATTGATGGTACAGCTCGAAATGGACGCACAGCAACGATCGAGGGGCTGCGGTGGGGGGAGGAGGCTTGGAGAGGAGGGGCTTCCGCAGAAGGTGCCGACTTTCTAGGCGAAACAGGGCCGATTCGGAGAGATGGATGTATCAGTTCCTGGTATCGGTAGCTGAATGAGGTGGAAGGGTTGCTGGGCGAGCTGTTCGGCGATGAGAAAGGAGACGACCGGAGGTGGCGATTGGGGACGGAGTATCAGCCAGTCAATCAGCGGGCGAGTGGACAGAGTCGTAGAGAAGCTGCCAGCTGAAGGGAGCTCTGAGCAGGAGGATCGCTGATGTGGGCAGCCGGTGGGGTTGGATGAGAGTCGCGTCGTTGTTGGCGGGAGAGGTGCAGAGCAGGGAGGGAGGATGGGTGTTGCTTGACTGAATCCCAAGGCGGGTAGTCTGCTCAGTGCAGCTGGAGTCAGCCCCACCACGACTCGTAGAATGGCAAAACGCGAGAGGAGACTCACCGAAACGTTGGAGGGGTGCTGAGGAAGGTCGGAGGTGTGAGAGGTAGAATACCAGTTGGATGGAATGCGTGGGTGATGGCCGGTGAGGGGGCGCGGCTCCACCAAATTGGGATGCCACGTGACCAGAGAATCCTGTAAATTAAGGGCCTTTTCTCTCAGCTGACTAAGGCACGTGAGTGATGTTCAGTGAAGGATGCACGTGCGATCAAAGGTTATGAGTGTTCGCAAATGATGATGAAAGTATAGCTGCACAGGATTAAGGGACATCACCGTGCGTTTCTCATGTAAATATGAAACAATCGCTGTTGTGTACACATTGCGTTGTAAGGTATTAGGTAAGCACATCAGAGTCCTCCATGACGCAGTCCACAAGAGTGTGACGAGCGTCATCTTCCTAATGGCTGTCAAACACGCTTCTGACCCACGCGGAATATGTAGCCTATAGACCTGAGGGTTGTGCACATCTTCGGCTGACCATGGCATCCAATAAGGTTGGACAGGAACACAAGGCAAAGGAGATTCATGTCCAGTGTCGCTCTCCAGGCGTCCACGGTGCGCTCACGGAGCCTCTCACCCACGTGACATATGCAGTCTTGGCGATTTTCAGAGTCCCCCCGGCGCCCTCGATCTGCGATGAAGTTCCGCGACAGACGAACGCGACGAGCTCCAGCACCTCCGAACGGGCTTGACGACCCGCCATTTACCCCTCCACCGACTACCGGGAACCTATCCCCAACTCTCTCTCTCCGCTCTCAACCATAACGACCCCCTTGAATCGACGTACTACCCTTGCGATTTGATACTATTCTCTGCAAGGTACGAATTGCGCAGCTTGACCGACTATAACTCGTTGATTGGAGCCTGTCACCCATTTTCCCAAACATTGCCTAGAAGCACACCGTTGGCGGCTCCAAATCCACCCGCAGCAGTCTGGCTAACACTCGACCCCCAGCTATACTGGCCGTGGACTTCATACCCACTTTCGACATCTTTACAAAGCTTCATCCTTTACGCTCGGCCCCTCCAACGTCAAAAAACTTCATCACCGTTACCGTCAGCACGCCCTTCCGCCCGAATCATCGACGGTCGCCGGTTTGAGAGAAGCTTACGGCCACTGAGTTACACGCCTTCCGGATACACTCGCAACAATGGCGGGTGCGGGGGCGGGCAATCCGGATGTGTATGCTGCAAAGCTGGCGGATCCAAATACCGAGCTGAGGGCAAAGCTACAGATCGCGAGCGAGCTTCGAGATTCTATCGACCTCTACACACATATGGCTGGAGCTGATTACACTCGATTTCTGGAGAAGTTGGTACCAGTATTCTTGGACATTCTGCGTGGGCAGCCAGTTTTCCTGTCAACATCCACTGAGCAAAAGTTGAGGAATATGATACTCGACACGCTACACAGGCTACCGTTCCAGCCTCCGGAGGCGCTTGAACAATATGCTGGCGATATAATGAAGCTCTTGATGGACTTGGTGCGGGTAGAGAACGAGGAGAATGCCGTCCTATGCATGAAGACTATCATGGACTTCCAGCGAAATTATCAGAAGACTCCGGCTGTAGTGGATCAAGTGCAGCCTTTTCTGGACCTCATCAGAGACATGTTTAAACAGATGCCGAAAGCTGTTAAAGAGACTTTTGATAATCCTGCAGCTGGCGCTACCCCTGGAGGTCCCGGTACACCGAATGGGCCCATGTCGCCTCTTGCTGGCGGAGGAGAGCCCGGCGGAAGTGAACAGCAACCAGCAAAACTCTTAACCAAGGGTATGCAGAGTTTCAAAGTGCTCGCGGAGTGTCCCATCATCGTCGTCAGTTTATTCCAGGCTCACAGGAACTCTGTCCATAAGAACGTCAAGCTCTTTGTCCCACTGATCAAGGATATGCTCCAACTTCAAGCAGCTCCACAGAGGGAAGCCCATGAGGCAGCGGCCCGGCGAGGCGAAAATTTTACCGGTGTCAGTCCTGCAATCAAGAATCGGGTGGCTTTTGGCGAATTTGTTACTGCGCAGGTCAAGGTATGAGACGCTACGAACGTTTCATCAGACTATGATTGCTGATGGGGTGTTAGACTATGAGTTTTTTGGCCTATGTACTACGAATTTATGCACAACAGCTCAGCGATTTTTTGCCTCAACTCCCGGAGATCGTAGTTCGTTTGTTGAAGGACTGTCCGAGAGAACGGTCTAGTGCGCGGAAGGTGGAACAACTATTTATCGATTCTTCACGCATGAGGGCTAAAAGATGTTTTAGGAGCTTCTGGTTGCGACGAGACACATCATCAACTTCAATTTCAGGCGAATCTTTCTGAAGAAGATAGATGAGTTGTTGGACGAGCGCGTTCTGATTGGCGATGGGCTCACGGTCTATGAAACAATGAGGTTAGTCTCATGGGTTGATTCCTTCGAATCAAGGTGCTCACCATTAGCATAGACCTCTAGCATATAGTATGCTCGCAGATCTCATTCACCACGTTCGGGAGCAACTCACTCCCGAGCAGATCCGGCGAACCGTCGATGTCTATACGAAGAACCTACATGACAGCTTTCCCGGTACCAGCTTTCAAACCATGAGCGCCAAATTGCTTTTGAATTTGGCTGAGTTCATTGCAAAACTGGATGACAAACAGGAAGCAAGGCATTATCTCATCATGATCTTGGATGCGATTGCGGAGAAGTTTGCTGCTCTGAACCGACAATTTCCAAACGCCGTTAAGCAGAGCAGATTACACAAGAAGTATAGGGACGAGGGAAGGCCTGACGAAGACTTCTCGGAGGAGCGCTTGGACGACTATGACGAGATTGATATTTTTACAGCTACGCCTATCAAAGTATCGAACCCGAGGGAGAGGGGGTCTGATCCGGTTGTCGATAACAAGTTCTTGTTCAAGAATTTGATGAACGGTCTCAAGAACATGTTGTTCTCTCTTCGAGCCTGCAATCCTCAATCACCGCCATCAGATAATATGCCTTCGAATTGGAACGAAGTTGCTTTTGGTTTCAGCGCTGAAGAGGTTAACATCATCATAAAACTCTTTCGAGAGGGAGCTCAGGTGTTTAGATATTATGGCCCCATTGATGAAGATCTACCATCAGACGTCCCGCCACCTCAGTTCATGATGCCAAGTGGCAAGGAAGAAAAGGAACTTTTGGAAACCTTTGCGACAGTCTTCCACTGCATTGATCCTGCGACATTCCATGAGGTTTTCCATTCCGAGATTCCATACATGTACGACATCATGTTTGAACACTCCGCATTGCTTCACGTCCCTCAGTTCTTCCTGGCCAGTGAAGCTACGTCGCCAAGCTTCTGTGGGATGTTATTGCAGTTTTTGATGGACCATATTGAGGAGGTTGGGACTGCGGATGTGAAGAGGTCACAAGTCTTGCTGCGATTATTCAAACTGTCGTTTATGGCCGTGACTTTGTTCTCTCAGCAAAACGAAGCTGTTCTCCTTCCCCACGTTCGCGACATCGTCCTCAAGTCGATTAACCTGGCCACCACTGCCGAAGACCCGATGAATTACTTTTATCTTCTCCGCTCGTTGTTCAGGAGCATCGGCGGTGGGCGATTCGAGTTTCTCTATAAGGAAATCCTTCCTCTTCTCGAGGTCTTGCTTGAAAATCTCAATACCCAGCTCAACTCTGCACGGAAACCACAAGAGAGAGATCTTTATGTTGAACTGTGTTTGACAGTTCCTGCCAGGCTCAGTCATCTTCTTCCACATCTTAGCTATCTAATGAAGCCCTTGGTTGTTGCCCTTGGGGCTGGTCCTGATCTTGTTAGCAAGGGGCTCAAGACGCTGGAACTATGCGTCGATAACCTCACCGTGGACTATCTGGACCCAATCATGGCTCCATACATAGATGATCTTATGCATGCTTTGTGGCAGCATCTGAAACCATTGCCGTACAATCACTTTCACAGCCATACAACCATGCGAATTCTGGGGAAGCTGGGGGGTCGAAATCGCCGCTTCTTGACACATCCACCAGAATTGGAATTCAAGGCTTATTCGGACGATATATCCAGCATCAATATCAAACTTATCGGCGCACCTGGAGAACGTCCGTTTCCTGTGCTCACAATGGTCGATCTTGCGACGAGCAGAATTGTTGATGTTCGACTGCTCAAAACGGAGGTTGAGAAGAAGACGGATTTGTATTACAAGCAGCAATCATTGCGGTATCTTAGTGCTACGTTGAAGATGTTCATCGGATTCGATCAACTCCCCGAGGATTTCCTGCAAATGGTACGATTACATGCCAATGACTTGTGCGAGAAGATTGTGGAACCAAATCCTGTTGTGGTGGCCGTCACGGATAGGACAAAGTCGGTTCACAAGAAGCATGAGCAGGATATCATTCTGAGAAAGCTCATTCGCGCGGTCATGCATGCTACTGCGGTCGAGCAGTTGGCGGAAGAAGCTTCAACGTTGGCTTTCGATGTTTGCCGGCATTTCACTATTTTGGAACTTGGGAAGGCGGTTGTGGAGGCGAAGCAGCTCAAGCAACCATTCCAAGTCAGTGGTGGTGAAGGGCCGATGAATCTAGATAGTCGTATCCTTGGTGATGCCATTGGCGACTGTCTTTCTTCTGAGATCAAGGAAGTTCGAGAGACCGCTAAGAAAGCGATGCAAGTTATCCATGATGCAGCGGCAATCCTCTTTGGCTCTTCCGAGAAGGTCCATCGTCTTCCGTTCTTCGGCTATATCGCCCGGACCTTCTGTCATAACTGTTACGAGGAGGAGTGGTATCCGAAGTTTGGTGGTGTTATGGGAATCCGGGCTTTGGTTGAGGATCTGGATCTCGGCGAGGAGTGGCTAAAGGAAAGGCAGAATGATTTGATTCGCGCTCTTATCTACACCATCAAAGATATGCCGCAAGATCTTCCAGCAATTACTCGGCAGTCGGCGCAGGAGGTTCTGACACTTGTGCTGAAAAAATGCAATCAAGGTGTCCCGGCGGAAGAGTTCACGAAGTACCATTCCAGATACTTCAACCTTTGCGCTCAACTTGTTTGTGAGATTTCGAATCCGAATAAGCATGTGCGCGAGACTGCACAGAAGGCTTTCGCTACGCTCGAAGAGATATCGGGCGTTCCAAAGCCTAATCTTATGGTCTCGGTCAAAGAGCGCTTACTGACGCCGATCTTCAACAAACCGCTTCGTGCGCTGCCTTTCGCCAGTCAGATTGGATACATTGATGCAATTACTTACTGCCTCCGGCTGGAGCCATCGTTCTTGGAGTTTAATGAAGAGATGAATCGGTTGATGATGGAAACATTGGCGTTGGCGGATGCGGATGATGAGCAGCTCTCCAACGGCCGGATGCTCGAATACCGCACCACGGAGTCTGTCCTCAATCTTCGGGTTGTGTGCATCAAACTCTTGTCAACCGCTATTCTTGCTCCGGAACTCAACACTCCCGAAAAGGCACAGACTCGGGCGAGAATCATCTCTGTTTTCTTCAAGTCGTTGTATTACAAATCTCCCGAAGTTATTGAAGCCGCAAACACTGGTCTGAAGGGTGTCCTGCAACAGACGAACAAACTTCCTCGCGATCTCCTCCAGAGTGGTCTGAGGCCGATCCTCATGAACCTTTCGGATCCCAGAAAACTTAACGTCGCTGGATTGGAAGGACTTGCGAGATTATTGGAGTTGCTGACCAATTATTTCAAGGTTGAGATTGGATCACGACTTCTTGAACATCTTAAAACCCTCGCCAGCGTGGATTTCTTGCAGCAGACGTCGCATAAGTTGTTGGAGCAGAATCCGGTCATCAAGATTATCGCCGCGATTTTGAATATCTTCCACCTCTTGCCCCCGGCAGCTGTTCATTTTATGGGAAATCTGTTCAACATTGTTCTTGATCTTGAGGATAAGCTCCGAAGAACACAATTTTCCCCAGTTCGACCGCCGCTTATCAAGTTTATTAACCGATATCCTGCGGAGACGTGGAAACATATTCAGCCAAGGTTGATCGATATTCGGTATGGAAGGCTCTTTGCACAGCTGCTATCGGACAAGACAAGCAAGCCTCTGAGAGACGTGGTTCAGGAGGATGTAGCGGGTTTGCTGGCACACTCCTTGGATCTCAAGGATAAATCGGATGTGGAACGATATGTCGCCATTGTGAATGCGATCTCGGTCATTCGGAGTGTCTCATTGTCTGCAGATGTGGAGTGGATGGGGAAGAATAAGGAGCTAATGGGCAGGTTATTGAATGCGAGTGTTGAGTTAAGAGGGAAGACAAAGGACGGTGCAATCCCTATTGCGCACAAGATCGCGGTGGAACAGGCCTTGGCTGCGGCGATGGAGGTGTTCATGGCGTATCTCAGTCATTACCCGAATGATTTGGATTTCCTTTTCGAGGTGAGTTGCTGCTCTGGCGTTAAGATACGTTGATGCTCATTTGGAAAAGGTTATCGATGCTACTACAACGGATAAGAGGGCGCGCATCACGAATATTCTCACGCATTATATCTACACCAAGATTATTTGCGGGGGATCGGTACAGTTGTGGAAGGATATTGTCAACAACTGCCTTAATCGATACACCCACACTTCCTCTCAGACGACAAAAACGTTTGCATGGCATTATCTCGTCAATCCGATCCTGTTGGTGGATAAGAAACGTGGCTCTCCCAGCACCGACGGCCAGAAGCTGGTCGACAAATCATTGATAGACAATATCCACAACAAGGTTTGGCGACCAAATCTTGGGGATCTCGGCGACGATTCTGCGCATGATCTTGACCACGCGCGAATGGAGCTTCTTCAGATGTCGGCGTTATTGATTCGGGACCATCAGGCAGCTCTGCAAGAAGCCAGGAAAGATGTCATCAAGTTTGGATGGAACTACATTAAACTCGAGGATATCGTGAACAAACAAGCAGCCTACGTGTTGATCTCTTTCTTCATCAAGTTCTTCGAAACACCATCCAAGATTGTCATTCAGATTTATGTGGCTTTGTTGAAAGCTCATCAACACGAGGGCAGACCACTCGTCACACAAGCACTCGAGCTCGTCGCCCCGGTGTTACGGAAACGCGTCCCCAGTAGAGCCGATGACAAGTATCCGATTTGGGCGAGATGGCCAAGAAGGATCCTATCTGAAGAAGGTCACAACATGCATCAGATGACGAACATCTTCCAGTTCTTGGTACGCCACGAAGAATTGTTTTATGACTCTCGGGAACATTTCGCAACCTGGATCGTCACAGCAATGCCGAAAATCGTGTTCCAGATTTCGAATCCCAGCACTGAGTACAAGAAGCTTTTTATTCGCCTTGTGACGCTTATTTGGAAGTGGGAGAAGAGAAGGATTGAGACTGCGCGTGCAATCCAAAGCCCGATTGCTTCGCCTTCTAGAAAGCGGAAGATTGGACCCAATGGAGAAGCTCAAGTTTCACCGCCGGCACCGACCCCACAACCTCATCCGATACAGACCAACACCGGCCCTGAAGCTGTCCCCCCGCCAATCAGAGCCCTGGTTATTCAGCATCTCGTCAAATTTATCTGCAGGCCGCCGGAGAAGTATGAAGGCAAGCCGGACGAAACAACCGGGAAGGCACTACAGCTGTTGTCAGATTTCTTGGGCCCAGATTATTGGGGTAATCTCGAGATCGATTTGCACCCAGAAATTCTGGAGGAGCCGCTGGTTGCCATGGATATTGTGGAGAAAGCCCTTCCGACAGTGGTCAACAGCCTGAATGTTCTGAAGGTTATTCTGAACCATAAGAACGATGAATGGGTTCTCAACCAACTCCCGCAGATTCAGAAGTACCTCGACAAGCCTTTGCGGGCTGAATTTGCGGAAATACAGAACGCGTTGCAACCTGTACTGGCGCGGGTTCTCCAGGCCATTCCCATCGAGAAGACGGAGGCGGATGAAGATGAAGATATGGAGGGGGGAAACACCGCGCTCAAGGATGCCCCAGAGTCCGGCCTCGTTTCCCTCGTCAGTAATATCGTCCAGGAGAATCTCAACAATAATCTCATGTCCAGCGTCAACATCCTCCACACACTCTCTGAGAAACGCCCAACTGTGATTGATGACCATATCCCTGCATTGATGAAGGCCTTCCAAAAACTCGGAAAGGATCATCTTTCGGTTCCGGCGGTTGGTCAACAGGGCGTACCGATAGCGGCGAATGGAGCTGGTCCTGGAGGCATCCCGCCGGGCTCAGGGCAGATGTTTGAACCTGAAGTGACGACAAAGCTGTTGTGTATGGTCATTGATGTCGCAGCAAGTCGTGTCTCTGTGCTTGGTGACCAGCGGCGCCCATTCCTCAGTGTCATGGCTCAGCTCGTCGAAAAGTCAGGCAGTACAAAACTATGCTTGAAGATCCTCGACATCGTCGAACGATGGGTATTTGGCTCTTCGGAAACATTCCCAACACTGAAGGAGAAAACGGCGATGCTAAGCAAGATGTTGAGTTTTGAGAATCGCCCTGCCCCGGAACTCTGTCATAGGTTCTTGGAACTCGTCATCAAAATCTACGAAGATCCAGTGATCTGTAAGACGGAGCTGACGGTGCGACTGGAGCACGCGTTCTTGGTCGGTTGTAGAGCTAAAGATGTTCATATGCGCAACAGATTCCTGCAGATTTTCGACCGCAGTATCTCCAGGACGATCAGCAATCGGTTCGGCTTTGTCTTGGGGACACAGAACTGGGAGCAGTTGCAGGATTCGTACTGGTTGAATCAGGCATCGCATTTGCTGTTTGGTTCGATTGATATGGACACATGTGTTGAGCTTCACGAGGAAGACTTACGTGTTTCGCCGGCGTCGACGATTTTCTCGATCTACGGAGCGTCAGATAAGAGGAAAGGCGATGTGATGGTCGATGATCAGTTCGAGGAGTTCATGCACAAACACCGGAAGTTCATTCAGAGTCTCAGCGATGTCAGGAGCGCCGATGTCTTGGAGCCGATGAGACAACTGCAACATCTTGACTCGAAGATTGGACATCAGATCTGGATTTACCTCTTCCCTCTCTGTTGGTCCGCACTTGGAAAGGAAGACCGTGCTGACCTATCCCGTGGAATCGTGTCGCTGTTGGCCAAGGACTGGCATGTTAGATGTATGGAAAAACGGCCAAACGTGATTCAGAGTTTGCTGGAAGGCGTGGACAGAGCAACCCCCCGCTTACATCTACCTCCTCATCTGGTCAAGTTCCTCTGCAAGTCGTATGATGTTTGGTACACGGCTCTTCATCTCTTGGAAAATGATGTCCTGGATCCACCTTTGGAGTCAGTTAGTGTCAGGGATAGCCAGCTGGATGCTCTCACGGAAACATATGCTTCCATCGGAGAAGAGGACATGTTCTACGGACTATGGCGCCGCCGCTGTCTATACATCGAAACCAACGCGGCAATCTCATTCGAACAACACGGCATGTGGGAGAAGGCTCAGCAGACATATGAAAACGCCCAAATCAAGGCAAGGACTGGAATGTTGCCGTTCTCATTGTCGGAATATCAGGTTTGGGAGGATCATTGGGTTCTTTGCGCGCAGAAACTTCAGCAATGGGAAATACTTAGTGAGTTCTCCAAGCACGAGAACTACAATGACTTGATGCTGGAGTGCGGTTGGCGTTTGGTGGATAACTGGAATGGGCCCGAGGGTGAGAGGATGGATCAGACCGTGAAGAGTATGATGGATGAACCAACGCCGAGAAGGTTCTTTTTCGCCACTTTCATGGCTCTTCAGAAGGTGTTTCAGCAGAAGTCCGAGGCCGGTGCAGAGTTTTCGAAGTTGTGTGATGAGGCTATTCAGTTATCCTTGAGGAAGTGGCACAGTCTACCCACCAAGATCACGAACGCACACATCCCTCTTCTCCAGGCCTTCCAACAACTTGTTGAACTTCATGATGCGAGCGTTATTTACGCTAGTCTCAACGCAACAACGGCACAAAACCTCGATACAAAATCTCAAGAACTTAAAATGTTGCTCGGAACATGGAGAGATCGACTGCCAAATGTTTGGGACGATATCAATGCGTGGAATGATCTGGTCACTTGGAGACAACACATCTTCCATTCTATCAATCAGACGTATCTCCCGCTACTCAACCAGGGACAGAATCAACAAGGCAATAACAACAACTCTTTTGCGTATCGCGGATACCATGAGACCGCCTGGATCATCAATCGATTCGCTCATGTAGCTCGGAAACACCAGCTTCCCGATGTGTGTATCAACCAACTGAGTAAGATTTACACACTTCCAAATATAGAAATCCAAGAAGCGTTCTTGAAGCTCCGAGAGCAGGCTAAGTGCCACTACCAGAATCCGAACGAACTCACCTCCGGGTTAGAGGTTATCAACAACACTAACCTCGGATACTTTGCTTCTCAGCAGAAGGCAGAGTTCTATACTCTCAAGGGGATGTTCCTGAGCAAGCTTAAGCAGAAGGAAGAAGCGAATGACGCATTCAGTATGGCGTTATACCACGATCTTCGGTTGCCTAAGGCTTGGGCCCAGTGGGGACACTATAACGACCAAGTGTTCAGGGAAAACCCAGCCGACATGAATGCTGCCGGCAATGCCGTCAGTTGCTATCTTGAAGCATCCGGTTTGTACAAGAGCGGAAAGGCCAGGAAACTCCTTGGACGCGTCCTGTGGTTGTTGAGTTTAGATGACGCCAGTCAGACCATTTCCACGGCGTTTGAAGCCTACAAAGGAGACACGCCGACTTGGTATTGGATCACGTATATTCCGCAGTTGTTGACGAGTCTGTCACATAAGGAGGCGAAGCTTGCGAGGATATTGCTGATCAAGATTGCCAAGAACTATCCTCAGGTATGTTGAGCCCGGAACTTGCGGTTATGTCGGACGTGGCTGATATTGGATACAGGCATTGTATTTCTTGCTTCGGACGAGTCGGGAAGATTTCCAGATGATAAGAAAACAGACAGCAAATGCTCGTGGAAAGGCTGGGTCGCCTGTCGTACCACAGGGCCAGATTGCCAATCGACCTGGAAGCGTGCAGCCAAACGGAACAGCTGAAGCACCAAAGGCAGGGAGTCCACAGGTCAATGGAAGCCCTCTTCCACAGGGCCCTCAGAACGGTCAGCCCGGAAGTAAGTATACATCATTTCTTTTATAACAGTTCGTTTCTAAAAGTTGGACAGATGCCGGATCGCCCGTGGCTGCGAATGCTCGTCCCAATGCAGGTTCGCCGCAAGGTGCCCAAGGAACTCCTGCTCCAGAAGTTAAGCGCCTGCCTTGGGAATATGCTGAAGAAATCATGTCGGTTCTAAAAACAGCCTTCCCATTGTTGGCTCTTTCTATGGAAACAATGGGCGATCAGATATCGAAGTTCTTCAAGTGCCCCCAGGAGGAGGATGCCTACCGTCTCATTGTCGCATTGCTCAATGATGCGCTGCAGTGGGTATCTAGAGTCAGCCCGTCGCTCCAGGATACGAAGCTCCCACCATCCACCGAGGCGAACATCACCCGCTTTGCGGAAACAATCTTGCCTCTTCCGATCCGTATTTCGTTTGAGGCAGACTTCTGCAAAGAGAAAGCGACATTGGAAGTTTACATAGACCGTCTCCGACGCTGGAGAGATCGGTTTGAGGAGAAATTGGATCGCCGCCCTCCACACCAGAACCTGGAAAGCATTAGCCCCCATCTCAGTGAGTTTAGATTCCAGAAGTTCGATGATGTCGAGGTCCCGGGACAATATCTCCTCCACAAGGACAACAACAAGGACTTTGTGAGAATCGACCGATTCCTCCCCAAGGTTGATGTTGTCCGTGGCTATGGCATCTGTCACAGGCGCCTCAAGATGCGTGGTCATGACGGCAGTATCCATGCTTTTGCTGTTCAACATCCAGCTGCAAGGCATTGCCGCCGCGAGGAACGTATCCTTCAATTGTTCAGGATCTTTAACGGTGTGCTCAGCCGCCGCAAGGAGTCGCGGCGTCGCAATCTGAACTTCCATCTTCCGTTGATGATTCCTCTGGCGCCGCATCTTCGTCTTGTCCAGGATGATTCCAGCTATATATCCCTCCAGGGTATCTACGAGGATCACTGTCGTCAAATTGGCATCAACAAGGATGACCCAATTATTTTCTCTCTCCGCAGCGTCATCGCTTCGCTCGAGCCAGGTCGCCCCACTCAACACGCTGCCATGGATCCTCACACGGCCAACGTCCGTTTCGAGATTTTTCGATCGATCCAATCGAAGTACGTTCCGCAGACCGTGGCCCTCGAGTTCTTGTCCGCAACGTACCCGTCATTCAGCGAATTTTTCCTCTTCCGCCGGCAATTTAGTTACCAATTCGCCGCTCTCACCTTCATCACCTATATCATGTTCATGAGCCAGCGATACCCGCACAAGATGTTTATCTCTCGAGCTACCGGCAACATTTGGGGATCCGAATTAATTCCCACCATGGCGAACGCGAATCCTGTCTTCCACAACAACGAAGCAGTACCATTCCGCAACACCCCGAACCTGCAAACGTTAATGGGCCCCATTGCGTTGGATGGAATCTTCTCCGCTGCCATCATGACAATCGCAAAATGCCTTGCAGAACCAGATGTGAGTATTAATCATCCTTTTCCACAATGTGGCGATGACGTAGCGCTAACGCAGCTAAAGCAGTTTGAGCTCGAACAACACCTATCGGTCTTTGTCCGCGATGAAATGATCTTCTGGTTCACGCAGCAACATCGCTCGGTTCTGTCGGAAGCTCAACTTAGGGATCAGGTCCAGAAGAACTCCATGATGATTGTCAACAAGACGGCGAGCTTGGCACAGTATGGAAGCGGTGTGATCCCTGCGAATCAGACCGTTATCGATTTGATCTCGAAGAGCTCGAATCCTGTGCAGCTGGCGCAGTTGGATAACTTGTGGATGCCGTATTTGTAGGCGGCTGGGAAGTGGTTTTAGAGGGATTGTGGAGAGGGAAGGTGTGGTTGTTTGTTTGTATTGGTATTGTGGTTTCTTGTTGCTGATGTGCTGCTGTTGCAATGATGTGTTATACGGCTTGGAGTTTTCGGTCCGGATTTCCACTCTTACAATGTTGTATTCTTCTTTGATGCTCAGCTGGTCTTGCGACGTTTTATGTGTATTGTGCTGGTTTTCTTGACGGGTTTATTCGTTTTTTTGTTTTTCTTAGGACCTTTTTCATCTCGTTTGGGATTTATAGTGGTTTGGCCACACATCATGTATCTTTTTCTTCAGCTGCAGCTGCAGTTGCGGTTTTATTTTTATGGATGGTTATATGGTTGTGTCCGACTCTTTCCGATTTGGGTGAGTTGAACACAATGATGATGAGCGCAGCGGCCACTGTTGCGGATCTTATTGAGGGATATGACAAAAGAGGAGTTGGTAGCGGTAGTTCAGAGGGATAAGGTGTGCTACGAGTGGTGGTGTTTGGGTTTGCTTTAAGGTTTCAAAATTCAATGTTATGGATTGAGGCATCATTTCAGAAGAATTTTCACTCTATTTTAACAATGTGTTTTAAACATTTTTTGTGCCAATGAAAAGTATCATGAGCATACAACTATAAAGATGAAAATAGCACACCCTTCAGGGTCATGCTCCAGAATAACCGCGCCCTGCGAACTATCTTATGGCCCCATCAACTTAAAGCGCCACGTGTCATCTTAACCCAAGCCAATCTCAATGTTATCGAGACCGAGGCCCAAAATAAGACATTGTGTTCAAACTCGTCGTCCACGAAGCCGGCTGATTCCCGGGCCATGTAACGCCCGACCAGCAAGTTCGGCATTCGTATCGTTCACCTTCCTTCGGCGTTGACAGGTCTCTGAAATATCCTTTCGTCAGCATCTCTTTCTTACAATCCACATTATCCGCAACCCAATCACAATGTATCACCATTTAACAACCAGTAAACAATGGAGAGTATGATGCTTACCGACTCATGGGGCAAAGACACTTTCCACACATTGGTGCCTTCTTGGACGGAATAGCGATCGGCGCCGAGCGCGGAGGTTCGTACTTCGTGTACGGCGCCAGTTTATTTGGTCCCGGCTCTGGAACTGGCGGTGCTGCGAGTTGAATTTGGTTCGAATTGCCGGGCCTGGTAGAGAGTCCGTTCATGTTCAAATTGGAATAAACGTGTGATTCCGTGCCATTGGTACGCGAGGTCTGGAGCCCAGGGTGAGACAGCGGGATTGAGGGCCCGGCCTGGGGCTGTGTGGATTTCGGATGGGAATTAGGTTCCCCTGTGGTGATTGGGCGAGGGAGTTGATGTCCGGCGTTACACATGTTGGTTTCTTTCTTAAAGTTGGGTCCGAGATTATCCCACTAAGTCTTCGTCGGGATCAAGTGGTGTGGGGTATGGATACGATGATGTGCTTGATGAAGACGAATAGCCGTCACCGGAGACTTCGAATACCAAGAGAGAAAGAGGATGAAGATTATAAATCAACCCGGTTGGGGAACAAGATGGACCTGTTTCTTGAACTAAAAGCCCTGGAGATTTATAGTCCTATCAGCGGAACCGTAATCAATCCAATTCACAACGCAGAGAGAATCATAATCATGGGATGCCCGAAACACCGAATGAGGGATGGAGGGAGGGAAAAATGGCGCAACGTTCAGGTTGCGGGGGAAGGGGGGCTCCGTGGTTGAGTTTCTCCGGTCCATCGAAAAGGGTGCGTTACACACCGTAACTCGGATTCGGAGAGATATAGAAGCAAAAATTTCTGCAGGGTGGTGATACGGTACTGTACCTCGAGATATAAGATGAGGATCTTGTACAGACGACAGAAGGCGTGGTATCGACGGTCCGATGATGCTGTGGAGTTCCTGAAGAATCGGACAGCGGATGTGGGGGAGTTGGATGGGAACTGTTGGGAGTCGGAGTGAGTCAGTCTTCTGATGCTAGGAACTCGTTTTTTGCGTACCTTGTTGGGAACTGCAGCATCGTGGACAGCGAGACAGACATTGGAACGATGGTTTTTAATTTCGCACTCATCAGGGACGAGTGAGTGTTGGGTATTGAATGCTTTCCTGTACCGAATAGAATGCTAATAAAGCAACCAATTACAACACGGCACCAAAATATAGAGTATATTTTGGTTGCATAATCCCACCAGGTATCGCAATTTGACGACGATGTTGTACTCGCAGAATAAGGAACGTGGACTCGGATCGGGTTTACGTGTTGTATCATGACGGTATTTAATTTGACTGCCGCAACAATCGTGACAGTACGCTTGTGACTGCGTCGAGCCCCACGATATTCAGATATGTAGATCTCGGGGGCGCATTAATCGTCCGAATCACTGGTGGTTTATTGGACAGATTATGATGTACCGTTATCATACAAATTGGATTATAAATCAGGGAATCGTAGCACCAGAAAGAAAGAAAGAAAGTTAAAATTCTCGAAAAGCGGTGGAATCTATGGCAGGTGCGCTTAAGCGTGGCGGTGGATCTTGCGCGAGCACAAGGATTACGCCATTGTGCCTGGCGTACTACGTAGAATAGCATAGAAGGGTTGTACAAGTTTCACTTCGGGGGGCGGCGGTAGGAAAATCGACGGTGTGATCACCAGATCATGAATTCCACATCGAACTGATGATGGAAAAGGGAGGGTGCAGACTGAATTGCGCAACTCCACACAGCATAATACAACTAATAACGACCCCCGACTACTCTGGTTTTCTCGCGACAACATTCCATACAATAGTGTAGGAGTGTACTTTCCTACGCTCAACATCCTTGAGCGCCGCTGCAATCAGTTCATTGGCCTCTTCCACTGTCATCTCAAGGACTTGAGTGAAGATATTGAGCCCATGTGCCTCCAATCCAGTTTGAAGGTTGAGATGTTGAGTAGCGCCGACGCGCTTCGCATTGGGTTCCTTTGGCCAGGCGCCTATAATTGCATATTAGCATCGATTTAAACTGCCTCGTGGGAGTATAGTTCTGACCGCAAGGGATTCGCGCAGGGTGAACCTGGACGTCAGTGAAACCGGCTTCTTCCAGGCCCTTCTTAATGTATTCGCCATCTACATGGACGTTTATACCCGACTTCGAAAGACCCTCGGAGAACTTGGCCATAAACTTTTCCAATGCTGAATCCTTGAGAGTATCGTCGTCGGACCAAAGTCGATCGAGGGCGTATTCTGCTTCGAGTGAGCATGTGTACCGCGTATGGTTCCTAAGAATGTGAATCACATACCGACAATTTCAATATAACCCCCAGGGGCCGTGTGCCTAAAACATTGGGTGAAGTACCGAGACCAGTCTTTGATTGCTGTAGCCAAGGCACGGGAGTGGATATAATTGAAATGGTTGAGTTTCCATGTCCAGTCTTTCTCGAGATCATCGCATTCGAATTTGACCTACAACCAGTGTTAAACCAATGACGAATCGGCAACGTGGGCGGAATGAGTGAATCATACATTAGGAAATGTCCAATCCGGCTGGATGGGGGCAAGATCCACTCCAACCACTTCAGAACCAGGATGTATATCGCCGAAGTCAAGTGCCCACACGCCTGTACCAGTGCCGGCATCCAAAACACGCGCAGGGTCCTCGCGTAGCGGAGCCATATAGAGAGCACCTCCGCGGACCAGAGTATAAAGATGGTGCAAAAGATCTAAACGGTCTTGTTCCGTTTCATCTGAGGGGAGGAAGTACTGTCCGGCGGACTTGCGATGGTAACGGCGACCTATCACCCACGTTAGACGATGGTTGAATGATCCGCAGCCACGCACAAGGCTCACCATTCTCGTAGACGTGCTCTCGGATACTACTGCTGAGACTTTGGGTGCTGAGTCTATCGAGAGTCCGGTCAACTTGGCTCCTCTCAAAGGCCATTATGTGTGGGCATCGGACTCACTCGCTCCCTCCATCAGTCTCGTAGTCAGAGAACGGAGTACTGTCAACTTCGATCTCCGTGGTTTGGGCGAGAAGAGCGCTCATTGTGCCGGTGAAAATGGGTGTATTCGACGAGTTGTGGGTGTGCTTCTTTGGAACGACGGCTGAATACCTGTGAAGGGCGGAGGCGCGAATGACTGGAGGGATCAACCTCTGATCAGGTCCGGTTTCTCATATAACTACCATTTCCTACATCCACCAGCTAGTGTGGGAACCCCAAGTTCGCGTTATCCGATTTGGGTGATGCCTGCAGAAGGTCTTGTTATAAATCATGCAGAACTCGTGCCAGAAACTCGGCATTTCCACAACTCCGTACCCATCCTCCTTGGATAGCAATTAACTACCACAGAATAAGTATGATCTGATGTGCTGTATGCAGCATGTGTGCAGGGTCTTGAATGTCATTGTTGGAGACCACTGCAGACCACGCGAAGAGCTGTCGACTTCCCCTCAATGAAAATCACCGGACCCAGTGGGAGAATAACAACACCATGTGGTAAGAGCCATTCTTTCCCAATAGCAACTCCATACAGACATGAGGGATTGGTAAACTCGAGTAATCTTCTTGTCGCCTCAATGCTTCAACCATCCGTATTCCACAGTGTTGGATACAGACAGAGCTTCAGCTAGTGTAGACTACGACAAGGGTCTTATAGACAACAAATCCGATATATGACACTCTTCAACACTGAGTGTATGTAGGTACCAGTAATCCGGGACTTGACATATTCATTTATGTACGTGGCGCCTATGAACTGGTACCCGGGTCAGCTGACTGTCATGGGAACTTGTCCACGAGCGTCTCACAGCAGTCGATTGTTGAAGGAACTAGTCTCGTCCGAAGCAGTGGGAGATGTAGTAGTGAAAAGAAAGCAGATGGAGAATATAAGCGTCACTGCAGTGTGGAGGGAGGGAATGTGATGGTTGAGGTCGAAAGAAGAAAAGTGCTCGCAGGTGACAGAGGAGAAGAGGAAGCAGCGGAGGTGACACGTGACTGACCTCATCACTTTTGCCTGAACACCAGCGCAGGTATGTTCGACGACCCGCCAGCGAGTATTGTGTGCGGAAAACAGTCTCTCATCTTTCTGATTTGCTACCAGCTATCAACTGTCAGTAGAAAGTTCAAAGTTTTGAGGACATGGAGCACCAAAGACTTAAGGGGCCCCCTCACGCAACCGCTTTTCCTTGGGCGTATGAAGACAGCCAGGTCCAGAAGAATGGAGACATGGTTGCCCCACTCAGGGACTGTGCTCTTTACCTGCTACAATCTTGAGCGCCAATTATACATTCCTAGACCTCATGTCTATGAGCAGAAAGCCCCATGACGCGGGTACAACCACATGATCCATTTGGTACCGAGTTCTTGGTTAGGTAAAGCATTTTGGCGTGAGGAGGAGTAGAGTATATGGGTATGTCGATTTACATCTAAATCGGATTGTCAGTGCTGAGAAACTGTCTCATTCCAGGAATCAAAGTGGGTCACGCACTTCTGGAGTGAGACTCGGAGGTGCATCCAATCGTGACTGGGCAGAAACTCGATTTAACAAGTATTCGTAGATACATCGGCGCAATGTGTAGAAGTACGTACTTGCATCGATACATTCCCAATAAGATTATGATCCGTTCCCAAAGTCTCTTCCTTCTTAAATCCTCCCCACATTGAGCAGCCCACGCCTCTTCATCCCAATGTGCTTCACCTTCTGGAATTTCCGTTGCCCCTTCCGGTAGGCCATCATCGAACCACTTGTACTTTAACGGTATAACCACCACCTTAAGTTTCGATTCGCGGGGCATCATGTGTTTCTTACGGTTCCAGTTAATTATCTTCGTCACCCTTTTTGCGTCGCTGTGGTAGACTTTGAAGATCATAATGGGTAAGCACGGTTCCCCCGGTTCCCCGGTTCCTCGGTTGCGAAATATCTCAAGTCGAAATGAAGGCTGTATTCCCAAGGGTGACGTAGCGAGTCAAAAACCTCTTGTTTAAAATAACCAAACCAATTGTCCATCCAAACCTCTTGCCAGAACTTTATCATTACACTGGTAATCTTGATCCATCAGTGTGATCCGCATGGGAAGTCGATCGCTCGAATATTCAGGATATTTCCTAGGGTTGGAAGGTACTAGGTGGTAAATACGAGTCATTTTAGGCAGCCGCAAATAGAATATTGCTCGACGGTGATGTTGATTCTAAGACTCTCTCTATTCGTGTGCCGCAAGGATTTCACTACACACACCTACCAGGTCAGCTATCTCGATATACCGACCCAAGCACCCCACACTCAGAACCGCTTACAGCAGCTCTCTCTGCCTTCCCCCCAGTGAAATCCTAATCGGGCGCGCTGAGCCTGGTGGTGTCAAAGTTTCGGTCCGATGCTTATCGTCGTTAATTGCGTCACCAGATTATCCGGAACGAGAGCGTGAAGAATTCGAGAGTTCGCTGACTGACTTAGAATGGAGCGCCATGATGGCCCACGAGCGTTGCGAATAGCCAGAGCTCATTGAATGCCGGAGAGAGTATGGGATATGCTGGAATCCGATATGGTTCGCTCTTGAAACCGGTATTGTTACCATCATCCATCCCAAGTGGAAAGCAGCGGGAGCAGGATGAATAGTTTTGCATGAATTCGAGCCACCAGTGGGAAAGAAGTGTGAAAATTCTGTGTCGTAGTGTGGAGATGGTAAGGCGGAAGAAGAGGGAGAGTGAATGGTTGAAGCAGGAGTAGATGAATGGTTTCGTCAACAACTTGAACACGTGTGAGGTAAGATGTCCCCTCAACCTCCTCCTCCCTGTCATCATCTCAGCTCTCTCTCTATTAAATCTTCCTTCCAATTATCTCGCTTCTATCTCTTTTTATCTCACCACTTCTCCAACTTCTCGATCCATCGACTATAACTGCAACATGACCTCCTGCTCATTCTCCTCCAGCCCCGACCAACTCGCAACATCCCCGCTGAAGATTTCTTACTCCACATTCCGATTGCATCAGATCTCTCTCTCCCGACATCTCTGGAGGTTTTGTTCATCTTTCCCCGCTGCTCGTTCGCTTGATATATATCGCTTGATATATATCGCTTGTTCATCATTCATCTCGTTGGCACTGTATCCGTCACCAGCTGTTTGGGTTTGCTCTCGGCCCGTTATTTTCAGCTCCAACCGCTACAAGAAGTTTCCACTCACTTCCCCGATTATGATCTATTCCTGCTGAGGCTTTGTGTCCGCAGCAGATAATGATCGAGGGTCGGTACCCGTGATAGGGCACTGATGACAAGACAAAGCGAATAAGCGTTTAATTGACTTGACTGTCAACAAAAAACCATCCCGCCTCATTTCCCCAACACCCTTAACTCATCATACCACACCTTTTGGCTCATGCTAACTCTCACACAGCACTCGCAACCTCTCCCATTATCACGTTACGCTTCTCTTCCTGCACAGGACCATTGGGCTCCTCGTGTTCGCCGCATGCCTCATCGACCTCTACGCCCAAGCCGCTGTTCATCAGCACCGCCGTGTGGCCACTCCGAAATGATTCCGGGACCTACCTCGATACTCCTCCTTTCCTTCCTCCCCAACCCACCGTCCCAACTTTTCCCTCACAAACTCCTCATAGGACCACTCTTCTTCCCTCAGCCCCTCGACCCCGGCAATCCACACATACGCCTCCGCTTGTACCTCCTCACCCTCCTCCTCTCCACCCTCTTCATTTAATACCTTCACCGGCACATTTCTCCTCTCATAATCGTCTCCTTCAAAGAAATCCAGTTTTCTCACATGATCTTCCCTCAGCCCGATCACAAAGGTTCCCTTCACGCTGCTTCCAGGAGCGGGGACGATGCCCGGGTAGTCAGCGCCCTGGACTTTGCGGCGGGTGAATTCGGGGAGGATGGCGGGCTGGATGCGAAGGTATGAGTATCTGGGAGGAGAGGGGCCATAGATGACGCGGTTGAGGATAGCGCTGGACATCAGGGTGCCTATAGGGCGTTAGATAAGACTCCAGGAGTCGAGGCGGGTGGGACCATAGAAGAAGAAACCGGTTGGCTCCAAAGAAGACGACATGTTTGCGGGTGATTAAAAGAGCGTGTGGATCGGGGAATAGCGGGGTTCGAGGTTGGCCGTGCCAGTAAGTAAGTGAACTGGACGAGCAGCAGTTTGCGCAACGTGGGGTCAAGTTACATGTCAAATTGGCTGGCGTATCAGTGATGCAGAGACTGACCGATGCATTGTGAGGTCCTCCGATGTTGCCCACAGGCTTGCCTGTCGCTGGTGACAGCCATTCGTTCCGTCGACTGAGGTTGAAGCCGGACGCCTGTTTCCATGGGAGCTAGCTGGGATGGCCCAAGCGAAAATGGCCTCGGGCGATACACCAAAAGCGGAGATCGTGATTGCGAAGCGAAATTTGAAACGAACCGTCAACCGGGAGTTCGATATAGTAACTGATACGATCTATTGCGATATATCCAGGTGGAGCCACAGCTTGAGGCCGAAACACACCATGCAGCCTGTCAAAGCTGTCGAGATCTTGTCCTGTAGAGTACGTTACATATGCGCACTGCGCACTGCGCGCCTGCGATAGTTTTCGTGATGGAGGTTTGGACTGGTGCTGACGGCGTCGACATGATTGGACAGGACAGATCCCATCAGAGGCGATGGATGGACCGCGATCTAGCTGGAGGCTGGGAAACTTCCAGCTCGACCACAGTCACACAAGAAAATCCCCCCCAGTTGTCACGTCGTGTTGTTCCCCTGGCGACCGTCCATGTTTTGGCCCGCCAACCACCCACGCCCCCCCCCCCCTCCGGCTCCATTCCCCAGCCTCAGCTCTCTCCATACCGGTCTCATCCTCCCCCCTTCATCTCAGCCCTGTTTACCATCCGCCCGCGATCCAGCGCCGCCATCGCCGTCACTCGCTTAACTCCACCACCACCTCTGCCGCCACAACAACACACACACACGCACACGAGAACAATTCCCAATACCCCTCTCCTCTCGTGACGATTTCTCCACTCTCTCCGTTGGACCGGGTAGAAGCAACAAACAACACCGCCCAATGGATCACGACGCCGAAGCTCCTACCCTGCCCACGCGTTTCCCATGTCTTGTTCGCGCCATCTACTCCTGGGGTGGTGAGGTGCGCACTCAATTACCTATCCGTCCCCCCTCACCTCTGCGCGGTTAACTAACCACTGCACCTACAGACGAAACGAGATCTCGGCTTCGTCGAAGGCGACCTCATCGAATGCCTCAACGCTGGTGACGGCCGCTGGTGGATGGGCCGGCTAAGACGCAACAAAACCGTTGGCCTCTTTCCCTCCAACTTTGTCGAGCTTCTCCCAGATGTCGTCCCCGCGCCATCACGGGCAGTCTCCCCAATGCCTGGTGGTGCTGGTGGAAGTATCTCGAGATCAGGTACACCAAACCCTCATGATCGGTCAAGAGCTGCATCGCCGCAACCGTCAATGAGAGGGTATTATCCAGATGGTGCTGGGAGCTCGAGATCGAGAACAGGGAAATCGCCCTCTCCGAATCAATACCATCGTGCTGCCTCTCCGAATCCCTACACGCGCACTGCATCTCCAGCCCCGCCTCCACATCGTGCGGTCTCTCCAAACCCATATCAAAGGGCGGTGTCACCAAACCCGTATCAGCGTGCGGCTTCGCCGAATCCATATCAAAGGGTGGCGTCTCCAGCGCCGTCTCACCATATTCAGAGGGCTGTGTCGCCAGCGCCGTCGCAATTCCGAGCCAAGTCACCGGCACCGTCGCAATTCCGGGCAAAGTCACCGGCGCCGTCAATGATGCAGCAACAGCAGTATAGAGCGCCGTCTCCAAACCCGTATATGAATGATATGCCGCCTCCAGCACCGCCACCACATCGATATGGTTCACCGATGCCACCGCCACACCAAGATGGAAGGTTGACCCCGATACACAATTCCCGTCCGCCATCGGGAATAGGGAGAACACCGAGTCCACTTCGTTCAGCCATGGATGATGTGATGGAGAGTTTGCAATTGATGACGGGGTCAGAAAGTGGGAAACCTGCAACTCCGGCTCCGGTGGATCCCTGGTCCCCTCAGGCTTTCGGTGAAGTTTACAGCCCAGCGCCGAGACGACAAATTATGCGTCCTGAAACATCACTAGGCTTTGCAGCAGCAAGGCGTTCGTATGAAGAACAAGAGCCTGAAATGGGCGGATCCTATAATTCGCGTCAACCGGCGCCAGGAAATACCTATGTGGATCAGATGGAGGAGCGTCTACGCCGCTTTCAATTGTCTCAGCAAGATATGGAGCGGCAAGTCTCGAATAACCAACGGAATCCTGATTACAGGAAGAGTTGTTATGCCGAGATTCAACACTTTGACCACCTTCAGGAAAATACGAATCGTGGGGTGAGGGGAAGAAAGTCGGCGTACGATATACGTGCGCAAACTTCAAGCCCCACTAAAATGTTTCGGCCTCGTCCGCTCTCGAGAATGGAGACTGTCACTACAAATGCGAGCTCCAACAATTCTGCGACTACAACGCGGACGACTTCAACTGCAGCTACAAGTGCCTCCATCATGAGCGGGGTGAGTGCGAGTGCGCTTTCTGCCACCAGTGCTGGATCCCTCGCACGCCATAAGAAAGCATTGAGTATGGCAACATTCAGCGGCTTTTCTGGTCGCGACTCTCCGCAGCTCGCGCCGTCATATAATTCTCGCTCAGAGACACCGTCAGGGTTCCTCGGATCTGTAGCAGGAAATAGTATGGGCAATCCACTGCGACCGCGCGGGAAAACTTGGGGAGCAGCAGATGCAACGGACTCCGATACTGGGAGTGGAATCTTTGGTGGGCTTGCAACGCCGGCTTCGAAGCCAAAGAAAACAGGCTTCTTTAAGAAGATTATCAATAGTGCAAAAACATCTGCTGCATCTGCTCGCAGTGTTGCGGGCTCATCCAATTCTGCCCCCGTGCAACAACCGTATATTCCCAAGGCCATCCCTGACGGAATTACGGCGATCGCAGGTGGAAGCCATCGTTCAATGCTCGCTGCCCAGCAGCCCCAGGATTGGGTCCAGGTCCGTCGAGATGTCAACCGCGCCAACACGCTCTCTAGGAATGAACGCATTGAGAGGCAAGAGAAACAGCAAATGATGGATCAACTTGTCCTCCGCCCTGTTGACGCGCTCGACGAAGATGTTGATGGCGACGAAGCCGCCGACGGAAACATTGTAGAAGATCCTCAAGACTTCTCCGCAGCCGCAAACCTCACCTTGGTGGACAAGGCTGCTCGCTTCATTGTCTCCGTCCCCCCTCTTACGAGTCCCGAAACGCTCGCCCTTCACCATGTTTGCAGACCTTATAAAAGCGCGGTACAGCAACTCCGGGCCGTCTTTACCTGGTGCGCGGAAAAGCTCGCGTGGGAGCATCCGTCCGGACCGATTGCCGACGGCACCTATGGACATCCCGAGGAAATAGATACCCGACGAATCCTCTCCTCTCGGCGCGGATCACCCGAAGAAATCGCCGTTGTCGTCGCAGGAATGTGTGCCGCCCTCCAAATCCCCTGCAACATCATCCACGGGTACCTCAAGACTCCCGGCGAACCCGCCGATCTTGATGGTCTCCCCCGTCCAAACCACTTCTGGAACGCAATCCTTTGCGAAGGTGAATGGCGTTTCATGGATTGCTCCCTCGCATCCCCAACCCACCCGAAAAGAGCAATGTATTCTTCGGCGCCGGTTAACCAGGCAGACCCGTTTTACTTCCTCACAAAACCGAGCCATCTCTGTTGGACTCATGTCCCGCTTTCGGCGCCACAAGATCAGCATCTGGTGCCGCCGTTGCCGATATCGATTCTTCTGGCCCTCCCGACTGCGTGCCCGCCGTTTTTCCACCATGGAATTCAGATGATGAATTTCGACACCAGCTTGACACGCCTGGAAGATTTGGAAGTGGCACAAGTGGAGCTGATTGTGCCGAGAGACGTCGAATGTATTGCGGAAGTGGAGGCAAAGAGTTTCGCGGTTGATCAAGACGGAGATGTGTTTGAAACTGGCGACACAATAAAGAAGCGGGCGCTTGCTCAGGCATTTTGGGAGAATGGGTTGAAGGTATATCGTGTAAAGGCCGTGTTGCCGAGTGACGAGGGGGCAGCAGTGTTGAAGATCTATGCGGGGAGGAGAGGGTTGATGGTGAGTTCCATAGTCCCCTTTTCTTTTGTGCTAGGATGATGATGTTGACGTTACTTCCTTCAGCACTCAATCCGCGACAATCCGCACCCCCTAACCCTCTCCCTCCCCATCTCCCACGCCGGCGAAAACCCCCCCTACTCCTTCGTCCTCCGCCACCCAACCCCGCACGCCCAACGCCACGATCTCTACATCCTCCAACCGCAATGCTCCCGTCTCGCCATCAACAACACCTTTGTCTTTGCGGTACGCCAAGGAGCAGCAGATTTTGGCCAGAATACGGGCGGTGGGAAACCGGCAAAGTTGGGGATCCAGACGCCGAGCGGGAAGATTTTGAGGCTGATGAGGAAGAGTGATGGGAAGGGGAATACGGGCGAGGGTGGGAATGGTGGCGGGGATTACGGCGTGTGGGAAACGATCATTAAGTGCACGGAGAGAGGACCGTGGAGGGGGTTGGTGTTGGCGGATAGGAGCGCCAGGTGGTGTGTTTATGCTGAGTGGGTGGTGGTGTAAGGGGGTGAGAGGTGGTGAAAAGGATGAAGTGGGAGGGGGAGAGGAAAGAATGAAATCATGACGGGACGATGGGACGACAGGATGTTGAGACGATGGTATGACAGGATGACAGGCCGGCATCAAGCCTCTGAGAGAGACGACTAGAAACAACTACCAGGACGATGACACGAAATACAAAGCGGAAACAGACGGCGACGACGGCGGTGACAGAATGGACGAGACAACGATCTCACCCAACGGTTGTGTTGTGGCCCGAAAATCTACCGGGCGTGGATATCTGTGGATGTGGATGTGGATGTGTGCAATTCTCCTTTTTTACCCTTTACTATCATATCTTCCTCCTTCCTCTTTATTTTACATCTTTCCCTTCTCAGCGGATCATCACATTTTGCTTCTGCATCTTTGCATCCATTGCATCACTGCTTCGCATCGCATCGCATTTATTTTTTTACCCTATATTCTTTTTCTGCCTTTAGCGACGGCGTTATTTTTTCTTTTTTCTCGCTTGATGATATTATATCTTTTTATTTTATTTTATTTCTATGTGCGTGTGTGCTGGGTATACCCATCGTCATCGGCTGAGCATGGTTTTTGATGCCGTGGCTTGCGCTATAATGCATTGTTATACTTTTTTATCGTGGTAGTGTAGCTTTTTGTAGTATTTTGTAGTATTTGTAGTTAGTGGTTATATTGATTGTAAAGTTAGTGGATTGTACTTGAAGTACCTGATGCTGGATTGTGTTGTACTTGAGCAGCTTTGAGGTGTGTTCACGTTGAGAGTTGTGCCAGCACGATGGATGGGGATTTCGTGCTGGTGAAAGAGCTTGAGGCGGGAGCTCGTGAGATGGGTTGATGAAGAGGATGGGGGTGATGCGGCATGTAATGGCCGTCAATGCAATGGCCATTTGCTGAAAACATCATTATGACCAGCGATGGTCCGGCGTTATGCGGTGCTCTACAATGACAGATGACAGCTGCAACAAGCATCATGTCGGTGTGTGGCACTTGACAGGAACAGGAACAGGAACGGGATATAAGGCGAGATTCCTTTACTACCGGTACAACCCAATCCAGAGCCCCGACCTCACCTATGCTCCGAAACTCCAGTGTATATTATTACACTCCGCAAAAAAGACATGTTACAAACGAGCCTCCGAGTGCTGGAGACTCATAGCCCGAATCTCCCTCCTTATCCCTCATCCCACGATTCCACCGACATCTACATCGTCCCCCCGTCCTTAAATCCCGGCTCCCTCCCAACCCGTCCTGCAACCGGTACCCCTCCTCCTACCACCTACCCTATATGCTGTAATACTGTCCTGGTTTGATATTTCGTACTCGTGCCGCGGAAACCCTAAAACCAAACTTCTTCCGGCGAGACATGATAATCCCTCCCATTCTCCCTGACACTCTCCTTCTTCTTGTCTCTCGACATTGGTTTTCTCATATCTGTCCCCTTTATCAGCCCCCATCCTTTACCCCCATCATTTACCCCGCACCCCTCCTCCCCTCACCCCCTCCCCCATATGCCTACTTACCAAACGCATCCTCATCGCCCGCAAACCCAGCCCCACCGGAATAATACTCCACGACCCTGCGATACACCGAGTACCCCAGCTTCTCATACATGCCAATCGCAATCTCGTTGCTGACGCGCACAAACAGGTCGACAAAGTAGCCGCGGTAGACGGAATCCGTGACGCGCTCGAGCTCGTCCATCATCATTTTTGCGAGGCCGAGGCGCCGGTAGGAGGGGGCGACGGTGAGAGCGGTGACGTGGCCGTGCCAGTTGGTGTAGTGCCCTTCGGATTTACCCATTACTGTGGCGGGGGGTTAGTAGTTGTGCGGCGGTGGGGTGGTGGGAGGGGGGTTTCATGGACGGGGGGGTTGGGGGTGGAGGGATTGGGGATTGGGAGGAGGGAGGGAGGGTGGTATACTATACCCCATGATCCTACCCCTCGCGTTCTCGACCGCGCAGAAATACGTCGGCCACCGCGCGAGGTAGTTGAGGTAGAAGGAGATGTCGTAGTTTTCGGTGAGTGGGTCGAGGTTGGTCGCGTTGAAGCGGAAGAGGTCGAGGGCGTGGAAGGGGCGGAGGGAGGACATGGTGTTGTGGGTAGAGATGGGGAATTGGCGGGGGAGGATGGTGAACAGAGAGGGGTGGACAGAGGGAGGGTGGTGTCGTGGGGAGGTGAGGTTAGGTGGAGGGTCGAAATAAAGTTGTCGGCGGTGATGCAGGTGGAAACGAGTGGTGCCGTGGAAAGCATTGGACGCCAGAACCCAAATCAGACAAACACTTCGAAATGGAATAGAACGTGTAAAACCGACCCCCAAAACAAATCCTTATTCAATTGAAAATACGCCTGGATGGCATTGAAACTATGTGACGAGTTCAATTTGTAGTTCCATGAGATGTCATTCAATAACCATTGGCCTTGATGGTTGAGTAAATTTTCCTACCGTATATGACCTCGGATAATGTGAGCTAATTGCTATTTAACAGAAAGGTAACTCACATTCCATCATTCTGGTCACTGAGGCAAGGAAGATGAAGGCCGTCATGGATCCAATTCTTCGCCTATATACATATACACGATAGTGACTACAAATCCCAGTGCATACCGAAACACAATCACTGAGGATTTAAATGGCGGGTTTCCATCAATATCACACCTGAGTCAACAACCCCACTTCACCACTTCTCGCTATGTCAATCACAGACTCAATATGAACGACAAAAATCCTCATGGCTTTGGAACAACGCACTCATCACAGGGTCTGGAAATTGGTACCCGCAGACAGCCCTATAGAAAAAAGCACCTCGGTCTCGTCCGGGGCTCTCATGATGGTTCTAGTTCATGGGAAAATTGTCGATACGCCAAGCCGGGTGGTAGGTACATTTGTATGTTTGTGAAGTATAAAGAGATGGATCTTATGAATTACTGAGCGTAGTATGCTTCGTGTACTCTGTCGTTACGGAAAAGCGGAAGCCACATGGGTGACGAAGTGTTGTATCAGAAGGCATCCCCGACTTTCGGATGTTTCAGGGGGTGGAGGAAACTCTTCGGGGTATGTTTTGAGGCCGCGATTGACATCTTAGAGAAAGTTGCTGTCCTTTTCAGTGTGAGCATTGAGTGTTGCGTCAACATTCGTGGTGGCCACCAGTGGATTAAAGCAGCAAGGACAAAGTTCAGTTCCAAAGAGACTACTAGAGCTACCTTCAACGATGAGCTCCCACTACTCGTATCTATGAACGTCAAGCGACATATTGACAAGTACTCTACTCGTCCCTGTTTCTTGTGTCACCAAACCGTCATCACACCATCACTCGTTTCTTGAATCCTGATTCACCGCCGATACAACTTGCACTCACCAATCAGTGGCAATCAATGAATCAACCACAGCCCTAAAATCATCGCCATGCGAATCACCTCTCAACTCCTGTCTTCCCCTGAACTGCAACCAGCGTAACTGCTTTGCCGTCGGTGTCTGGCTCCTGTTTTCTAGAATGATATCTTGCAGAGTTCGGAAATCAGTGGATATCATCTTCCAGCTTCGTCAGAAACAGGATATCCACGACCCAAAGTAACTCATCATGAACCGAGATTTGACGCTCAGCTCCCCCGGTCCCGAGTCTTACCGAGTGGGATACCTAAGCTGCGTGAAATTCACGATCCACAGCAGATATTCCTATGTTTGGAAGACGATCGACTGAATTATTCCTATATACGAACCGATGGAAGCGGGGTTTGCTGCGAGAGTTGCTGAATCTGGATCCGTGAAGGGTTAATCAACAAACCGCCTGTGTGGGACTGGGTCAGTTAGATGGACTGCATTTCGGCAGCGGAGAAAAATTTCCCTGGATGTTTTATCTTCAAGGGAGTAAGACACACGCTTAGTGGAGCAGAAATTAAGGCAGATCTTGATATTGCATTTATCCCGTCTGCCCATGGCCGAATGGATGATGAAGGCGCGTTGTTCTGGCTTGATCACCATTTCGAAACTCATGCTCCACCATCAGCACCAGGCTGTTGGGGACTTCTGCTCATTGACAGTTACGGATGTCACTTCACTGACCAGTTTCTGACTCATCGCGAAGAGCGTAAAATCAAGGTGATTTCATATCCATCCCACGCCGCCCAGTTGTTGCAACCCCTTGATGTAGCGATTTTCGGTGTGCTCAAGCAGGAGCACTTCCTTCGCACTCACGCTCGCTACACTCGATCACATCTTCACAACTGGACCTCAATGATCGAGCCAGCATGCCAGAATGTCATGACACCATCCTTGATTAATACTGCGTTCAACGAAGCTGGAGTTTTCCCATTCAACCCACTTCGAGTTATGACCAATCCCGATATCCAATGGCAAGAAGACCAACCTCCCGCACCAGTCTCCGTTCACAAGGCAATCGCACATGCACGGCCCTCGAAGCAACGATCCAGCAATGTGAGAAGAATTCTCTTAATTGGGGCCCAGATCGAGTGAAGGATCTTCATTACCAAAACAAACTCATTCAAGAAGCCATTGCTTGTCAAGCAAAGAACGCTATCATCGAGTCACGCCTTCAAGCATGCAAGACGCCCCCTCTTGCATCATCTCGGGATACAAAATATCTGTGAACTGGCAAATATATGACACTCAGAGATAGGAAGAAGGCCAGAGATGCAAGACAGTCAAAACAAGACTGCAAGAGGAGGAAAGCAACGAAAGCGAGGGCACACACTCAAGAAGAAGGATGAGGATATTCATGTATTTTTTTCGCCGGCCTTACTGCCTCTGCAGTGGTCATCTCTCGAGCTGTACACTTGTTCTGTACTTGGGCTCTTCCATGCCTTGGTGTTGCCCTGGTTTCAGCAAAGATTATCGACAGCGCGTGTAAATTTGTAAACCCCTCTTTCCTCAGTGCGGTCCATAGTTCGTCATGTTGTCTTTTCCATGTTCTGCACTCTTTGAAAAGGTTGTCGCGGGTCTGACGGGGTCCGTCGCACCACCCGGACTTGTTACAGTCTCTCTTTCCTATCGACTTCAGGTAGACCGCGGTGACTGCTCGGTCAGCCGCAAACCTGTAGTACTGTAGGGCCGCCTTTTTCTGGGCTTTTGCAACTAATGGGTCCGTCCTGGTTGACCTTCTGAGCTTATACCTCTGGGATTAGTACTTTTGCCACTTCTCCCCAAACCACTGTTTCTCCTCTTGGTCCCTAGCTTCGTTGATCAGCCGGTTGATATGGGCTAGTGAGTGGTTTCCGAGTCCACGGGAAAGCCTGATTCCGGGCGGCAGCTTCGAATGCACACCCAGAACTACACATGCCCCAGAAACCGACATGGCTCCTACAACCGGATCGACTCCAGCACAGGTCCTCAAAGTCTCTCACTCCTCGGTAATCATCACCATTCGATCGGAAAATGATGCGGAGAAGATTAGACAGAAAGGCCTCTGGATATACGGGAAGGATCACACAGCGGATAGATACGTGCAGCCAGGCCCGGACGCCTTCTATGACATATGCTGCGGTTGGGGCCACGGTGCCCACCGGTGTGAAAACGCGGAGAAACCCTCCTGTATGCTCTATGGAGAAGTTCATTCGACCAAGCAGCATCGATGCCCCAATATCGGATGCAAATTGGGCGTTGGAAAAGTATGCCAACATCTCAAACGGAAATGCAGCAACAGTGGAGGAGCGCACATTGCCAGATTGAATGAATGCCCAAAAAAGCGGGACGCAGTGAAAGCGGCACGGGAAAGAATTCGGCAACAAGGTCAAGCTTCTCAAGAAAACCAATCCCAAGATGAGCAGCAACTGCGGCAAGAAAAGCAGGGCAGTAAGGTCAATTCCACTCAGGATGTCGAGGAGAAGGATACCGAAATGTAAACCGAACCTACCCAATGAAAATGGTCCAACACAACTGCCGGAAAAAATGAGGAGGTGACCCAAGGGGCCCTTCAGGCGGCCTTAGAGTTAAAAGCGGATATCGGGCTCCTTCGAGAGCATGGATATCCAAGAGGAGCACGAGACACGAGCACAATCAATCATGCGGCCTTCACAATCTATGAGCCGTCAAAGGGGACCGAAGGAATAGAGTGTTAGCAGCCATACGCAAAGGAAGCAATCTGATAGCGGAACACCGGATCGACATCGCCGACTCTCCAGACATCATGGACCTAGACATCCACGAGAAACAGACCAACGGCAGAAGGGGGCAGTGTACACGAGTGGTGAACGTGTATGACAACTAGTTAAGCAACGGAATAAGGCCACAGCCCCAGGGGAGGTATGCATTCAGAGGAGAGCAAGGAGAAGGAGGGGTAAGGGAGGAGGGGAGGAATAGCCGCAGCGACAAGTGGCGATGCATTGAAGAGGTGGATTGGGGTACGATCATCACACATCGCACAGTGGTAGCTGGAGATTTCAACGTGCACAGTCCAGCCTGGACTCAACACTGCGAGTCTAAGAAAAATGCTCACGAATTTGAGAGGTTGATCGAGGAGCACGGTCTCCTCATCGCCAACGACGACGAGTCGGCTACCTATATCCGACCAGACGTCCGCTCCATCTCCATAATTGACCTCGCCGGTATGCACCCGGATGTGGGCCTTGAGCATACCTTGGGTCCGGCACAACTGTGGAGATGAGCAGTTGAATGCCGCAGACAGAGTAACAGGAAAATACTTCATCGCAAATCGGGCAGTTTAGCATTTGAACAGTAGCAGAGGCTGCAAGGAGGAGATGGCGTGAGGACGTGGGGATGTGAGGACGAGACGACGTGAGGACTTGAGGATTTGAGTTATGAACTACGCGCCTCGCCTATTCGAACTGTATCGGAGAACAATTCACGATAGAATGAGCCAAGACTGACAACCCATTAATGGGTGCAAATTACCACTTCAGGGCTCAAAAAGCATTCACGTTTATATTTATCGTTCTATGACAGTAGATGTTAATTAAAAACCCGATACATTTATGACTCTATAATGCAAAGGTGTTAGGTTCATCTAACAGTGCACATGGCGGCGTGCTTGTAAGAAGCAGAATTAAAGGGGGGGGGGGAGGGAGGGCGGAAGCTGTAGAGTAGTTGACGCGCCATATCCCAAAGGGACGCATGCGCTTAATTGACATCGATCAATCAATCATGGCGGCGTGCGCCACAAATACCCTATAACCAGTCCTCCCAGGAAATGTCGTGCAGCACTTCCATTCAAAGTGGGAAAGGTAAGTGTATATCATTCTCCATAGGATCGACAATATTTTCTGTAAGAATCGATCCAATAAAGAGCTTCATACTACGAAGAAGGGGGCGGAACTTGTGGCCAACGGTGAGGGGAAGTGGGATGGACAGGGTCCTGGCCTGGGCTCTGCCTCCTACCCCAAACGCCATGTTGATCCTTTGGAGTGTAGGAAAGGGAGCGCTCGTCGGTGATGTTCCTGAAGGTTGTAAGCTGCAGGAAATGGTCCTCCTATGCGTCGTTCATCTTCTTCAACGAGATAACTGCATCGGATGCCACCGTCTGACGTCTTCAGGCGTCGCAATATTTCTTTCATGCTGCCATGAAGTCTTGCAGAAATGAAGACTTAGTAGGGGCTGTAAGTAGTAATTAATGAAGCGCCTCATGAACTTCCTTATCGAATATGGATCGTTACAACATCGTGCAGCATCTGTGCAGCTCGAAAACATGCCGATGACCTTGTTGAACTGATTACGGCCCAGACAAAGATGAACCGACAACTTCACACCCATATAACTACTGTTGAATTTGAGAACATGTTCCATCCAAAGAAGGGATCACAATCGCGCGGCGTCGAAAGTCCTCATAGTACCTCAGAATCCATCCCACGTTATCGATAGCGAAGAATTTCCCTGGTCCCGTGAAATAAGGCGTCGCTAAGCCTGGCAGTATGCAGGGACTGTAGGACCTGCAAACGCTTCCCCCGCACAATGATGTAACTTAAGCACCTGTTTGGCCAGGACGTGCCTTGAATCATTTGGCTTGTGCAGATACGAAGGACATTTCGATGAATGTAGAGCGTCAACTTGAAGATGCGGATTCTGACACCGACGGATGTGGGGTTGATTCATCACTTCATCCGGTCTCCGCCAGGGAATGTCAACATAGAATTGAAGTTCATTGTGATTGCCGGCTTATCCAAAACTGGATATATTCATGTAGATGAGCATGATCACTTGCTGGACGGATTGCAAGAACTGTTCATGCTGCCAACATGATCGTTATCCATGGACCCTGGAGGACTGTTATCAGCGAATATGGCGTCGGTATGCATCCCAGACGAGTAGAGACGTTGACAAGCATGGCTCACCAATTCAGGGTCCATTCGGGACTGTTGCACTAAACTATGACCCCGAATGACTCGGTTCAGGTTCGCATCACGTTGTCATCATTGTCTGTGTCGCGGCCATCCACCTCAGTCATGATATTCCGCGGAATATCATCAAGAATCCAGATTTGATTCCCCACCAACAATTCGCTCTCCTATGCAAATATCCACTGGTGTCAACACGAGAGCCACAGGTAAATTGGCATGCAGAAGCGACGAAGTACCGGTCGAGGAGCAGGCCGGCGGCTATCGTGATTGGGCGAAGAGTCGTTCAGCAGGAATTGACACTCCTGATGATTTCATGGCGCCGATCGCCGACATCATGTAGCCCGTCGGCTCCGCTCAGGGTCCAGCGTTCAGCGTTAGGCGAGAGAGAGTCTGGGGTGCACTGGGCTGCAAGATGTTGTGGAGGGTGGAGGCGCTGATCCAGATCTTCACTCTGGCGTGTGCGCTGGTGTGCAAGATCCAGGAGTCGTTGGTGCGCCGTCACTGACCACGTCCGAGCGGTCGTCGTCGGCGGCGGCGGCGAGCATCGGGACGTTTGGGAAACCTGATGCTGCTTTCTTGTGGGGATGGCCGCCTGTTGGGGTACCTGGTGAGAGTTGGAAGCAGTGTCGATCAAAGTTGTATAAAAGACTTGGTGGGTCACGCCTGACTCCCTTCATCAGCTTCATCCCGAACTCGAATTTCGAACACGTCCTCACGAATCCCATTTACCGTCTTCAAATTTCCTTATCCCCATCACAAAAAAACCCCAGCCCCGGCTTCCGCGTATTCCTTTGAGCTTCCGATTTGCTGTATCCTGTGACGTCCCACGCTCTCGACTCGACTATTTCTCGTCCAAAGACGTCAGCTCAGTCGCCGATCCACCTCTCCTATCAACATCTCCCAAACATGACTGCCCCCGCCGCCATCGCCAACGGACAGCATACCGAATCTCACGCTTCTCCATCGCGGTCTTTTCACGGTGCGGACAACTCCTCGTCGAACTCAGACCCATTCCAAGAATACGCTCGGTATGTGAATGATGCCAACACCTTGAACTCGAAGACCTGAGACTAACAGCCAGCAGTGTTCTCTATCAACATACCCGCAGCTTGATGGACCGAAATCGAACACCCTCCGTCTCTTCAACCGACCAACAGTCTCAACCAGGCCGTATGGCCGTCAAGAATACCCCACTGAACGCTGCCTTGCTGGACTAAGCCGTCATCGCAGGGCCACAGCAACACCGGATGCAACTGTGACGTCGACATCTTCACCACAAAGAGTATCTTCACCAATACCCTATGACACGCAGTCGTTGTAGCCAGCATATGATTTGTACGTCTTTCTGATTCGCCGTTTTTTCCTTCGGGCTTGCTCCAGCATTTGGTGATTGAATTTCATGATGGTCTGTTGAAATAGCTTTTTTTTCTTTCGCTTTTGTTGCTCGGCGTAAACAGATTTTTTCGAGCATTTCCTGTCGTTTGGAGTTTTGCTTTGTTGGTTTTCATCCGGTGGTCTTGATGGATCCCGTCTTATTCAATGCCATTCGTCTTCTCGGCAGTGCACGGCTGAGCTGAGGTAAAATGGGGTTTTTGTATTACTAGAACTAGGATTCGGCTGCGCCGCTTCCATGATTTCCGCTATTCATCACAAAATATATGTGGCATCATTATCACCCGCAGAAGTCCCACAAACTGAACCGTATCCAGCTCCCATTCAGCGTGGACGGAGGTGACGGTAACGCGTGAAGCATTCCAGCAGAATCGCGATGATGGTGACCAGCGTTGACTTTCGATTCAGGGTCCCCGAGTGACGAAATGATTCGAGCATTTGGTTCGCCCAACAAAATCCTGCTTTCATCACACCCCATAACTTGGTATCAAGGGTCTTTCGGATAACGGTTCTTCAAGTATCTCGAAGCTGACAATTCCCTTCTGGCACCCGGATCAAGCCGAGAGAAAGCTCAGAGCTGGCGCTATCCTCTTCGCCAACTTCTTCAACCCACTTCCAGTCGCGGAGCAAACAATCCAGTCGTCCCCATAGTCATCGCCCTTGTAGACTGCAACAAAGAACCATATCTTCCCGAGCGAGTGCATCTGATACTGATGAATCGATCTTGTCGTTGCGATAAGATAGACTCTCAAGGTTTATCTGCATCTCGTGAACCCGTAATACTGGCGATAGTGATTTTAGTTGAGCGAGAAAAGCTGGAACGACGTCGGAAACGATGAATCCATGATTTGCGGAGATAAAGATAGTTCATAGAACGGAGAATGAGGATAGAACGCGAACGAGAAAAAATGTAGCGGGAGCAAGTCGTGGAAAATGGACTGAAGACGAACACGGACGCGCAGACCGGGTTACAATGAGCAAGTGATATTTGATGACAGCCTGAACCCTCCAGTCCGGCTGAAAGCCCATTCAATTCTGTTATTTCACCTTATAAAACAGAGTACGCTCTCACAGCCTCACAAGCAGACAACTCCCGTATCATTCTTCGTCCCAACTCCAGATCCCATCAACACCTTCCCTGCCCCTAACCCCAGCTGCAGTCACTACCTCGCGCAAAAAAAAAAAAAACAGAAAAAAATAGACCCATCTTTACAACTCCATGTAAGTATACAGTACATACCCCAACCCTAAGCAGCAAAAAACAATCAATAGCACACCAGCCACACCAGCACCAGCACCAAGGAAATCAAACCGAACAAAGCAGGAAGAGTAGTAATGCGGAATCAAATTCCGCACCGACTGAACATGTCTCTTTCACATGCATGGATAGAAACAAAAGATGACAGAGCGGAACATTGGTGGACGCCGGAAAAAAAAAAAAAAAAAACTCCGTGAAATATGCATTTATGCAATTAAAATGTTGAGTGTGATTTTGAAAGGAAATGGAGAACGTGGAACACCAAGAAGAAAAGGGTAATTTCATGAGTTTGAAATACACTGCAGTTCGAAGGGATTATGGCGGGTAACCTTGCATCTAGAATCGAAGGACATTGTCGCAGGAAGTCTTTCAAGACCAGAATGAAGAACCGTGTCGGAGGGGACAGTCCGGTTTCGGTCCACTTCAAAGTTCCTGACTCTCGGGTATCTCCATGATCTTGGCCTTTTTCTGCGGTGTCTCGATCATCACAACATCATCGTCCTCGTCCTTGTCCATACTAGATAGTCGCTTCTTTAATCGTCTTTTCGAGGCTGCACAATTGGATGAATCAACCTCTTCATCCCGAACATGTTCTTCCTCATTAAATTTCACTATCGGAGATGCTGGTTGAGGAACCGATTGTAAGGTGGTTTTCGACACTGCTGAGGTGGCAACAAGTCCCCAGGCTGAAGATAGCGAGGGTTCTCGTTTAGATTGACTTCGAGTAACCGACAGTGACGGGGGTGTTTGGGGTACAGGGACCTGATCAACTTGTTCTAGGTCATCTTCGCTGCCATTGGAAGAGATAGTGGTTTGATCTTCTGGGGGTGGTGTATCAGGGATAGTAGTTGTCGAGGAGGGAGGGTAGACACTGTCGTAAATCCCCATACCATTGATATTCTTAGCATCAAGATTTGGGGCATCAGAGGTGGTCGAGGGTGATGTAGTATCAGAAGAAAATTCTGGGGATTGGCGATGCGAGAGTTCGGCCGGCTGAGATGTAGATGAACCAGCATGAACCACCTTGTGGATGTCTTCGATGCCATTACAGACTGGTAGAGATGTTTGAACTGGGGGTATAGGTGTAGTTGTATCGGGGGGAGATGTTGGTTTGAGCTCCGCTGTGGCCGTCGTCGGAGCAATAACTGACTGCTTCTGTTTTTTCTCAAACTCGACAAACTCATCATGGAGTTTGTTGATGAGATTGAACAAGTACAACCGTTTGTCGTGGATCGATTCCTCGTCCCACAGAGTTTGATCAACCGTTCGTCCTTTCAAGAAGCCAGTAACAAAACTCTCGGTTTCATCGATAAATCTTTCCACATAATGTAACACGAACAGTCCGCAATCATACCAGTTTGTCTGGTTCGGAGCCTGGATCATCATTAGGTGAGCTCATTGGATTGCTGCCTGCTGAGACATACCTTGCCGTAAATATTTTTTATGTGATCCTTTGACAATTGCAAACATCGCTTCTGACTTGCTTCAGCGGTCAACCAGGTCCGAATGTGTTTTAGCGCACCCCCATGCCGTACTGTACCTCCAGAGCCCATTGAATCCAAGATGATGATACAAGGAGTGTCTGGAGGATCATAAACGCGTTCCCGTTTCTTCTTGTCTGCTGGTTTTTCTATTAGGCCGTTCTGGGTAAGCCTAAAAGTTCGATTCTTCTCCTCAAGTTCGGGATTGGAAGGCGCAGTCTCCTCTTCCGGCCATTCAGGTTCGTCATCAGAAAGCGAAACCACTTGCAGTTGGGAATCAAGAGCAGTAGTGTCGTTATCAGACGAAGTGGGCTCGGATTTGGCTCTGGATGGAGCGGTTTCGTTGGCTATAGTGGCATCAGATTCAGCTGCTGTATCTTCAGCGACTTGAGCGTCCTTAGATTTAAGTCGCCGTTTCAGGTGGCAGAGGTTGCAGACAAGAGCAAGATACCAGTGAGAGCTAACCGCTGTCAATACGATATAATTCGAACAGGTATAGGACAAACCTTTCGTTTATCGGGATAATAATGTAATCTTTAGAAAAGATATCAATCTTGTTTGTCCATTTCAGAACAGCCTTCAATCGCGTTCTAAGGTGGCTTTAGTATATGGAATGCTATGCTTCAAGGGCATGACACACTCTTCATCTCCTTTTGAGCTGAGCCGCTCATAGAAATATGTATTGAAGAAATGTGTCTTTTTCGCAAGTTCCGGCTTTCTCTTAGCCATTTCGACTTCCAAGTAACTGGGTCATGTAAGCGGCTGTTCTCACAATGTGAGCAGACGGCACAAACCGGAGATAGAAGTTCATGATATTGTCGTTCAGGAACTCTTCATCGTTTAAACGATCCAGGTCAACATAATCGACATTGGCTCGTTTCGGTCCTTCAAAGGGGAAGAGCAGTGATGATTTCCACTTGGAAGGCATTTTAAGCTTAGGAGCTTTGGGAGCAGAGACCCTAAAAGGTTAGCAATGTTGTTTATTCCTGTAGGGAGAGTATTCCTACTTTGGAGATGATGGCTCTTTTAAACGCATACTTTGGCGAGTCCGCGGAAGTGCTGCAGCGAATGTTCCACTGTTGGCACCATTTGTTTTGGTTTTCAAAGGAGATGAAAATTCAGTTTTGTGACCTCTCATCGTGGAGGCTCGAGTCACTCGCCGGTTCTCATCCCTGTGCATCTGTCGGACAAGTTCTTCATCCTTCTGTTGTTGTTGTTCAAGAAGAACTTGTTCCTGTACTTCTTGTTCCTCGTCTGTGGGTGGGGGCGTCGGACGTGCCCCATGGTTCTCCACCAGTCGTTGAGTTTCGCCTGTCCACGCTTTTACGCTTTTTCTAAAGTGGTTTAGCAGTTTTACCTCCAGAGTTCATAGATTAGAGCGTCATACTCAGAGAGATTATTAGGTGTTACCCCACGGCGCTGCTGGACGATGTTGATGAATTGATCGACGCCTGACTCATCTCTAGTTGTGAACATGACTCTTTGTTTGGGAGGAAAATCGGCTAGTAAGGTGAGCATCAGCAATCAGTCCAAATTAGAGAAGCATTGAAATACGAACCGTACTGGCTTCTCAGTGTTATGCAGAATGTGCGTGTTTCTCTACAAACCTAAACCAACAGTTAATGTAGCACGAGTAACCTGAACCACTGTGACGCACATTGAAATGACTGCCCATATCATGTAGACCAAATGAAGCGATGGAGTACGACCCATGATTGTTGGTTGGGGTCACGATGATATCATCGATATTGGTTGGTTTTTCCAGTACTAGCACTGTGCCTTCATCTTGCACAACATGTTTCCCTCTTTGAAAAATTACTAACGGGATTGTTGTCGGTTTAGGTTTTACTTCATATTTCTGGTTCCTGCTATGCAATCCTCTTGTTGGCCGGGTCTTGGGCGCCTCTGGCCGAGCCGGGGCTAAACGTTTACCTCCGAGCCGTTGCGGAGAAATCGAGATGTTATCAACAAACGCGCTGAGCCCGTTGAGCGCGCTGAGTGTGTCGAGCTCTTGTGCCCGCTGGTCAAGTTTCTGTAGGGTCCGCGCCTTTGAATCTGCATTGTCGCTTTTTGTTGAGATTGAGGCGAAATGTGGAGAAATCTCGCTCACTTCGTCATCGTCATTCTCAGGGGGATCTGATAAAAGTGAATGCTGATGAACCTCGCGTGAATGAGATTGCAAGCTTTCTAATCGCATAGATCTTGGTTTCTTTGGAGTCCGCGTGTCTTCCGTTGAACCTCCTTCTGACTTCCTTTTGGGAATGGGTATAACCCCAGCCGTGCCGCGTACATTGCTGAGATTATTGTATGGACCCACACTTCCACCCTAAGGCAAGCGCCATCGTCAGCAAGAGTCCTAACAACCATAATCCATCGTCCTGCGATCTCCAGAGGAACTCACTGGAATCTTCGACTTCTTTTTCGTGCTCCCGACCGCTGCCCCATTACCACCTCCCGTAAGCTTCAGGTTCCCTGAACCTCGTGTTGACCCCGCTTGCATGCTCTCGTGACGTAAACCTGGCCCATCGTCCTCGATGGGATCCGTGGGCGAGCGTAGATTCTGCGGGTTATCGTATGCTCGGGGCATGGCGAGAAACAATGAATAGTGTGACGTTGATGGCAGGATTTCGAGTGAATAACTATGTGAATCGCGGCATAGCGGGGGGATGGGGGTATATGTCCGGCGGGCAAGAGCGACGGGGAGTGCGGAAGCCAGCGAGCGTGCTTGATTTCCGCAGGATCTGGACGGCGAACGGCAGGGGGTGAAAGCAGAAGTGGAGCGGAGAAACCGTGTCGACCACCGATGGTTCCGTCGTTCTGGGAAGCGCACGTGAGGAGGGTGGTGGTGGTGAAGCTGGTGGCCGTGTGAGGATTGGTGGTGAGCGAGTTCGTGCTTGGGATGGTTCGCGAACTGGAGTTGCGTTGCGGCCGCCGTCACCGAACCCCGTGACCTCGCCTCCAACCAGGCTGCCGCTTGACTCGTTTTGGACCAGCCACACCTCCGAAGCCCTCCCCTCGCCCGCAGTCTTTGTTTAAACATCTAGTGCCACTCTAATGTCTCGATACCTATGTTGATAACTCCATCAATCGCCCTGTACATTTGAAAAGCCTTTCCATGCACCGGATCAATAACACAGAGACTCATGACTGTGCAAGAATCAACCCTTCTCCGACGTCTACCCCAGGCCACATCCTTACCAAAGCCCTTGGCGAGATATAGAAACTCATGATAATGATTTTGAGACTTACACATGTTTGTTTAGTCAAAATTCAAATCAACCAACAAAAACGACTTTAGGGGTTGATGCAATATTGAGAGATCGGGCTCCTTCCAGAACATATCCTTGAGCAATAGCCGCTTACCAGCAGCTTCAATTGGATTCATTACTGTTTGCTTTATACTGGTTAGCATTCTACGATTCAGAGATATCGAAAGACACCAAGATGCGTAGATTGCAACATTTTTGGCCAGTTGAAGAGTGTTTGATCCCATCCGCCACCATTCTAGCCGAAAATATAATGGACTCTTCCACCACCTACTTCCACCTCTATTTCATTCGTCCCTGACTCCACTGACATCAATAAACACTGTTCTCACCTGGGCCACTGATATATCCAACATCACATTCCCAAAATGCAACTCTCCAAAAACCCGCATCCTCCCAGACCACCCCCTAGCCTCCTCCCCCCCACCATGCTCTCCGCCTGCCCCATCACCCTCTCCCCCTTCCCTCCCCCCACCTTCCTTTGTCTCTGCACACACCCTCTCCCCCCCAACACCATATGCGCCAAATTGTGGCTCTCCCGGGGATACACGACCACCAACGCCAGCCACCCCTCCTGTCCGAGCTGTCATCACAATACGGATCTCTGCAACTACTGCCAGCACTGTCGCTTGCAGAGTTACAAATCATGGGTCTACTGGGCTTGTGAGATGACGCATGAGCTTGTGCTGCATCCGGAGATGTGTCCGAATTGTGGGTATCGGGTAAAGGATGGGGGGGGGGGATATGGTGAGCGAGTGGAGGCCGTGGAGTAGGAGGATATTTGATGAAAGGTATAGGGAAGAGACGGGGGAGGTGGTGGAGTGGGAGAAGTGGAGTGCTAAGTTGAATTAGAGGTGCAACAAGTGGGAGTGTATTCTCAACGCCCCAGTGCAAAAACAATGTCGTCTCACTGACCATAGGGTAACCAACCCGTCGTGTTCGTTATCATATTTTGGTATTGATTGTTACAAACGTACGCGAGATTTCATGTTTCCGCATCCCATGACGTCGCGCTCCTGACATGACATCCACCGCTCAAGATAAACCACCAACGTCACGATCCGCCATTCATTGATCGCCAACCTCACTTATCAACATGTGAAACAATCCTATCTAGGTAACTTCATTTTCGGATCGATCGTTGGGGTTATGGATGATGAGTACCGAGAAGCTTGTGAAGTGAGAAGAACTAAAACGAGGTTCACATCATCATGGTGATCGTGAGAGTCAGCAGTGAAGAGTAGCAAACTATTCCTGAAGCTCCTCCGATTCCGAAAAGGAGAACTAGACTTGCATGTAGCGTTCCCGGAAGAGAGCTGGACGGAGCTTGAAACCAAAATTAGGAGCAGCGCCATTGGGTGGTGGAGAGCTTGAGGACGAAATCGCTTCTCACACATCGAATCGCAGTTCAATCTCATCCGTAACCATCGTAACGTAACATCATCATATTCGATATCATACCGTATCAAGTCATCTCAAAGAAAAGTACGTACAAGAAAACAAGGAAAATCATATCCACATCGCACTTTCCTCTTGCGTCAAAACTCCAGCCCAGTCCCGTCCGCAACAACTCCGATCCCCAGATCCAAACCAATATTAACCGCTAACCGCGCAACCCAACCCAACCCAAGCAAGCGCCGAGACCGAGGCCCTAGTAGTAGTAGTAGAAAACAAAGGATTGGATGCAGGTGGCCCCGCGGTATTCGTAAAGTGTCGTTAAAAGTGTTGTCGTGAAGAAGGAAATAAAGAAATAGAGGGGAAAAGAAGATGAAAGAGAAGGAAGAAGGAAGAAGAAGAAGAGGAATATAACAAGTCAGAGCGTCAAACCCTCCCCAATCTAAGCCCAAATGCCCCTCGCCCATCTCCCCGTCCCCACCCCCTCCACGCCACTCCTCCTCTCCACCACCCCCCTGGCCATAACCCTCACAGCCTCCCTCTCCCTCGAAACCACACTCTCCTCAACCCTCCACATCCCTTCGACCTCCTCCCACACCCCCCTCGCAACCTCCAACCACTTCTCGGCCACAACTCCTACAACTCCCCCCTCCTCCTCCTCCCCACCCCTCATAACTGCCACCACCACCGCCTGAATCGCATCCACGCTCTCCTGCACCCCCCTCCCAACCCTCATACACTGTCTCCTCCACTCCTCTCCCAACCCCTGGATCCACTTCTCCCTCCTCGCAATATACCCATTCTCTCCACCGCGTGGCACATTCTCCAGATCACTAGTCGGCGGCGAGTACCCTGTAATCCAGTCCTCAAACAGACTCGTGAGCACACGGAGCTCACTTTGCATCAATGCCTCCAGCCGCGTAATCGCCTCTGAGAAGCGCTGGATTTTTTCCTCTGGAGGCCGGAGGGTTTCGCGGCGGTTTCCGACGGCGCCGAGAGCGGGGGCTTCGACCACCGCGGCGAGAGAGGAGATGTTGGCGCGGCGTTGCTTGATTGTGAGTTTGCGGCGTGTGGAGGCGTGTTTGCGGGCGAGCGTCTCGAACCGGTGTTGGAGCTTTGCAGTTGCGGATTTAGTGAGTTGGGCGTAGGTGGCGTGCGAGGCCGCGTAGAGGCAGGTGTATTGGAGGAGTTGGGTTTGGGCAGCGAGGGTGGATGGGGAGGGGGGGCGGGTGGGTGTTGGTGGTGGTGGGGGGGTTGGTTTTTTAGGGGTGAAGGACTGAGTGAGGGTTGAGAAGGCGGGGCGTTTTGGTTTGGGGGCTGTTGTGGTGGCGGTGGTTGGACGGGCTGAACTTGATGATGATGAATTCTGTGTGGTGGTGGAGGGGATCCGGCGATGTCCACTAGCTATCGAGCTTGATGTTGGCCTCTCTGCTGGCTGTCGTCGATTCAAACTCTGTGTCGCCGTATTACTCGGCTGTGGCATCATCGACTGTCTTCCCCTCAAACTAGCTGATACGGATTTCGTTCTCTCCATGGTCGCCGCCTCCTCCTTCTTCTTCTCCTTCTCTTTGTCCGTCGACGAGCCCATCTTACCGGCCCTCAACCGCCCCATAAACCCCGTCTTCTTCTCCTCTTTCCCGAGGGTCAGCGTCCCCTTCTCCTTGCTCTTCTCCTTTTCCTTTTCCTTTGTCGTTCCGCTCCGTTTCAACACGCTGCCGACCCTCCCTAACCCCGAACTCTTCTTCTTGACCAAATCTTTGTCCTTGACGCTCTCCACATCCGTTCCCCTCCTGCTCGGCGGCGGCATCCGGATCTTATCCTCCCCATCTGCTTCGGGTTGATTCCGTCCGCTCCTCCGCACTCCAGAAACACCTGTTGTCGTCGTAGCATAGCTCCTGACACTCTCTCCGCTGACACGCCGGGAAATGGTGCTGCCACCAGCGCTCCTAGGGGTCGGTGACGCGTCGGAGGGCAGTCCACGCTGGGTGGAGTGCGAGGAAGTGGAGGTGGTCGGTGAGGCGGGGGGTTTGGGGGTGGGGAGTTTGCTGGGGGAGAAGACGGGGAGGGGCATGATGGTCGTGTCGTGTTGTCTCCCGGTCTCCCTTCTCTTCTCGTCTCTCGTTGTCGTTCGTCAGGTCGTAGTCGTAAATCGTTTCTCGTGTCGCGATGGCGATGGCGGGGATAAGGGGTCGTCAGCAGTCAGCGGGTCGGTGGTGATCGCTGGTTGGGTGGCTGCGTTGTGTGCCTGTTGGTTCGTCTCCCGGGCGGCTGCACTGCGCTGCTTGTCTCTGGTGTCGCGATGAGCCTCGTTCTTCTATGAGAGATGAATGGGTGGGTGAGGAGGAGCACGCATACACTTTTCTCTCGTCGTAGTCGTCAATTCGTTCACGTCGTCTGGTATTCCTCCACCCTCAACCGTGTGTCGTGTGTGATAGGTACCGGTGTTGAAGCAGAAGAGGGGTCTCCCGCGTATAGATAGATGATTGTTGTGGGTGGGTGATACAGAGTTACCGGAAGCGAGTGATCCACACTAAGCTGGATGGGGGGGTTTGGATGCGGCTGTGCGGTGGGAGTTTATGCGAGGGCGTATGGAGGTGGGGTGATGGCGATGATTATGACAGGATAACGAACGATGGGAAGGGATGGATGTGATGGGATGAGCTAGTATAATTAGATAACTAATATCATAAACTGCAGTGTTGCTCGTCCATTGAATGCCATTCATCACGTGACTCCGCGACCAAGTTACGCGCTTCAGCAAGCTCACCTCTCCACCTCACAGCTCTCCACCACCCTCACCACCTCCACCCTCTCCCAATTCCCCATGAACTCACCTTCTACCCCCGACCTCGCTGACAAGATCCTTCAGCGCCTCCACAATCACCACCTCACCACCGCTCACCCTGCCCCGCACCTCCCCACTTTCCCAGTCCTCAACCGCAACCTCACCTCCTTCCTCCACCACCACCTCCCCAACATCCCGCTCTCCCGCCACCGGACCATAACCACCTGCTACCGCTTCTCAACTCTCGGTGACAAACGCTACGCCGTCCCCGGATACACCTGCGGCTTCTGTCATGCCGCCCAATTCCCCTCACAAACCCACCTCCACTTCCATCTCGCCCAGATGCACCCAAAGATGAGCTACGCGATCCGGGGGCCCGTGATCGGGGATGATGGGACGACGGTCATCACCGTGGAGGTCGAAGAGAGTCTCGAGATTCTGGGGCCGGTGAAGATGGAGGAGAGGGTGTTTTGTTGGCGGCGCCCGAGAGGGGAGGTGGATGTGGGGGAACTGGTGAGAGGGGAGCGGGTATGGATGAAGAGGGGGTTTGTCAATATTGCGACGGGGGAGCTGGTGGTGGTTGATGGGCAGAGGGAACTGGATGAACACGATGAGGAGACATCAGACTTATCAAAACTCCCCTCCCTAGCTTCCATCACCGCCTCCCTCCCGCTCCCCCCACGTCTCCGTGGCCCTCGCGTCCCAGTCCCGCACCCAACCAACACACGCCCTTCACCGCTCTACCTCCGTTCGCGGTCTAAACGCTTCCTCACATCCTCGGAAACGCTCTCGGACAGCGAAGACGATTCCGACACCGACTCTTCCCACTTCTTGCGCTCTAAAAATCACGACACGATCGATGAGTACGCCGACCTTACTGCCGCCGAGAAACGCTTTGCGAAAATGTGGAATGATCATTTGCTGGTGGATCCGTGCCGCGCGAGATGTTATATGCCGGGGATATTGGAGAGGTTTGCGGAGAGGAATAGGGAGGTGTTGAGGCCTAAGGAAGAGGGGAGGGAGGGGGTGGAGGGAGGGGAGGGGGAGATGTGGGAGATTTGGGTGAGGCATTGTTTGCTGTTGGTGCAGCAGAGGGTGGTGGATGCGGTCGTGTTGAAGAGGATGTTGGAGGTTGTGCGGGGGACGGGGACGTAGAGATGTTGGGGAAGGGGTCGAGGGGGGGATGGGGCTGTGCATGGGTAAATAATATTTAGTACACGGTGAATTTTCATCATTACCAACTCACTCACCCTCCCACCAACCATCTCGATTTGATTGATTGATTGAATTCATTTTAGCGCATGCGTCCCGTAGGATATGGCACGACAACTACTCTATAAGCCTCCTCCCTCCCCCACCCCATTGCTTCCATTACATTGGTGTACTCCAAACATTAATTTCGTCCACTTTCAACCTTTGTTCTCGCCACCCCTTCGCTCTGGCGAGGGATGCCATTTTGAGTTGAGCTCCAGTCTCTTTCGCTCGAGCTCATTCTCTCCTCTTTCTGAATCCCAAACCATCTCCTCCATCATCTCTTCATGTCATAATCAGATTCATAATATTTTTATCATCATTCAATTCAGCAACATGGCGCAGCGGAAGCGCGCCGGGCTCATAACCCGGAGGTCCCTCGATCGAAACGAGGTGTTGCTAATTATTTTGTATTCTTTTTTTTTTGGTTAGTTTTGCATGCCAAAGAGCACTCCGGTATTTCTTGTACAATACCAGATGAATGGATTGTGGTTTTTTTTATGACAGAGAATCACAGCTGCGGGAATACTCTAACGGTTCCAAAACTCGTACCCCATTGTTTGTATTGCCCTATAGACCGATATCAGGAGTATTGTGAGTTGAGATGCGGAACCATGTAGCCTGTATATATGGCGTGAAGTTGGGAAGCAGGGTTTTTGAGATTCCGAATCTACCCGCACGTTTTAAAAGCTTATGGACATTGCAATGTTCCAACACAAAAACATCCTTCGTCAAGCATTTATTCTGTGGATCCCACTGGTATCTTGCCCGCTGCTCTCAAGCGCCTTGAGGAGATCTGCTTCCCAATTTTTCAAATATCGGTCGCGATGTTGCGACTTTCTTTTCACCATGCGCCTTTGTACCCCCGAGCATGCTCCTTCCTGATGAAATGTCAGTCATCTATGATGGAAGAATATAGAGATAACTTAGGCTGCATCACTCAGCTTGTCTCCAATGCCGGTTCAATATCCGCCTCCACCTCCTCCTCCTACTCCGCTTCTCCCTCCCCATGTACAGTCTCATAGAGCTCCGGATGCAGCTTGGCCATCATGGAGACGAGCAAGCTCATCTCGCTGCGGAGAGATTTGAGCTCTCCACGCAGTTGCCCCATGGCCCGCTGGTGTTGAGCCTTTAACTTCTTCCCGAAGGAAGCCCACCTGCCGGCTGAGGACAATATTTTGGTTTTGAAGGGCTGCCTGTATCCCTCCGGTGGCTTGGGGATTGGATGTCACGAACAACGGGTGGCCGACTCCAGCGGAGCCGGTCGGGATTTGCGGGTGTTGTGGGTGCTATTCCTCTAGTCAGAATCGGCTCAGCAGTCAAGTGGTCAAGATGGCTGACTTGTGACATGTTGGGGGCTTGATGACGAAAGTGATGGACGCTATATTGGTTGAGGTCAAGACAATCTGACTCAAACTGCTCGGGTTGGGTCTATCGAGATGTAGCTGGTGCCCCAACTCCTCCAACCATGTTGCCTCTGCGTGAGGGTAGTCATGGAGAGACGGTAGTTTGCCGTCAAGTTCGGGGCGATTGGCTTACACCGACGCCAACTGGGCCACTGACCTTGAAGATCGACGCTCCACCCATGGTTGCACCTTCCGCCTCTCCAACGGCCCAATCTCGTGGCGCCCCCGCAGAAAACCTATAATAGCTCGATCCTCAACGGAATCTGAGTATATCGGCCTCTCTGACGCTACAAAACATGCCATATGGATCTGTCGCCTCTACGATGAACTCCGCAGCACCCTTCAACTCCGCAAGCAACCCATCACCCCTCAGCTCATATATGTCGACAGTCAAGGAGCTATTAAGCTTGCTAATAATGATCGGTACCACGATCTAACGAAGCACATCGACGTCCGTTATCACGCCGTAAGAGACGAGATCAAGAGAGGTATTATTAGACTGGAGTATCTGCCCACAAAGGAGATGACCGCGGACATATCAACGAAGTCACTGCTGCAGAAAGACATGAGTACTTGACAAAGAAGCTTGGAATTTGGTTGTTGGGGTCGGCAGGCAGGTAGGATATGGATTAGCTAGAAAAGGTCCACAGGGTTTTTGGGGTATTAGAAGGTTTAGGAGAGCGGAGGTGTTGCAAATATGCTCCTCACGTGATAAAATAAGCAAGCTAGAGAAGGCGCGCGCCTCAGAGAGCGCCTCCACAAACATCTCGGGTACTGAGCGGATTTCGAAGGGAAAAGCTATCTATAAGTGGAACTGTGGAGTAGTAGGAAAGGAGTATGTATATATATGTGTGGAGTTAGAAGAATAATAAACGATGTGCGACTTCTACTACATTTAACTTTCAATAAGTTGAGGGGGAGTGTTATGAGAACGAGACAGGCTACAATACAATAGGGCATAGGGCAAAGCAGAGGAAAGACCAGTCATCCATCTGTATAATAGGAATGACTCTCTTCTACAAAATAATAATCACTGTTTGTACTTACAAGTTTGTCCGACCGCCTTTCAACTTCCGCATTAACACATACCACTTCTGCACATGCCTTATACCTGTATACCATGCTAGCGAAAGTATCCGATCTACATATTTTAGTATGTAAACGTTTCAAGTCACCCGAGGAGAGACAGGCAGGACTGCGCCTTCTCGAATAGCGGGGGCCCCGGTCCGAATATTGCGATACGTCGTCTGACATCGGTTCCCAGCGGCGGTCCCGGTCCGGTGTGTTGTATGGCATCGGTTCCAAACGGCGGTCCCTGTCCGACCCGACCCGGAGGTGAATTATTTGCACAGTCGAGGTTGGCGCCTTCGGCAATCCTCTTCCGAGCTATTTTGGCAATGCTTTTTGGTTCAACTTCCTCACCATCTGGCAAAGGACGATCAAGTCGCAAGGTTGGATTGGAACCCGCTCGCTTTAAACCACACTTGTTTACCACCGGCAGGTTCAGTTCTCGTGTTTTATTGTAGGGCTCCCAACCCTGGATTTTCAGAGTCATCTTGCGCGCTTTTCGGTTCCATAAACGTTCCGTTTCGTTCTGGAAGACTTGAGACCACATCTCTGGATGGATTATCCTTCGACGATAAACAACGAAATAAGTGCCATCGATGAGTCCCTCAACTACGTTCTGCATTCCTGCTCGGTCAACAGACATTGTTTGGGGTACTTTCTCGATAACATCAACAATCCCCTAGATAGTACATATCAGCAAAAGGGCGCAGCATAAGTCATTAAATATCCGTTACCTGGAATTTTTGAATTTGATTCGATGAGATAATAAGCTTTGATTTTAGAACTTCTATCTCAACATTCACAGAAACAGAAGATGATGCTGTTTCAGGGTTCTGTGCATACTGCTCGCCAGAGCCCCTGTTCATATCCAGGCGGGATATATTGGAACAAACATTAACTTGAACAAGCTCCTCGGCATTGGTTACAGCGTATGTCAATGCGTTATTGAAAATCATGCTCCAATTTTGAAAGTGCATGACCTGAGCTCCATCAATCCCCACAAACACGTTTCCTCGTTCTATGAGGCGAGATATGTCCGAAGAAGGTCGAGGATGCGCCCCGCTATTGTTTAAGAAATCTATGACCCACATTAGGTTCTATGAGGACTTAAAGTATTAGCACACGCCTGAAAGTATATTCGTCTATGGTAAATACTCACCTCCCACACGTTGACATAATGCGCAGGGACAAGGTATTCGATGGCGGTTCCATAGGGTTCGTACACATAATCTGCAGGGACAACGTATTCGGTGGCGGTTCCATAGGGTTTGTACAGATCCAACCGAAGAACAACGTTGCATCGCAAGAACGAATCGTCCGCTAGATTCAGCGCAAGCTGTTTAAATTTCAAAAGCCCAAAATTTAATTCAGTTGACCGGCGATCAGATATCACGTCCCCGGCTTGTTCCGGCTTTTTGATTTCGTTAATCGTATTCAAGAATTTCTGCTTTTTTTGCTTCTCCAATTCGTGCATGAAGTGAGCCTTCCAATACGATACTGTTTTAGATAAAGGAGGTGATGGAATCCCCTCGCCTCTGATGTATTCTTCAACATCTTCATTTTCTGCTCATGGTGAGCATAGTCCATGTTATCGCGGACGGGAATGAAGAGCTTCTTACCGTGGGGAACTACGTGGAGCTTCCATTGACGGCCATAGAGTGCAATATCATTAACATGCAAAACGCTTCTCGCTTCTAAGCATATTCTGGCTGAGGGGTCACTACCGTCGAAAATATCTTGAAGATCGTGTAAAAATTGGTAAGCCCGTGCTTTCAACAAAGTGTTGGTAATCCGCCGTGAGATCGCTTGAGCATTTAGTGGTCGATTTAGTCCAGCTTCGTCATCGGACTCGAGTGAGGCGTCATCTTCTTGAGGGTCATATCTTAAATCGTCTTCTCCGTTATCTGCCTCCAAAAGCTCGAATACCGCCCCAAATCATTACTATGCGAGCTCTGCCATCTGTTCCGTATGAACTGGTACCCAAATATCACCAAAATGGTCATCCCAAGAAGTACAATCGCACAAACCACGTAGACCCAAGCCTTCGTTGAGCCATTAAGCTCACGAATGCTCATGCTAAACAACGTAGCGACGAATCTAGAGAGGAATCCAAGTTAGGCATGAATTACTTGACAATGCAAGCTTCACGGTCAGAACGCCTAGGAACTAACTTACCTGAGTGGTAGAAAGATTATCGTGACCCAGGTTAGACGGCCAACTGACACGCTTTCTTGGATCTGTATCGTATTCAAAACCTGCCGCTTGTCACTATCACATAACCAGATTATGATAAGACTACTCACCAAGTTTGTAAGAGCACTCACTTGCTCGGTTAGTACATCTACAACACTCCTATACTCTTTGAAACTATCTTGTAAATTCTTCATGTGGCTGTCAAGGGTCTCTGATTCCGTTACTAGGAAATTGCTTTCGAATATATCGCCCTGGACCCTTGTTCAATAATTAGTTTGCCACTTCTTACCGACTTTAAGTTGAGGCTTCTCAAGCACTTACCGGATTGCTTCATTGAACTCCTGAAGGGCTGCCACGTGTTGATGAAGTGCATGCGCTAAGTGAAGGTCCGAGCTCTGTCTCGAACGCAATTCTTCCAGTTTTAGTTGCAAAATAGATTTCTCTAATATAGCTGGCCAATTATTAAGTTCGTGGTATGCATCCCACGCCAACCACTCAGCTGTTGAAGACAACCGCTTACTCCTCTTTGGATGTTTACAGCGCATCATCAGTGATGCAGCATATTCGTGATCATTGCAAACAATTACTCCGTAGTTGCTTGACGTAAGGCGTGAGTCCGTCACAACATATAAGTGTGTGCGAGCCACTCGTATCTCCAGTTCCCCTGAACATGCTTTATGAGTATCGCGAAGCAGATAGAACATTTCCCCACCCCTCCACACTACACCTCCCCTTCTGAATCGTACCGCACTCTCCCTAAAATTCACCTAACATTCGCTCCAATGCCATTCCAGCGTTCATTTTTGCTCTTTTGCCCCGTCGAAGGTTGCCAACGAAAATACAACGGTCCCCGTTCAAAAGACTGCCTACGGGACCACTTTGCAAGTTCATCGTCTTTAAAACTGCTTACATTGGATTCACGATGTATGATGACGGTGACGCGGGTAGAAACCGACGTCGCCTTCTGTACGGCCCGGGTGTCAGTAGATAGGGCAGCGCTGCCGTGGTACAGTTCTACGGTAGCAACGTCCGTACGTGCTCTCGTACCCTACAGCTTCCTCCCTCCCCCTCCCCGATGATTTCGCTTCTTTGAGGCTTTCTACCTACATGAGATTCTTCCACTGTCAACCCTTCTTCTCGCCGGCTCTTCGCGCTGGCGATGGCCGCCATTTAAGTTGTGATAGCAGTCTGCAAATCACGTTCTCTCTTCTTTTATATCATTGATTTTGTGTATCCCCCCCCCCTCCCCGGCTCTCTGTTTCTTCCCTCCGGTGTCTCCTGCATCACCCTCCTTCTTCTGTTCCGACCTCTACCTCTTCCCCCTCTTGGTGCTGCTCCCACCCCCACTTCTCTGCCCTTCTCTCTTCTTCTTCTCTTAATTCCGAGTTGTTCTTCACCTTCCCTACGTCTGTCGTTTCCAGGAATTCGAGAATGGCCGCGGTGGCTCTCTGTTCTGTGAATATAGTGGAGAGTGCGTGGCTTTTTGTGAGTTCGATCTTCTTTAAGCACTTTGCCGTGGTGCCCTGGCACCCAATGCAGATGGGTCTCTATGTCTGCCTCTTCTAGTTTTCGGTGGTGCTCTCTAATATCGTCTGCCACGTGAGATCCTGGTACGGGTTCCATTGCTTGGATTCTTTGGGAGTCTGTGAAGATTCTGAGCGTATTTACTGCGTCCACACCGTTTTTTTGCGCGTTGTGTAGGGCGTTGCGAAGGGCTTCGGATATAGCGAATAGCTCTGCATCGATGATCTCTTTTGTCGGCCCTAGATTCCACAGTCTTGTTTGCCATCCTCCATCTGGGTCCGGCTGGCCTATGGCCGCTCCTGCGTTTCCCTCGGAGCGACATGACCCGTCCGTCCAGATTATAGAGGTTCTTCTTGGTGGAGTTGCGTATTGAAGGGCTATGGCCGAAGCAATCTCTGTGTTGGCTATATGTGTCTTTTCTTTGGGGATTGGCGGTTGCATAGTTCTGTCGGGGACTAATTCAACCCCGGCATTCAGTGTGACAGCCTGCTCGATTTTGCTCCGTAGGAGTCCTCCGACTGTCCTGTGTTTTCCCACCATGCGGTATGTTGAAACGTTCGCCCCCGCGGCCCGTCATGACTCGTTCCGTCTCCTTCTTGCTATGGCTGCTCAGCAGAATTGGCTAATACATCAAATGGATGTTGTAACCGCATTCCTCAATCCTGAGATTGATGGCGAAGTATATATGAATCTTCCGGAAGGATAAAATCTCCTGCAACGCCATGTCAAAGGCTCCTGTAGCAGGGAACCTCGTCTGCAAGCTTAAAAAGGCCTTATATGGCCTGAAACAGGCACCTCGCCTTTGGTACCACCACATCCATAGATTCCTCACCTCACTTTCCTTTCGCCGCTCCGCCTATAACACCAACGTTTACCTCCGCTCCAAGGCTCAACACCCTACAGTCATTCTTCTTCTCTACGTTGATGACATCCTATTATTCTCCTCCTCACTCCCCGAAATCAACACCGTCAAGAAAGAACTTCATTGCCGATACAAAACGCAGGGCCTTGGTGAAGCAAAGCAGTTCCTGGGCATGGAGATCCATTGCTCCTCTAAATATATTACACTCTCACAACAACGATACATGTACTCCATGCTTACCAAGTTCGGAATGTTGAATTCTCATGGAAAACTCACTCCCATGCAGTCCGGAATAACTCTCCTCGAATCTAACACGTCTAAAATAGACCAGCAACAGTATCAGTCAATTGTAGGCTTGATACCCTACCTCCTCCTTTGTACCCGACCGGACCATGCCTGCACACTCTCTGAGCTTTCCAAGCACGACGCAAATCCTCGAGAAAAACACCTAATAGCGGCAAACGAGCGCTGAGATACATCCGCCATACCAGAGACTCGTACATTATGTTCAAACGATCCACAGACGACCTCGCTGGCTATATAGTACAAAATCAGACCCCACCAGAAACATCGCTTTCACACATTGGGGGCTTTCCTGTGAGGTTTAGAAGACATTTAGAAGTCAGAACATCCATATCCATCTTCTCCCTGTAAAAGAACGGGGCTGAATCAACGGTTTTCCATCCCAGGGACCAAGGCTTTTCCAACCGGACAGCAATACCGAAAGACCCACTATCATAATGCTTGAACTTTGGGGCCGGATCCCTCCAAAAGCCATGCGAACCCTCGTTCTAAACGCGGTGTAAACGCTCAGGGGAAGCCCGGCGATCGGGTTCTGGTTAATTATTCCAACAGTGGGTTGGTGAGGGTGGGTAAACGTTGTAATAGATCGGTGATAGGATACCATCGCGTGCGGTGCTGGTGGGATGAAGTTGATCATATCGGTCGATATAGCAGCTTCCAGCCCACAAACAACACCACGACTCCAGTTCAGCAAACATCAGAGCTACCTACCTATGCATTGGATGTTTGCGGGACCATCCTTCCTAGCTGGCCCATCTCTGATCGCTCACCAATCGCCGGCAAACACGTCCTCTATCCACTAGGCCTCCTCACATTCAACACACCAACCGGCATCGTTAACCCGACAGCGCCACATGCCACCAGTCGTATTTGGGGAACTACACCGTCTCTTCTCGGGCGGTGTAAGTACCTTTGCAGTGCTCCTGTGGTGAAGCGGTTCAAATAAGAATGACCACGCCGTTCGCCGATTCGTTAGCCGTCAATCATATCCGGTGTATGGCGACTTTGACTCTGACTTTGACTGTGATTTGTTTCGAACTGGGTTGTTCGCTGAAGTTATCCGTTAACATTGCTAGCGGGATATCGATGTTATGCGCTCAAATGATCTGTTCTCTTTTGTCAACAGCGGCAGGCCGGATAGATGGTTGTTATTCTGGGTTGCATGGGGCCTGCTGCTGAGGTTTCCTCGAAGGTGCGAAAGAGGATGGTGTTTGCTATTCGAAGAAAGGTTAGAGGAAAACGACGTCTGGAGAGTAGCAGGGGTGTGGAGATGTACATGATAGGCGGTGTTTGTGCTGTGGTAGCATTTTAGGTGTTGTAGATCTCGTAGCGGAGCCCGGGATGGCGTGGTGTGTAAGATGATGGGAGAAAGAGAAAGAGACCGAACCACCTGATACACCTTTTCAAATCCGATTTCTATAACGACAACAAAAACCAAAGCCATCAAACAATCTAGGTACAGCCAAGCACAATATAAAACATCGTATCTACAAGAATCCCAACCAACCCCCATTATAATCACATCCCCCGACAACTCACCTCCACAACTCCCCATCCCTTCACAAATAATCCACGTCCAACCACCACCTCGGATACCAGAGTATCCCAACGGTCCTCCAAAACACAATCCTACACTCCTCCCAATTCCCCTTCCAATACCATTTCCACCCCTTCCATCTCTTGGCCTCATCTTTTCTCCCCATCTCCTCTTCCGTGAGATACCTCGCACGGCGTTCATACGCCTCAAATCCCTCATAAGTTTCCCCGAAGTACCCGATTTCCTTTACTCCTACCTTCGCGCGGGGTTCAGCGAAGATACCGTGGCCAGCGTTGATATTTCTGTGGTCTGCGCCGAGGGAGCCGGGGGTGAGGGGTGGGTGGTATGGTACCTCGTTGTCGACGTGTTGGTAATCCAGACACTTCTTGAACGCGACTTGCGGGAGCGCGTTGTAGAGGGGATCGTATTTCGGGTCCATCGCTTGGGGGAGATTTAGGACGGTGCCATCGGGGTGGAGTGTTTTCCAGGGGCTCTTGCAAGATTCCTTCGCACAGGATTTTGTGACGAGGAGGAGGGCGTTGAGACGGGAATAGAGGCGGGGGTTAGCGGTAAGTGGGATTGGGGTGAGTTCGAATGGGTCCGAGTGGGTGTCGTAGAGCTCGGTTTCAGAGGTGCACCAGTGGGTATAGAGGTAAGAGTAGGTGGGGCCGATGAGCCGGACGGTTTTGTAGGTGTTTAGCGGGGAGAAGGCCATGGTCTGTTCATCGAGTCCTCCACCCCAGTATTCAATGTTGATGACTTCGGGGAGAGGGGAGGAGGAAGTGCGGGAGAGATAAGGGAGGAGGGAGCGGCCATCGAAGAAGGTAGGCCATGAGCTAGAGGGGACACCGATGATGTCGAGAAGTGTTGGAGCAATGTCGACACTGGGGAATTTAGTGAAAGAAGTCAATCAGAACGGAGGGCTATTACTGTGAGGATGGGAGTCCAGTCAACCCTGTCTTCTCAGTTAGGTCAGACTTCTCGAGGAGAGCAGCAGCCTACCCTTTGGAATTCCGGGGCCACGGATGACAAATGGAACATTTGTATCTTCCTTGTAAGGCAGAGTCTTTCCAGCCGGAACACGATGCTGCCCGACATGATATCCGTTGTCGGAGGTCATGATGACTACCCCAGTCAGCTTAATCCACACTCACTCAGGATTACGCACTGTAAGTGTTATCCAATTCTCCAGCCTCTTCCAAGACATCCAGCAGCTCATTAAACATTTCATCAAGCCCCATCATTGCCTGCGCTCTTGCCTGGTAGGTCGTGTCACTGAATGCAATCTGGTTTTCATCCATCTGCTTCAATTCTCCGACCCAGGCGGGCTTTCGATGCTCATCATCATCCGGGTTGAAATTTGGTGTTCTCGGAGCCTTGAGACCTTCATATTCCTTCATATGCCGAACCGCCGGTACTGGTGGAAATGAACCCGTCTAGACTACAGCATCAACACATGCATCAACTTTCAAACCCGACATGATACACACCTGATTGAACTGTTGGTGCGGCGCGACCCCCGCAACCTCCAAGAACCACGGTTGATTCTTATTCTGCAACAACCTCTTCAACCGCGTAACCCTGTCGTTCCAAGTCATGAGTTATCGCCATCCTTGAACTGTCTGGGTGTATTATCGAACGCACGCTTTAGCCCGGAGGACATCTGTTTGGTGAGCCCGGGGGTAGAATTTTGGCGCTTTTCCTGTTGATGGTCAGTAATCATCCCAGTTTTTATACCCACCCACCAGAACTCACCATTGGACGACCACACCGGTGTGTTGTAGATGTAGGTATACGGATCCAACTAGGCCAATTAGCTCCTGGAACTCCATCCATCACCTGTCTACTCACCAGCCCATCAAAATGGTCCCAACCCTTGGGCACATTCTCATAATTCATGACGCCATACCCATTCATCAGCTTTCCTGCTCACACCTTAGCCCCGTCCCTCATCGCCTCCCCAGAGCGCATACCAATATATTCCTAACTCCACACTCCCGTTAGCCCCATTTCCACGCCAACTGAGAGTCGAAAAGTACCCACCGTATGATACCCCGCCCTCTTCAACCACTGCGGCAAACACTCCCGATCCTGCTCGCTGGCGACAAACTTTTCATACGCTCCACTATCACCCCCAAGTCGAAATTAGCCTCCATTGCATTCTTCACGAGGAGAACGTTGCGCAATACCCCGGCGGCATCACAAACGTGATATTAGTATTATGCGCCTGCTGCCCTCTTAAAAGCGCAACACGGGCCGGACAACACAGCGCGACGGTAGCGTAATGATTTTCAAAGGTAAATCCTATCAACCCCACCGCCACAATCAGCAATTGCTCCTCTATCGATAGTGCGAGGGAGGGAGGGAGGGACGGAGGTGGTGACTGGTAGACTCACCTTCATCCTGTACCCGCCGCTTGATGGAGGGCACGAAATCTAGCCCCGCGAGAACCTTGTCCTGGTCATCGTTGAACAGGAACAGGATATTCGGTTTCCGACCTGGTGTTTCTGATGCTGGTGTTTTTGTGCCGGCGGAGGCGTCCGCGACGGTGGTGGGGATGAGGAGGAGGAGTGTTGAGCCTGCTGCGGCGAGGATGGAGAGGGAGGAGAGTGGTAACCGCATTGTTCGACTTCTGGCGGCGTCACAGTCCCAGAGATCGGTGAGCCTTTGTCGTCTTTGTCTTCGTCAGTGTCGTGGAGAAGGAGGAGAGGAGAAGAGTGAGAGAGTGAAGTGGGCAAAGTGTCTTAACTAACCTCTCTGGTGAGCTTTCACAGCTCTTTTTCCGTCTTTGCCGATGATGCCAGCCCCACGACCCACAACCCACCGAGTAGGATAGAAGACGCGCGGGAGACGGCGCTACCGGTCGGGGCTGCCAGTGAGTGAGGGATAGATAGATACTCGAGTTACACTTTCCGAGTGTGGGATGTTGAATTGCGCGTGTGGTGGGGGGATGGAGGTTGATGATGCCATTCACTGGCGACATTGACAAAGACTTCCAATGCTCTGGAACTTTGGTCTCTCGTCATCACCAGAGACAGCAACAACTATACAGTGCCACGATCACCGAAAAGAACGCGTATGCTCTCGCAGTTGCTTTTTCCACGTCAACGGCGATGTCGATACACTAGCCAGGCTCTAAAGCTTCTAGAAGACGCTCAACAATTATCGAGTCCTTCCACCACGACCAAAACTTCAACCTTCATCCTCCCCATCTCGAACCCCTGCTTCCCTCTCATTCAGATCGAACTCTCGTCTCCCGTACCTGCATTTGTTCAGCCCCGGTACCAGTCCCGGTCTGGAGTACGGCCCACCAGTAGTTGAGCTCATCTCACATGAGAAGGATGCGACTGTGGGTTCAACGGCTGGCCAAGACATGCCAAGAGATGGTGACGACACCCAGGTTTCGGGAGTCCGTCATGAAATATCACTAGTCGGTGAATTCAAGAGGTGGATATGCCGTAGGATAGGAGAGCTGGGTGTATCCGGTTCAAGAGTGGGTTTCAAACGGTAAGTGAAATATCGATGAAGTCGGGACAGCAGCAAAGATGGAGAACACGAGTGGAAGAGAATATCAACAGACATGAGTGGACTTGATATCTTAACACAGAACCGGAAAAAAAAAAAACTACATATAAACGACACAGCACGCAAAAACCATTTCATCACATCATCACGATTGTCTCGAACCGGATCCCCTTAAATCCTAACCCACAATCTCTCCACCTCCATCCAAATCCATCTCTCCTTCACCCCCCTCTTCTCTTCCACCCTACCCCATCCCCATCCCTAGCCCCATCTCAACCTCCAACACGACCCCCTCCTCCCTCTTCCCCTCCTCTGCTCCCCCAACCGTACTTCCCAAAAAATCACTCACCGTCTCGGCGTCCCAACTCAGCTCCCACATTCCACCAGTCGCATTCGGGCTCTCCTCCTCTGTACTCGACCCCCACGTCGTCGCAAACCCATTCGCGGCAGAATGTGGATGGTGATGTGGATTCTGCGGATGTTGATGAGCCGGGTGGTGAAGTTGTGAGGGGTGTGTCGGCGGGGAGATGAGTGTTTGCTGCCATCCAAAGAAGGACGAGAAATCCGAGAGCGGGAAATAGGTCGAATCGGCGTCGGGGGAAAAGGTTGTGGCTGCTGTGGTGGTTGACCCGGGTTGGGAAGATGATGAGGCGGCGGTTGTGTTAGAGGGTTGGTGTTGTTGCTGGTGGAGGTGCTGCATGAAAAACGGGCCTACGGGGGTTTGCGATAGATCTGATGCTGGAGGGAGAGGGGTGGATATGTGGTTTGCGGAGGATTGGAGATTCAGGTTGTTGGGGTAGTTGTTGTTGGGGTTGCCGCTGGGGAGCTGAACCAAGGCGTGGGCTGCTACGGCGCTGGGACTTTCCTCTCTACTCACGCCGGCGGTGGAGGGGTCTCTTGTCATGGGGAGCGCGCCGGAGAAGTAACCACTTGATGTGGCCTGGAGCTCATCCAGGAGATCGGGCTGGGGTTGGTGGGTGGTTTGTTGTGGCTGGGGTGTTGGGCTTCGGGTGGAGCGGTGGGTGCGATAGTCATTGATTGCGTCGAGAAAGTGCGACATGATGCGGTGGTAGCGTTTTGCGGTTATGGGGTCGGTGACGGCGCAGTCGGCGAGGAGGGAGACGAGGAGGGGTTGGGATTTTGCGGCGGAGGTGGAGTCGGGGTGGGGGGAATCGTTGGGGTGGAGGAGTTGGGGGAGGGAGGAGAAGAAGAGGATTAGGCCGGCGGTAAAGAGGTGGTAGCTGTTATACTCATCAGTAAGAGTGTCTTATGTTGATGGAAAGGGAATCAACATACACAAATCCGCAATCATTCCGTGGGAGATTATTCCGCTTCAACATTCGATGCGCCAATGACACCGTTCTCTCCGCAACCAACACACACGCACCCGCATATCTCAATATCTTCCTCTTCACATTCCCTTTCCTCGCCGCACACGAGCACTTTTTCGAATGCCGGTTCTTCCCATAGTCGACGGTATACTCCTCGACGACCTTTTGCAAAAACGGTCTTGTCAACAATGCAACCGCATGCAAATACGCCAAATGAAGCTCCACAACCGGATTCTTAATTCCATCATGCAGCGAAGTACACTGCGGCATACTATCCCACCAGGCCTTCAATTCCGCCGACAGCTCTTCCGCAATGTCACGATTTATCGAGCGGCGAAGATAGACGCGGTGGACAATGTGGCCTATTATGACACTCAACCGCACCCTGGCGGCAGAGCGGTGGATAAGGTGGATATGCGGTGGTTGAGAGGGATGGCAGGGGAGTGACAAGAGCCGGTCTTCACTTGGCGGGGAATCGAGTTTCAGTACTGGATCAGCGCATGTTTCATCGTTGATGGCGAGTGGCCGGCCAAAGGAATAGCTGCTGAACCGGTCGAGGGAGTAGAGAGTCCAAAACACCATTCTCCGGCGCCGTCGAGTGTCTTCATCATACCGCAGCGGATCACAGCGAGTGATCTGGTGGAGACCCAGGGACTCGGCGATCCGGATTGCAAGGCCAATGTAGACAAAGGAGGAGTTTCGTTTTGCGGCAAAGTGGAGGTAGAGAGCCAGGAGGAGGAGGAGCCGGACGGACCAGAAATCCGCACATTCAAACACGTCCTCCATCAGAGCTCTCGCCGTGCTGAAATACCGCATTCCGCTCTCGGAGGTGGCAAGAGGCTGCTGAGTGTAGAAGCAGCCCAGAGCACACATGGCGTTCAGGATAGCCACATCTCGTGTTCGTGATCCTGTTGCTGGCGTTGCATTTGGTCCAGCGGCCGCGCTCGCCGCAACTGCATCGGCCTCTTCTCGGTCCAGGACATAGTAGATGTCGTTGCAATGCTCAAAAAAGAGATCCAGCAGCTCGGGGATGTTTTGGGGGATTGATGCAGCTCCTCCAGCGTCGTCTCCAAGGCGTTCTGGCCCGGGTATCAATGGTCGGTCAGCAAACGAGTGTTGTCCGGAATCGAGGGTGAAGGCCGATGGTCCCAGGGTCTCTTTGACGACTTTCCGGATGCGTGCCAGGAACGAAAGACTGCCCGTCTCGCCAATATACACTATTCCGCCCTCAGCAGCATCATCAGCAAGCAGTTCCAGGTCATTGTCATTGGAAAGACAGGGCTCTGGGGTTGGCGTCAAAGCACCAGGCATGTCCTCGACAGTCGGGGTGGCAGCATCTGGAGGCGAGGGACTCAACAGCGAGCAAATAGAGATACGCACATAATCGTCCATGTGGGTCCGACAGCATTCGCGTCTTATGATCAACCGGAGCCTCTACTTTTGAATCGTCCTCCTCGCTGGTTGTCACGCCTTCCTCTTCACGCAGTTCGCCAGCGTCATGGTAGCCATCGCGTCCGCCGTGATTGCCACTGCCGGGAACATCGCCATCGTAGCCCGTCGACGTGGACAAAACGGAACCCCCACGGCGGCGACAGCTTCCGACACCGGATGGAGAGCGGAGCCCTGCGGATGTCGTAGCAGAGGGAGCATCGTTCTCTCCATCGAGAGAGTTCCCCCACAACGTCCTACCCTCAGGCGATGTTGGAGCAACAGAGGATCCCGTATTCGACACAGCAGAAGGAGTATCGCGTCTCTGGCGTTTTGTAGGCCGGGGGGTTTGCTCGACATAGATGCATTCGGCTCCTCGCTATTGAGGCGAGTCAACAACTGACCAATACATGGGACCAATGCCATGACATCCATCCGGGCCACACCAATGATAGAGTATGGGTCGGATACACGACAGGCCACTATACTAACCCTTTTGCAGATATTGCACTGGGGACGTTCTCCACTGCACTTTTGCTTCCGGGCCTTGCACTGGAGACAGGCGTTGGCGATCCTCTTGCGCGCCTCGGCAGAGACGCGACGACGAGCGCGTCTGGCCTCCTCAGCGCTTAAAGCGGCAGGCTGGGAACGCGGCTGAGGGCTGGACGGAGAAGGAACGACAGATGCCTGTTTCTGCTTTTGCTGCTGCTGCTGCTGTTCATGCTGCTGATGCTGCTCGTCCTCGTTGTGGGTGGATCGTACGTCTCCAGCTTCGGGTAGGGGCGACATGGTCGGGAGTCGTTGGTTCGGAAGACTGGAGACAGGGAGAACGGGGCGCGTGCTGCTTTTGTCTCGCACCACTCGCCGAAATCATGACACCCAGGGAATAGTCTTCTCATTGGGCACGGACGTCTGCGTAACGGTCAAGAGACCATCTGCGGTGGCTTCCGCGGATGATTACCTGAAAATCTTCCGAGAGCCGGCATCTCTTCCGATGAGCGTTAAGCATGGGTTTAGTAAGATTATAGCCTTTTATTCATACTTTTTAACAATATCATATTTGAGAGAAACGTTTCGATTTCGGGATGCTTGGTTATGTAAGCGATGTACCGCAGTTGCATTTGCAGGCTTCACAGCATCTCTCTGTGCAGTGTTGACTGTGTACGAGCCCTTCCAGTGGATGGAATAATAATTGATGCAGGAACCTCAGAACTGCAATCTGCACAGTTCTGAACCTTTCTCAAGCTCCACATATCTCCAAGTTGAGCCCTTTCTCAAGTTCCACAGATCTCCTCAACGTGGAAACAACAACAACTACCCCACACAAAACCTTCATCCCCAAGTCCGTGCGTGACAGCTGTCGTCCATGATCGCCTCCACATTCGGATCTCAGCCAAAACCTGGGGAAGCGACGACATCCGGGGCCGAGACAGCACCCCACAACATTTCCTCCGATAACCCTTCTCCGCACCGCTCTGTGGGGCCACATGGCCTGATGAAGGCTACCATCGGAGGAGATTTTCCCATCCACACCTCCTCCATTCGTCCTATCCCACAGCTTGTCATCCATCCGATCTCCAGCTCCATGGATCCGAAGCACTCACCCGACGCAGCGCAGGGCAACTCACCTTCCCCGCCATCCGCGTCACGATTCCCGCGTGTCTCCAGACCCCGCAATCTCACCACTCCGACACCTTGGCTTGCATGCAAAAAAGACGCCTACGAGCCATCATCGGGTCGCGGATTATTGGTGGAGCATCCCACCGCCTTCCTCCTCGCATCTGACAACGTCCTGGCTGGCGAACATCCGTATTTCCGGGCAGTGGTGAAGCTTTAACCCTGTAGAGTAGCTCTTCATAGGGCGTCTGTTGTTACTTATATCCCCGATCGTGTCCACTGCTCTTTCGTATTCTCCTTCTTCTTCTTCCTCTTATTCTTCAACTCTGATACCCCCCTCTCCCTTCTACCCCTCCTTATTTTTCACTCAATACCACCACACAATGTCTGCTGCAGCACCCCAACACACCGACGAGACCCCCGCCTTCAACGGCCAACCCCCCGCCGACTTTCCCATCGACCGCTCCCTCAAGATCTACGAAGAAACCCTCAAAGACGAATTCACCAACAATGTCATCAACGCCATGGGCCCGGCCACAGCACCCCGCACCCGCGAGATCTTCACCAGCCTAATCCGGCACCTCCACGCTTTTGCGCGGGAGGTCAACCTGCTCACGCCGGAGTGGTTCTACGGCATCAACCAGTTGAACAAGATGGGGCAGATGAGCGACGAGAAGCGGAACGAGGCTGTATTGGTCAGCGATGTTGTCGGTCTTGAAGCGTAAGCCGTCCTTCTCCCACCAATTCCCGATTTTCTACCACATCATCATGAATGATATTGACTCGTCGTCTCTCCAGCCTCGTCGACCACATCACGCAAGCCCACATCCTCCACACCTCCCACGGCGCCACCCCCTCCGCGATCCTCGGCCCCTTCTACCGCGAAAACTCGCCCCGCTATCCCAACGGCGGCGACATTGTGCAGAAACACTTTGAGGGCGAAGAAACCGCACTCGTTCATGGCCGGGTCATCGATATCCACACAAAGCAGCCTCTCGCGGGCGTCACCATCGAGGTGTGGCATACCGCCCCGAACGGACTGTATGAGCAACAGGATCCGGAGCAGCCAGAGTTCAATCTCCGTGGTACCGTCGTGAGTGATGAGGATGGACGCTATGCATTCAAGTGTCTCAAGCCGACGAGTTATCCTATTCCGTATGATGGACCTGCTGGGGATATTTTGCAGGCGCAGGGCAGACAGTGAGTGAACCCATATTATTTCGAGTCTTTGTGGAGTGGAGGCTAATGGGAGTGCGATTAGTCCGATGAGGCCAGGTCATATCCACTGGAGAGTCACGAAACCGGGCTACGGGTCGTTGATTACCCAGATTTATGATAGACAGGACAAGTACACGTATAACGACTCGGTGTTTGGTGTTAAGGATGAGTTGGTTGTTGATTTTGTGGAGTGCAAGACGGGAGAGGCCAAGTGGGAGCTCGTGTATGATATTACGTTGAGTTTGGATAAGGAGACGGCCAAGTTGCAGGGATTGTAAGGGCGATGAGGTGAAGAGATGGGACGGGAGGGGTGTACGATATCTTTTTTTTTGGCACGGGGAGGGGGAGGAGTTGATGATGGATAATGATGATGAAATGAAGTCTTGATGCTTTGAAACCCACAGAAACAGTTCGAGCAAGTCCCTCCACCTCACCTCAACCTTCACCGCTACAGTATATTCCACCTCCAACAGGCTGCCTGGGCGTCCTTCCATCCTATGTCCTCTCTGTCGTACCACACACCCATCCCATCCCTCTCATCCATCCACCCACCCCACGCGGCCACACCTGCGTACACGCGCACCCTTCATGCTCACGCGCTTCGGGCGACGCATCTAGGCTCCCACCTCCCACCAGGATCGAGAAGTTGTGCGCGGATTGTCGCAGCGACGCAGCGCCGCAGTGATGTAACGATAGAAAGTGGGTACGGTAACGCAGTAAATGGGGCGGATGCGAGGTGCGTACCTGAGACGCTGGGGACGGCTTTGTGGAGACCGAAAAGGGGGAAGTGTTAATGCTTTTGGAGGGAGGGGAGAAGATTGAATGGGAGCAGGCGGGGTTCATGAGGTTCGTGGACAGCCTAGGAGGGGAAATGATATCATTGATATGGAGATAAGGTGAGGCGAGATGGGATGGGATGGAAATTCTCAGGATAAAGCGCTTTTATGTTCAAGTTACTACCGGTAGTTCTCCAGGGATCAATCTACGATCATACTACTCTAATGAACGCACCTACTGGTAGTCAATAGATCCACATCTCTACGGCGCATTGCACAATGTTCCTTCCCGCACCGTTACTGTACCACCTCCTCCGAGCCCAACCAACCAGGAAGCGCCGGTACCTAAATCTTCAACACTCCTCTTCCCATTCTTACCTTCACGATCCCACCACATGAAAATGCGTCAAACCCATAAATCTCAATCCCATCTCTACAATACATCCTTTCCCATCACCGCCCAAGCCTCACCAACTATCCAGCTTCCAAATCCCCAACCCCGAAACCCCCCGAAACCCCACACTGCACTTCGCACTTCCCGGAGCGCGTGTGCGCGCTCCGTGATTCATGCAACTGCATCTTTAACTAACGAACACACCAGTGCTGTTTTCGGGTCCGGGCCAGGAACCGGATCTGTCATAACGAACATGACTACTGGGAAAGGTAAGTGGCGGTGGTGGTGGGGTGGTGGCTGAGCTGGTGGAGGGTGGGAAGAGTGGAGTGGTGAGGAAGAAGGGAGGGGATGGTGGGGGTGGGGATGAGAATGAGGATGATGGGTTGCGGGCAGGGTGCTCAGGCTAGAAGTAGGGTACGATGGAGTTGGGGATTCGGGCTCGGAGATGCGTCGAGTCGATGCGTGGGTGCGTGGGTGCGTGAGTGCGTTGAAGAGCTTGAGCCTCGATGAACAGCTGACGCATGCCTGAGGATCTCAGGTTGGGATTGGACTCGGGGTTGAGCCATTGGAAGTCGTGGGATGGGAAGGACGGGAAGGACAATGTCCACCTCCAGTGGAGTTCTCCAGGACGCGTTGGTAGCTTGGATAGGAACCAACTCCAGAATCGCCATGAAGAATGTGATGTTGATGATATGCCATGGATATTAAGAATTACCATGTATATTAGGGTAAAAGCAAAGCAGTCGATTCTCCACTACAGGATTTTTGATTACGCAGGATATTGAAAACGTAAATCATTGATCAAATTCCACTTGTCAACAATAGATAGTGCGTAAACATGCGTAAGAAGCCAAGTCGTCAATAAAAGAAAAAGCAAGCAAGTGCGGAGAACAAAAAAGCGGAGTACATGCCCAACAATTTGAAGATGCCATCCGTCTAGATCCCATCCAGGATACCCTTAATAACAAGTTCCGAAACGCAGAAAACCAACACCGCCCACCATTAACTCCAGACACAGTAGTAGTTGTACATTTCCCATCCTAATCACGCGCAAAGGCAAAGAAACCGACAAAGTAAATCAACCAAGAAACGATCGATCAGGGATCCCCATCAGTAGAACCTGACGCTTCCCCTTCTCCTCCTCCTCTCCGGATTCTCCACCGTCACAACCACCTGCTGTCTACACTCACTCTCCCTGTGCCCATGTCCTCTGCAATTTCCGCACCTAACCTCCCGTTCCCTCATCAACGACACCTCATAGTTGCTTGACCGCGGGCTATCGAGAATCACAAGCGTCTCAGAGCTGTATCTCGATCCGCGATCATAGCTTCCCTCGCTGCGGCGCCTCTCCCTCCTAGCTTCCTCCTCAAGGCGGTCGTGGTATTTCTTCTCCGCGATATGCTCGTAGTATTTGTTGCGAGCCTTGACGTTCCTCGCCGCCTGGATGGTGAGTTGGAGGTCCTTCTGCCTCTCGTATTGCTCCCGCTCCTGTGCCTGGAAGCGCTCCAATTCCTTTTTCTGGGTCTCGGCGATCTCGCGGAGTTTACGCTCGCGGTGGATTGCCGGAGCGACGGCTTCGGCAATCAACTTGGATTGTAGTTCGATCATCTGTGAGTCGGTACGGGATGGGAGGGCGAGTTGTGAGGCTGGTGGCTCAGCGAGCGCAACATAATGTGGTGCGGGTTCGATGAGTGTTGGGGGTGGGATTATTGGCAGGGTCGTTGGGAGGATCACGCCTTTTTGAGCAGGAAGAATTTGAGGAGGTGGTGCATAGTTGTATTGTGGTGGTGGAGGAGCGTATCCACCAGTCGGGGCCTTGACCTTATGAGCGAAGTGGTGATGCATAACGACGGCGGGAGCAGAAGCCACTCGAGCGGAGGAGGATGGTTGGTAGCTTTTGCGGTGGCGGACGGTGGTGGTCTCTTGCACTGTAAAACAGCACATAGGCGACGGGAGCGCCCGCGGTTTGTGGTGAACTGTTTTTTGGCCTTTAATGACAAGGGCTGGAGGACGGCTGTGACGATGCGGACTCGGCGATGGTGATCGGGACTGCCTTAGTCGATGTGGTGAATGTGAACGGGACGGGAGTGGTCGATGTGGTGAATGTGAACGCGGGAGTGGCCGGTATGGTGAGTGAGAACGAGACGGCCGGTGAGGCGAAGGTGAATGTTGCCTTGAAGTTCGATGAGGTGAAGGCGAACGCTGCTTTGGGGCTTGATGTATTGTCGGGGCTCCGTAAGGGTTTTGGTTCTTGAAATAGGTGTGGTGATAATCAGAGGGATGGGGATATCGTCCTGGAGCGAAGACTGGGTCTGAAGGGCAACTGGAAGACGAAGCAGAGGAAATTGAAGTGTCGGAGCTGTCTTCAGAAGAAGAGCTACTGCTACTGCTGCTTGAACTCGACGAACTGGAAGAGCTGGAAGAACTCTTTGAAGAGGTGCTTGGGTAATAAGACGATGAGATTGCTGAAGGCGGTGATTGGACGTGGGTGACTTCTGGATCAGCGAATCGCTGCTTTTTGAACTTTTTCGGAGTCTGTGGCAAAGGAGTAATTCGATGATGGCTAAAAGAAAGAACTCCAGTCATCAGTTGGCGCCTTTTAAGGAGTGTCATCATTGGTGAAGGCTATGCGTGACACAGTGTGTGGACACTCTTCCTCTAGGCACCGTTCCTGTGATTGTGGGGGCGCAGCCATCCCACGGGATAAACGAAACGCACCTCTCTCTTGACGTCGAACGCGAACGCGAACTGTCGCGGCCAGATGCTCCACCACACCCAGAGTGTCGACGGGGCGCAGACATAATTATTCTGGTGTAACTTTTCCCAGTTTTTTGTATGTTGATATGAAATGAACTTTTGACACTGCAGAAAGCTGGTCGAGGAAAGAGAACGGTGTTGGATTCGGAGAGCTTGCATTTGACGTCCGTCCGATCATCCTATCTTATACACTGAGCCGTCAACGCCGTTGCCCTCGAGTTAGAGATCCAAAACCTCTGCCCCGTGGATACGGCACTGTGTCCTCATCCGCCTGGCTTGAAGATGCTAACGCGGCTGACCCGTCTACCATCCAGTTGATCTTCTCGACAGCCGCGTGCAACATCCATGCAGCTACTCCAACGACCGTCATGCGGCCTTGCCAAGTGAATCGCAGTTTATCGGCGTGACGTGCATAATCGAGAAGTGATAGCAACCGAGTGTATGAGAGGCGGGGCATGGTGGGGGTCGTGGTGGTTGTAGGCAAACACTCGGTGAACAAAGAGCCTCCATGTGCGGTCAGGCTGTGCAGCCCCGGTGGGAAATAATTATTTCCTGTGTTTCCTTCTTTGGTCCCCTCTTGGACGTCTAGTGACTTCATTGTGCGCAAGTAACGGTAGCAAACGAGCCTCTATTGGCCGCCTGATAACCTAGTGTGCAGGCGCGAACCTGGCCCATGTGTATCATATGTGGAATAGGTATTGACGGTTGAGAGATCGGATAGAACTTCTCCACAAAATGTGGAAACCCGTGTCGACCTTGCGGTCTTCAACCATGTTTTCTGCGGCACAGTACAAAGAAGCCGAGCATCGTCATGTAAACCGTGTGGAGATGAGTGACTCTCGGATCTCAGAAGGATGAAACCGGGAGGACAGTTGATGCGTGCGTCGCCATAAGTGCACAACGGCGTAATGTGTCGAGACCACGGTAGCTTGAATATACAGTCCTCCAGTTTTCCAAATCCATCAGATGAGGATCCCGGGCAGAGTGATATGTGCACGGCGCACCCATTTTTGTCGAGGGCTATGACGGAGTTGTCAGCGTGGACTCCGATGGATCATCTGATGACTCTTCACGGAGGCTAGATCTAAAACCAGGGATGAGGTTTTCTTTCATGATCTCATGAATCCGATTATGGCTGTGAGAGCGCCTGGGCGGATGTGCTTCCCAACGCCTCGGTCTAGACGGCGTTGGTCATGCCCTGAAAATAGTGTTTTTGCGGATGGGTGACCAGACTCGGCTACAATCCATCAGTTTCCATCTCATCCGTGCCCAAGGAGAGAATCCCGTACCTATCCCCGTTCCGGATGTCCAACACCACCCATAAATCTATCCAATATGTTCGGACGGAGGCATCTTTAACCAAGCACTCTAGTATTCTCCGGCTGGGTCACCTCCGCATCGATGCTCCATGACGCCGCATTGCAGCTTCAATACACTACTGTATTGTACCTGCATCCGCTTGTAGCTCGTCCTGTATGCGTTTCTGCCTCTTTGAAAAGACTTGTGGAGCATGGCATTCATGAAACAAGCCTACAGCAACACCACCACAGCTTATGCAACGCCTCCCAAAAGCACTTTCGTCGCCACCTTTCATCCACTTGAATATCTGCCGTATTTTTGGGCCTCTGATTTGATACAGAAGCCTTCATCTTGCGTCGTGTTCGAAACCATAATCCATAATCAGGCCAGCAGTGGGCCAGGTGCAAGTCCGGACGTCCGCTTGAGCGGCGAGATTCATCAATGCGTTCAAACACTGAGTGTGGATGGCGCGGGCTTCAGCATCTTAGTAGCGGGTCTCTGCTCCGTGGTTTCAGGTGTATAATTCCATAACAGATTCTGTTTGGAGGTATCCAAATGAGAAGGATGAGACGAGTGTACCGTTATGTTGGGATCGAAAAGCATTGCCCCGTCCATTGATTTCAGGATGTCCTCCCAGCCCAATCCTTCTTCCAACTCCCCCTCAGCCCCTGCCTTATTCCTCTCGTTGAACAATGCTCCTGCTCTTCAAGTTCTCCGAGTCTTTGCCAATTCGACCACATATCCGGATGATTGAGGTTGTTCATCTAAATAAATCCTAAATCTGGGCATGGGGGAGCTTCTCTGCCATGAAACCACCCTGCTGCTACATCCACATCGTTCTACAAAACCCGGACCATCAACCGATGTAGCGGATGTCTAGTGTCCCTCCATGAAAGCTCTCTTCAGGGGTATGGACCAGGAAAGATCCTATTCCCCACACCGGGGTTTCTTTTGATAGCTTTCCCATATCATGCGGATCAGCGGCTCGGATCATATTTAGGGAGGGGGGTATTGTGATCTCTCCGCGGCGTGAAGTATGAGGTGGCGAAGCCTTCAATCGCAAACGTTGAATGCAATTGTACTTTTTAACAGGAGATCTGGCTCAATTGTTAGTCAATCGTGACGCAACTGACTCTAGATAGAGAACATACGACCGGAGATGGGTATAGAGGGTGTAAAAGGCGGCGATATTCTCAAGCGGTGCTGTTCCGACTTTCCGTGGCGAGGGATTCCGATTCGGAGGTAAAGGTCCCGTCGATGATTGATGAGGAACGAAGCCGAATGCGGTTCACCGGTGAGAAGGACAAGGTGGAGAGAAGATCCGACTGAACAAATTGACAGAGAGCCAACTGCGGGTGATCAATTCGATGAGCGAGAAGAGACAACGAGGAATGACAAGAGGTCAAAAGAGTGGAGTGGAAACAAGATGCGGGACACATGTGGTCACGTGTTATGCACTTGGGCCAAGTGCTGTACCTGTGCACCACCACCCGGAGCAGAAGTGCAAAAAGTTTCACTTTTGATTGAATTTACTGACCCGATGGCAGTGGAACCAAAAAGCAGAACCCGGAGAGCAAGTCATACCCAAGATCACCGATCACCAAGCCACTATGACCATCCCAGACGGCCCATGAAATGAAACTTCAAAACCCATATTCACATAGATATCATACACGTACAGCAGTGCAGGCCTTCGGGCCTCGCGGTATCGAATCCCATTCCAAAAGCAAAAACCATCCGACAAAAACCAACCAACCAAAAGCAAGGTACGAAAAACCAAAATCAAGACGCATTGACATAAACAAGCAACCAAACGAAAGAAGATGCCGATGAATCCATCAAACACAAATACCCTATTCCCAACTCCGTTTCCATTCATCAAAAGCCGTCATCTCACACGATGCCGTTCCACTACTTCCTCTGAGGAATCAACACCTGGGAGAAGTACTTCTCGACCTCCTCAGTGTCCTCGAGGTCACCAACATATCCCACATATCCGTCAGGGCGGATAACAACGACGCAGCCCCTCTTCGGATCGACACCATACTGCTCGTAGCACTTGGTATGGGGCTCGTGGTGGGGAACGTCGTCGACATACAGGCTCCAGTAGTCGTGTTCCGGGCGGAGGGCTCTGGGGAAATCGTCGAGCTCAACCTCCGTCCTCGGGGCACAGTGCACGGTGAGAGTCTGGATGGCCGAGTTATACTCGGCACCCTCAGGCGTGTACTTGTAGGTGAACGCATCTGGGCGGGCGAGGTACTCTCCGAGCTTCTGGACACGGCGGTTCTGCTCAGCGTCCTTGATGTTGCCAGCGAAGACCAAGAAACGCCAGCGACCGTCGGAAGGCATGACGTCTTGAAGATGCCACACGCGGGCGTCGGATTGATTCATAGCCTTGTAGGACATGAAGCGTTGACCAACTGGGATCTTCGCGGCCAGGTCTTTAGCCTTGACGACTGGGGGGACAACCTCTTTGAGGTTTGGAGCGGTGGAGGGGTCTTTGGCGATCAGGTTGGAGGCATCATACTCGACACCAGTTCCGGAGGCGAAGAGATGGGAGATGGCGAAAACCTTTTGGAACTCCTCGAGATCAATCTCACCAGGCTTGCCGGAGAAGAGTTTGGCAAACTTGCGGTCGAAGTTGATGAGATCATTGGCGATCTGGCGGCGCTCATATTGGTAGGTCTTGAGGATGTTTCGAGGAGAGCGGCCGGTGAGGACGGAACCGATCTTCCAGCCGAGGTTGTAGGTGTCCATCATGGAGATGTTCATGCCCTGGCCGGCCTTGGGGGAGTGGGTGTGGCAAGCATCGCCAGCAAGGAAGACGCGATCATTGGCGGAGAAGTTGTTGCATACACGCTGGCCAATCTGGTAGGCAGTAAACCAGGAGATCTTTTCGTAGGTAAGCTTGTAGGGAGCGATGATGCTCTGAGCACACTTCGAGATAATTTCGGGGGTGATCTGGAGTGTGTTAGAGAGCCAATATTTGTTGAAGTTATGATTGAGTTACTCACCTTGCTGCGGTCAACCATGCCATTCTCCAAGCGCTCAACATCGGAAAGCTGGATGTACAGGCGAACAAGACCGTTCTCACGGGGAATAACCATGACAGATCCATTGTTCTCAGAGTGGATAGCACAGCGGTGGCGGATATCCGGGAAATCAGTGAGAGGGACGATATCAAGCACACCCCAAACGTAATCGGTGTGTTCACCCTCCATCTTATACCCAAGCTGGCGGCGAACCCAGGAGTGAGCACCATCACAACCAATCACATACTTGCAGTTGATGGTCTCCCGGACGTCGGTATCAGCATTAAGAGACTTGTCATCATCCTTCTCGGTCATCAAGTTGGCGGAGCGGAAGAGACCGTTCTGGACCTTGTGGCCGAACTGTTCAACCTCGGCCGCCTCCTCAGGAAGGTGGCGGAGAGTAACCTTAACGGGGTAGGCGTCGTTGTCATCGACCTTGGACTCATCGATAGAGATGCTCTCCGGAAGAACACCACGCTCGACCTTGATGTTGTCGCCGTGCTCCTTGAGGTAATCGATGAAGTACTGCTCGATGTTGCCTGACCCACTGTTAGAATGCATTATGACATTTTCGGTAATATGGTCGCTTACCCTGGTGCAACACAACTTGAGTGAAGCGAGAAATGCCGGGGGTCATATCAGGTATCCGAGCAGTACGCTTGATGATACCGGTTTCGGGCTCGGGGTCCCAGAAGCAAATCTCCCACATATGGTTCGCATCATTCAAAGCCTTTTGAGCCATCCCAAAGCTCTGAAAGACCTCAAGGGTTCGGCACTGCAGACCATCCGCCTGACCAGCAAAGACCTTGGTGTTTCGCTTCTCAACGAAACGGACCTTCAGTCCAGTGTAATTGCTGAGCCAAGTGGCGGACATGAACCTGCCATCCCGTTAGCAGAAGATCAAAAACAAATTTTTTTTTCCGCCACAGAAAACGTATTGAACGTACCCGGCCGGCCCGGCTCCCACGATGAGAACATCGACATCCGACGACTTCTGAGCTGCTGTGGCAGCCATTGCGGTGTATGTAAAAGGACGCTGAGGTTTATGAACAAAAAAAGGAAGTGTCCAAACACTGGGAGATGGCCGGACAGTAAAGAGAAGGAGAGATATGTGAAGGGGGTGAAGAGTTGTGAGATGTGGATGACGAGGAGGCAGGCGTTCACTGGTTATAAAAACGAAGGGTTCGGAAGTCTGTAACTCCAGGCGCCTTTCCCCGCGTTCTCCGCAATATGTACTCCCCCCCGCGTGGAGAGCATCGCGGATCCCGGACCTTGTTGCCACGACGATCCGAATGCTCACTGGGCCCCTCCTTGATGCATCTCTGGCGCCGGAGTTGAGGAAGTCAGGAAGTCACAAGTGCTCTCCAAGACAATTCATGGTGTTGACCGAATCTAGCGTCCGCGCACATGCACGTTGGATCCACCAATGGGACGCGGACCAACTACGTTCGGAAGATCCGTCCTCATGTTCGTTCGGAAGTTTGTCGACACTGCGGATGTTCGCCACATCCGACAACATTGCTGTTCCGATCAACGGCAACACGGAAGGTCGGACCTTGCAAAAGCTTCCGTGACGCGGATTGACAGCGTGGGATAAAATCCGACACGACCTTGTATAGCTCGAACTAAACACCATACCCCGACTTGTCACCTTTTGCTGCGTTGTGCTCATCGTTGGTTTCCCCTCTTTCACCGATTCTCCTCGCCCGCACCCAATACCTTGTCCTGTTGTACTACACTACACTCGGACACCATGTACTCCACGAAAGCAGGTGCACAGACAGCTCTCGATGTGCTACTGCAGCAGAGCTCACGAACGCAATTGCCGGAGAAAGCAGTGTCGTACGCGCGCAAGGTGAAGTTTACTGGCCGTGACAAGGTCGTGTTGCCATGTGTGATGAAAGAGGTGGAGGCCAGTGCATCTTTGAAGGCCGTGGAGGCCGGAATCGCTGCAGCGCTGGCTGAGCTTCGATATGGGGTTGAGGAAGATGACATCGAAGTCAACATGGACCAGGCAGCAGCCTTTCTGTTCATGGTAAGCCTTCACCGTCGATTCTGCATGTCGCAATGTGCTTGTGATGATGGGTGTCTAACCGTCCCAAACAGGCTTACATTGCATCTGTCGATGGAATGACAAAACTCGATAAGGAAGTACGGGCACGCTTGCGAGACACCGACTTCAATCAGGCCCAGAGCAACCTATATCGCCGGCTATCAGCAAATCTTTACAAAACTGCCGGTGATAACGACGACTACTACCACATCCACGGCTCACTGGAAGCCTCAACATGCTTGGAGATGATCGGTCTCCCGGCATTCCGTCCGGATCTCTCGCAGGAGGACTACCACAAGGCCCTTCAGATCATTGGAGATGCGGTGCGAAAGTTCTCAGTTGATGAACTTGAGGAAATGAACAACGAACGTAAACTTGCGGGTATCATGACTCTCAAACGCGACCAGTTCCTGCAGACCCCGCATGGCCAAGTCTGCGATTCCCAACCGTACTGGATGCTGGAGGCTACGGAAACCGACACTCCACCAGCTCCTTTCGTGGATCCCAAAGTGCCGACGGGCGAAAAGCCTCAAGTTCTCGCTGGCGTCCGCGTCCTCGAGCTCTGCCGAATCATTGCCGGGCCGACCGTGACCCGCGTCCTCGCTGAATACGGCGCCGAAGTCTTGAAGATCACTTCCCCCACTGGTCCGGATGTTCCTTTCTTCCAAGTTGATGGAAACGTCGGCAAGCATGCTGCTGAGTTGGATTTGAAGACTCCCGAGGGCCGCAAAGTTTTCGAGGAGCTTTTGGAGACTGCTGATATCATCGTTGATGGATACCGACCTGGCGCCATTGAGAGGCTTGGTTACGGCCCGGAGGCATTGAAGGAGCTCGGCAAGAAGCGCGGAAAGGGCTATGTCTATGTCAACGAGAACTGCTTCGGATATGAGGGTCCTTGGGCTCACCGTCCTGGATGGCAGCAGATTGCGGATTGTGTCAGTGGTCTTGCCTGGGCACAGGGTCAAGCTCTCGGACGTAACGAGCCTATCATTCCTCCGTTCCCTATGAGCGACTATGGGTAAGCTTCCTTCTCTTTTCAACTCTGTGCAAGTTTGCCTGACAATGAACAGTACCGGATGTATGGGAGCAATTGCTGCGTTGACTGGTATCTACCATCGCGCTACCAAGGGCGGTAGTTACTGGGCCAAGTCCAGTCTGGTTCAGTACGATCTGTTCCTGATGAGTCTCGGGCCGTATCCGGAGGACGTCTGGAGGCAGATCCTTGATTCGCAGGACGATGAGTTCAAGAGTGTCCGCTACTATGACTCCGTTGACCACATTGGCCACTCTGCACTCGCTGGTCTGAAGCGGAACGCACCGTGGTACTGGGAGGAGGAGGACAAGTATCTTGAGGAGAAGGAGGCGCCTGGGTTTGGAGGAAAGATCAAGATTGTTCGACCGGTGGTGAGGATGAGCAAGACCCGCAATGGGTTCAACGAGACGAGCAGACCGAATGGATATGACAAGCCGGAGTGGTGGGTGGAGCAGTAGAGGGCGAGAGAGGCTGCTTCATGATGAATCATCATTCAGCGATGGCAGCGATTACCATGGTTTGGTGTTGTGGAGTTTAGAGGTGAATGAGTCATATGATATCTTGTAACGAATGAAATGAAACAATTATTCATTAGAATAACATTTTTCATCATGCTGTGATTCCGCAACAGGCGACAAGTGCCTGGTTGCATTATATATCACTCGCGTAATTGATCAACACTCATGGTCCTTCAAACAACCATCTCATTTCCCGCTCTCGTCCACCACAGTTCCGCTCGAATACGTCAACCAGTTACATACGGAGAGAAAATGTGTCGCTAATGTTTGGTATTTCTACCCTATGCCAGGCCCTCGTCCTGATGTGAACACCCTCTTTTCTATGACCCAGTGGTCCCTAGGACCAACACGGTAGCACCATCCCATGGCACACCTCAGCTCACATTTGGCGCCTTACACCAGGATACTGCTTTCACAAGGTTTACTTACCTGTTACCTGCTCCATGTATCTTTCATCACTTCCTCCGCCCGCTCGTCGGACATCCCAACACTTCTCTCTCCACTCAGAAGCTCCACGGTCAAACACACGTCTATAAGCCAAATGGATACCTAGACGTTCCCCATCATTACAATCACCGACGAAAACCGCGGTTCCGCGCCTACAGAGACGATGAGCGGCTTGACCACAGTACGTTCTCTGTAATCTTTATGGCTAGTTTCAAGGTTAACTAACTGCTTTTATTGAAGAACAAATACTGTAATGGTGGAACACTCTATTTCCTCTCACCTGCTCACCACATCTCCAGCTCCAGAAATTACCCACCTTCAAGCCGGCAACGTACCATAATTCCCCTGCCCGTGCCCCCCACTCTGCACCTTCTTCGAATAAATTCCCGGCGCCAGACGCTGCTTCAACCGTCCCGCGAGTCCTTGCTCACGCCTATCATAATACACCCATTCGATGTAGAGCGCGTGGAGATGCTCCGGCAACTGTAGCACACGCAAAACTATCAGCTCCTTTCCTGTGACTCCACATAAAGGGAAAATAATAATAATAATAATAATAATAATGAAAAATAATTAGCAACACCTCGTTTCGATCGAGGGACCTCCGGGTTATGAGCCCGGCGCGCTTCCGCTGCGCCATGTTGCTGGATACTTGGATAAATGGAATAGCGAGAAGAGAACTTGAACGTAAGTATCCCAGAAAGTGAGGCAGATCACACACCATGGCACCGACCAGAAAAACGCCCGCCCGAGCGACCACAACCCCCCCCCGCCGCCTCGCGAGCCTGTTCGATCACTCCTTCGGACCTACCGGCCTACCATCCATCGCTGTCGCCCGGAAGAGAGCTGCCGAAGAATCGAGACTCAGGTCCAGCGAAAGCGCTGCGGAAATCACGTCCCCCGCCCAACAGAACACGTCGACGACCACCCCGACCGACACCACTCAACCCCCGACCAACAACCCAGTACCGACGGAGCAGAATCAACAGGATGTGAGGAAGAACGAAAGGGCTCGCAAGAGACCCCACTCTGCAGGAGACTTGGTGGAGGACTGCTCCATTGCAGAACTCCAGGAACTCGTGAAGAAGGCTATTCAGGAAGCCACCAACCCCCTGAAAAGGGAAATCCAAACCCTGAAAGCAACAATCGAGAGACTTTCAGGACATATTCAGGATCTGAACCGTGAGAAAAACGTACAACCCCGCACCAGCCCGCAAACCACCACCC